>OY735212.1:58473037-58563037 GCA_963457665.1 Thysanoteuthis rhombus | reverse complement strand
AACATGTCGTTCACTGTATAACATTCAAACTATGTGATTATCATTCATAACTAAAAAAGTACATTGAAAAGGAAAAAGATTATAATTGAAACTGAATATTTTTTGCATAGAAAAAAATCATTTCTCATCATTTCAATGCATACTTATTGCTGTATGTACATGCGTACCAGCACACGCACACACACACACATCCAAAAACTTTCACACTTACTTATACAGTGGGAGAGAAATAAATATTTGAACATTCACAAATCATCAATTTCATAAATTTCCAATTCTTATATTTATTTTCAATATCCATAAGCAATGCAGATGATAGTGTCTGATTCAATTTTGTTTTTCTTTCATTAACTCTCTTTTTATTTATTTGCTCTTTGTAACATTAAACGTGAATATTACAACTTATAATTGGGACCACTTTCCCTACGTTGTACCAAAAAAGCTTGCACTGTCCATTGCTTTTTAGAGATACTAAAATATTTTTGCCGTTTTGTGAATCTGTTGCATACAGCTCAACCTAAATGCAAAGCATCATAGGCCACTGGTATGCACTGCACAGTAACACTAAATGAATAAATCTTGTGTTAGGAATCAAAGTTGGTTCCTAATGAGTAAAATGATGATAGAACCTAATCAGAAGATTGACCTTCAAACTGAGAATCAGGCGACATGCAATTGAGAGAATCATGTCTGACCTCACATGGAGAGATCACAAGACAATAGAGTATATTAGAGGAGAAACAGGATTCAGAGATATTCATAAAATCCATCAGAAAACTCAAATGGCAATGGGCAAGCCAAGTAGCAAGAGCGTCAAACAATAGTTGGACATCACGACTCACAATGTGTATTCATAGAGATCATATGTAAAATTGTTGCCAGCAAAAAATATGATGGTGATGATTTAGACAAATTTCAGAAAATATTGGCTTTGCAACGCCCACAACAGAGATGTCTGGTAAATGCTTGGATGGTCTACGTTAACATCATCATCATCACTATCACCATCATCTTCCCATCATTCTCTTCATCATCATCATCCTTTTTATCATCATCATCTTCCACATCCTCAACATCATTGCCGTCATCATCATCATCATCATCATCGGTGGCGGCAGCATCATCATCATTATCATCGTCATTATCAATGTCATCAACATCATCGTCATCGACATCATCGTCATCAAAATTTCCATCATCAACGGCAGCAGCATCATCATTATCATCATTGTCATCTTCATCATCGTCGTCATCATCATTGTCATCATTATCATCATCAATCTCATCATCAGTGGCAGCACCATCATTGCCATCATCATCATTGTCATCATTGTCATTTTCATCATCTGTGGCAATATCATCATCATCATTGTCATCATCATCGTCATTTTCATAATCGTCTATTCTACAAAAATGAAAGCAGGTTAACATATAAATTTTTTCTGCCTTGATCCTTCATACCTATACTTCATGTTACAGCTTTTTGAAAATAGATTTTTGCTTTCTACACAATAGGAACCCTATTCAATCTTGTTTCATATTTCTTGAACTCTACAGAAATAATCTGAAGCCACCATTGGGGAAAATACCTAATTTGATTTCACCAGTCTCATTTACCAAATCTGTCTGACCAAAGTGCCAAGATGTCCATTTGTGTTAGGTGATGTCATTATGTAGGACCTTCACCTGCAATCTTCCACTCTTTTCTTTCTCAGAACTCCCCAAAGAACATAGAACCATTCCTAAAGTATTTGGGTCGGTTCATATAATGAAGTACACAATAGCCTGTGATTACCACAGAGATTCAGACTTGTTCTGCGTTTGTGGTTCTTGTACATAAAAGTCTTGTACAGCAATATAAAAATGTCAAAATCCCCTTGGTGTTTTACTTGGGAATAATTAGCTTGTTGCCAGAAAATAGCATTAAATTTGGAGAGGCTAAAGGGTACTTAAATAATGGGACATTTTTAGTATTTTGGGAAAGGCCAAGATGCTGATATTCCCTATATTTTATTTCCTGTTTGAAATTGAGCAAGGTATTTCTGCTCATTATTGATTCTCCTACTTCAGCCATTATTGATCCAATAAATAATGTAAAAACTTAATCTTGAAGTATTTCAACATTAGTAAATTATTTAAAAGTTGGATACTATTTAGCCAGAATTAGTAAACTGATGTTTTGGATATCTTATAAAGATTGATTGATGAAAATGAGTTCTCAAAACTGTTGGCAGTAACGTACATAGATTCTCAGAAGGGCAAGGAACTCAGTTGAAGAAAGAGTGTACTCCTAACATTTTCAATAATGAAATTCAAATGCCACATAGGATATATATATATATATATGTATGTATACACACAAAGAAAGATGTTAAAATTGTACACAGTAAATATTCAAATATTTATATTCTTATTATTTTTTGTCATGTGTTTTGTTAAGATATGTTTTTGAATTTTGAGTAAAAAAAGGCACTTTTGATATGAACAGAGAGGGTTAAGGCCCAAGCACCGAGTCCCTTTCATATGGACATGCATGCTTGTATGTAAGTAATATCAAACACCCTTCCCGCATGTTAAGGAGATAATTATTTCCCACAAATAGAATATTGTTCCAGAAATACTTTTGTTCTTTATATTATAAAACAAGAACCAAAAGTTCAATGAGGCATCTGCTATGAAGTTTAAATGCCATTATTGCCAGATCACGTGACTCAGAGCTGATATTCTTTGGTTCAAAGCTTCAGAAGTCATTGTGCTTCAAACGACCTCTTCAAAGGTTATAAAGGTAGCTTCCAAGGAACAAAGATTAAAACAAAATACAATTTTGTTTTGAATTTCCCCTCTCAAACTTACAGGCTTTCCCTGTACTTCTCTTATGACCTTTTATGTATACAGTCAGCCGAAAAACCTTTGCCTATATTATACTATTCCTGCTTAGGGCAAAGATCTTTTGCTTTCTTCTTTCTTCCTTGTTGCAAATGCACACATGAATGCACCCTTTCACAACACAGCTTTACAGAAATGTAACTTCATAACATCTATTCAAACGCATACATCAATCATTATCATAAATCATAAATGATTACAGGTCTGGTTAGTCACTCAATATCACCCCCCCCCCTTGCTGCCAAAAGACATCGGTCACATAATGGTTTCTATCGAGTGAATGATTAAAACTGTTTCTTTTTTTAACTAGTGTAATCTAATTGAATCACCCAAATGGACTAGAGATTCTTCTCTCTTTCCTCATCTGTGTCTATGTGCATGTGTGTGAGCATGTTTGTGTATATCACCACAAACTCTTGGTCACATTTTCAGGGCTACAACCTTAAAAGTTTGTATGAGTACACCGCTAGGCACCATCTGAAAACAGAGTTTCTCATTTATTCCAAAAGCTTGAAATCTTTATGATCATTTTGGGTACAAAAAGGCCCAAATCTTATGCTGGTAATTTTTTTAGATAATTTTAGATAGAAAATCTATTTTTTTAGATAATATTTTAGATAATTAGTTCTGGTACATGCGCAGGCTGTGGTGATTCATTTATGCATGGTACAAATATTATCCAGTTATAATCTTGTAGGAAAACGACTTGACATTTAACCTCTAAACGGTTTAAGCCTCACTGCTCAAAATGAAGTGGAAATCATACGAAGGTTATTCAAGTCGCCACACTACAAAGATTAAGATGATTGCCATAATTCAAATGTGACTTCTTGTTTGGGAAACAAATTCCAACCATAGAAATTTGATGATGAAACCTTGTACCAATAAGTCAGAGCTGCCCTGATGCACCACTGAGCTATTTCAACTTTGGCTCGGATGAAGGCTGTTAGATGCTTATTTGTATTTATGCTCATAGGCAACAGTGAATGTTTATCTGAGCACGAAATGAGGAAAGAAAATCCTTTTGAGAATAAAAAAAATACAAATTAAGCAGTTCCTTTGTTGATTCATTAGAAATCCTTTTCATGTCCTAATGATTAAAAATAACAAGTCTGGTTAGTAACCCAATAGAAACCATCATATGATCAGCAGCATACCCCATTGAGGGTGATCAATGACAAAATTAGAAAAAAAGGATAATCACCGGATAGGTTACTTCTCTCGCCTCTCGTCAGGCCAAGATCACTAGAAAAAGAAAAGCACAAATTAAGGGGCTTATTTAGCATAAGCCTACATTGCAAATTGAACACCTCGCCATGAAAAATTTTCCTTAAGGGGGCAATTAAAAAAGGCTTAAAAAAACAAAAAAAAAACGTTTTTTTGGACCTAAGGAGTAAATGTTGAAAATTTCAGCCTTCTAACTCTATTAGTGCCACCTGTAAACATGATACATAGCCAGCCAGCCAGCCAGCCAGCCAACCAGCCTGCTTAACCATCTTGAAAACTGGAGAAACCTCTATTTGACAGTTTTGGTGACAGTCTTAGTTGACAGTTTCTAACATGAATGTGTGATTATCATTATTCCGTTTGTTTGATGTGGATCCTTGTTTGCTAACTGGTTTTGATCGATAGTTTTGTATAAATAATTATTATTAAGAAACTGTTTTGTTCAAGTGAAGCAACTGACTCAAGTTTTCTTGGTAGAAATGTCTGTCCATTAGTGGATGAGACTGAAAGGCCAATGATGAAAGTGTCTCTAGGAGTGGTAATCAATTGATTCTTAAGCAGACGGACAGACTATACGTGAGGATTGGCTATAATTCAAATGAGGAAAGAGAGCGAAAGGAAGCAAAATTAATGAAAGGAAGGAAGCATAAGAGAAAAATAATGAAGAAAAGAATGACAATAGTATGAAAACAGAGAACGTTACGAAAAAGAAAAAGAAGTGAAAGAAAATAATGAATGAAGAAAGTGAAGTTAGAAACAGGAAAAAAGAAAAAAATATCCATACTTCGCATTAATAAGACACATGTACCAAAACTAATAATCCGAAATATTATCTAAAATCGTCTTGGAGATATAGATCTTTTATCTGAAACTATCAGAAAAATACCAGCATTGTTGGTCTAAAATCACTAGAGAGACAGAAAAAACAAGACACTTTTAAAAGCCTAGTGGTGTACTTTCAAGATTGTAGCCTCTAAAACACAGACATACACACATGAACAAGCAGATGGACACATACTTTCAAAGCAAGGAAAACCTATAGTCCACTTGGCTGATTGGTAGAGCCATTTGTGGGGCTACGGTGGTTTGATAATTGGATGAAACTTTTGTTTTAATATAAACCGGTTAACTTTTTTTTTCAAACATTCATTTAGATAAGATGTTCAAATGTTCTGATTTTTATCTCTATTTGATGTCAATGGATATTACTCCAATAGAAAGACCTTTAACAACTAATTTTTAAGGGATTAATGATTTGCATGTAACAGAAAACAGTCATTGATAAAAGATAATTAGATTATAGTTCACAATGTGTGTGAAACACTAAACAAGGATTAGTAACACAAATGGCTGTTTTCAAATGAATGAACCATTTTTATTGTTAAAAAGACATAATTTTACCTAATTGGTGATACCTAAAGGTTAATATTTGAAACAGGCTGAAAAATTCAAAACAAATATATTACATCAGTAATTTATATGATCTAAGGTATTTTCTTTTTAATGGAATTTAATTCATTAGATAATTCATTTTTAATAATTCAAGGCTAATTTTTTTAAAGTCTCAACTCAACTTGAGCCGCTTTAAAGAATGATCAGACATGAACTCTGCATTTCTCTTTCTGCTGGGATTGATAGCATCTCACAGAAGGGGAAAAAGAAGTTAGGAGAAAAAAAGATTCACTCACTTAGTCACTGTTTCTTTAACTCACTAACTCCATGTTTTTTCTTCCAGTCACTCACCCAGTGTTTCTTTCACATATTAAAATTGTAACATATTATTTGTTGTTATGACAACAGACCATCACATTCCGTAACCCTTTCATTCAGCTCTATTAATCTATTTCAAATGGACCAATTCATTATGAAACTTTGAGGTTATAGCAGAAATTGAACAAGATAAACAATTATACAAATAAACATACCAACTTGCATATATGGCTTTTATAAGGACATTTGATTTAAAGATAAATCAACTGGGTTTTTTCTTACTAAGTCCCTTTGCAGACTTTAAAATTCTGAAATGACATGCAGGGGCATAGCTGGAGATTTCAAGGGAAGCATTTACCTTTTCAACATTTTCTGCAATAAAGTTGGGGGCCACGGACCCCTGAGGGTCCACAAACCTATTACTGGAAGCATTTCAAGAGCCTGAAGTCTGTGAGCTTGTGGAGATGGCAGAATTTCAGAAGCCTCGCTAGAGATTTGAGGGCCAGAGCAGGGTGTCCAGTTCCTTGGGGGACCCCCTCCAATATTTAATGAGATTTGTTATTGTATAATGATAGAAGAAATGCAGTAAGTGAACTAATATTGACAAAGCTTTTGGTGGCCTTCCTCCATAAGAAGCCCAAGAAGCAATCTAAAATTGCCCCAACTCTCCTCCTCTTCTACGCTCCTGATGACATAACATTTTAGATCTATTCTGTTTGGATAAAAGCTATTAAAGAGACAGCCATTTATTCTAAGTAGCTTTCTCCATCAGGAAATGGAAAGTTTGTTAACACGGGTGATTTTGCTCATACATACATAAATACATACATACATACATACATACATACATACATACATACATACATACATACATACATACATACATGCATGCATACATACATACATACATGCATACATGCATACATAAATACATACATACATACATACATACATGCATACATACATACATACATACATACATACGTACATACATACATACATACATACATACATACATACATACATACATGCATGCATGCATGCACACATACATACATACAATATGCGTGTGTTTAAGAGATTTACCAAGAACACTCAATAGTTCTATGGCTTTTTGTTTTTATAAACCATTTTTTTTTTTCCAGTTTAGAAGCTTCTTTTTTATAGCCAATCAAAAGAGTCAAAATTGATTTTACAGAGTGATTCTAACTAAGCAAAAAGACTATATTCTGGGGAAGTCAGTGATTTTTATGATCTCTCAGGAAATTGTAAACCAATAAAAGCTGACAAGATTATTTTTTAATGATAGGACTATAGATACACATTGACAATACAATCAGAACATACTGTCTCTTTGAATTAGCTTTCGAGTAAGGACTAACTGTATATTTAAAAAACACTTTCTGTGAAAGACAGAAAAAAATATCGTTTAAGATTTTTTTTAGACTTGATCAGCTTTGGCACAAAGCTGCACTTGCAGAATGGTCACTAAAAATCAAACTATCTCATTTTCTAAACGGGGTTTTGAGTGAAGACTAACTATGTTTGAAAAACACTTTCTGAGAAAGATGGACAGGAAAAATCTCAATATGTTACTTCACAAGCTTTTAAGGTGAATGTAAAAGCAAGTCAAAATTAATAATAATGTTGCAATACTCCATCCAAGAATAAATAAATTTGAAATCTTTTAAAAAATCTTGTACTGAAAAGAAAAAAGTCTTCTTGGTCTAAATTGTAAATATCAACAAGCATGGAATATCAATTGTAAGGTTTAAGATGTAAATTCAGCATCTACTTAACTATAACGTCCCCATGGCTGAATGGTTAAAGCAGCCTGGCATATACTGGACCCTTTCTGGTGTGAGTTTGATTCTCACCATTGGCTTGCTCTTCATTTCCTGATTGTGCTGTTTAATCATTGCTGTAGAATTACTGTCTGATTTAAAGTTGTAATAAAAAGCAACTGAAGTTAGGATAAAAGT
Organism: Thysanoteuthis rhombus; assembly: GCA_963457665.1. Taxonomy (NCBI): domain Eukaryota; kingdom Metazoa; phylum Mollusca; class Cephalopoda; order Oegopsida; family Thysanoteuthidae; genus Thysanoteuthis; species Thysanoteuthis major. Next base: position 58,555,232 of record OY735212.1, on the reverse strand, counting down.
TTGGCAAAATTGAGAAAAAAGATCGTTTGAATGATAGAATTTTTTTTAGACTTTATCAGCCTTGGCACAAAGCTGCACTTGAAGAATGATCACTAGAGATCAAACTTACTATAAATAGCTTACGAGATAAGCATTTAAACCACTGAATAATCACAAGTGATAAGGAACACACAGAGCAATTGATTCAAGCTTCATTTGTCTAATAACAGAAACTGGAAACACAAACCACGATTAGCACATATGAACATAACTCTCTTTTTTCCTCCTCAGATTTTCCTAATTATGAAGACATTTTCAAAGCAATTAAATTCTTAGTTGTCTGACATTAATGCAAAAATTCTAAACTGCCTGAAACTCAAATTATCTTTGATTAATTGTTCTTCTCTATACAATGATTCTCTCATTGCATAAAACAAAATTACTTTAAGCGATTGTCTATTATAATTTATTTTTTTCTCAAATATGACACCATTGGAACAATAGAAAAGTTATCCGAGAGAAAAAAGAAGTTTTTTCTTCTTCTCTGTTGAACAATAGAATAATGTCCTTTTCATTGTTCTCCCTGCTGTCATGAGATGAAGAATGTTTTCTCTCTTTTAATATTTGGTGGTTCATTTTAAATGCTATTGAATATTCAGATGTTTCCTATGTCTGGGTTATATAATCTGACAACTTTTTCTTTTCTAACAAGAAAGAGGAAAGGACAATTTTCCATATAAAGCCATATATGCAAATTAGTATGTTTAATTCTATAATTGTATATGTCCTGTCCAATTCCTTTTCTAATCCAAGAGTTATAATGGATTGTTCCATGTAAAATAGATTAAAAAAGCTTATAAAAACAATCATAGGGTTGTAATGAAATGGGAAAGTCTGTTGAGACATGACAATGAATAATACTTCACAGAAAAGCTGATCATTTAAAACTAAAAGAAAAGAATGAAAACAGTTTGTAAGTTACAGAAAGAAATGTTTAATGTTCAGTTGAGGCTTTAAAAAAACTTTAAATTAAGATACTTGAATTATAAGAAATGAATTCCCTAATAAGATAGCTTTAGGCTCCTTAATGCTGATCCATACATGAATAAACCCTTTATTTCTCTATGGGTAAATGCTAGTATCTTAATGATTAACGGACTTATGTTTAATATTAAAGGATAAAACATAAGCCAGGTAGAAAGAATAGTTATCGTTGCTACTTACCATCTTGTTGGAAGAATTATATAGAAATTTGCCAACTTTCTTATTAGAAATAAAATGGTCTGGTTAGTCATTCAACAGAAACCATTACATGACCAACATCTTTTTGCAGCATGCTGTGTTGGGAGTGATCAATTACAAAATTTGAAAAAGTGGTGATCAATGATTAAGTTTTTTCTCTTGTCTTTTGTTGGGCTAAAATCATGAAAAATCTGAAATTTCAAAAAACAAGAGTAAATGGTGCCAGACACAAACTAAGGGAGCAATTTAGCATAAAGTTACATTGTAAATTGAACACTCTATAAAAAAACCTATTTTGGAGTGGAATTTTTAAGAAATAAGTTTATTGCAGTCATAATAAATAAATGATAAAATCTTTAGCCCTCTAACTCCATTGGTGAGGTCTGTATGCACAGTACAAATATACACAGCCAGCCAGCAGCCAGCCAGACTAGCTTAAATACTGAAAAAAACCATGTAGATACTTTTGGTTGATGCTTTCTAATTATATAATAATTCAGTGAGTAAAAAAAGCTCTGAACTCAATTTTTTTTTTGAACAATAAATCATATCTATTTACTGAAAAATGTTTTTCACTTCTTTATTCTGTATTTCATAACAGTATTCATACCATTTGCTTCTAACCAGTGGCTCTAGACCTATCATTTTACACTTTTAAACTTTTAATCTGAAGGAAATAAATTATTGATTGACTATGTTTTTCTTTTCATTTTTATTTATTCTAATGATCCTCCAAACTCCAGGGAATCTTCCAGTGTTTCAGACACGTCCATCACTTTCAGATTTGAACGTTTTTTCATCCTTTTCATAAAGTCCTGGAATTCTTTATTTTCTTATTCTCCTTCATACCAATAACTTCAATCTGAAGAAGGTTATCATTCTTTACTTTGGCTAGTGTGGATACTAGCATTTTACTTACATTGAGATATTCAAATACTTGACTTAGTGAGCAGAAATATCTTCTCTATACATTATTATTGTTGAACTTTACATATCATCAATGGGTATTCAAGCAAGAGATGGTTCCAATGACCATGACAATGCAGTTTTTATTTTATTCTAATTTAATTATTTTCATTACTACTTGATTTTAAAACAAAACCAACATACCTCAAGGTGTAGGGTACATTTCTACAATATGTGCCATTATGTTTTCAAGGGAATAACTTTTTTGTCTTAGTCATTGGACCCCACTCTTGTATGAATGCCCATCAACATTATTGATATCTGTAGATATAGCCATTTTCCTTCTGCCTAACAAGAAGATGACTGTCAAGGGAGGTCCATTTTGTAGACTGTTGGTTTTATTAACCTTGAATCTACTTAATCAGAAAATTGATATACTTAACAAGGATAATCTAGATTGGTTGGTTCCTGTTTGAATATCTGCGAGATAAAAGACTTCATACATCGTTTGTGGACGACTTTGAGCTGTGGGAAGAGTGGAAAAATATTTTGTTTTGGCTATTTAAAAAGAAGAATGAATGCTTCCTGTGGAACAACAAGATGAAGATTTTAAAAAAAGATCAATATCCTCTTGTTTCTAATTCATACCCCTAGCATGTCTTTGTTCCATCAAATTTCTGGAATTAGTTACATGAAAATTTTATGTTGGTTAATAAACTTCAGCAAGAAGTTTTGTGCTTCTAGATTAGCCAAAAGTTTCGGATGAGAGGAGGAGCTTTGGACCCCAATTGACTTTTTATTTCTATCCTCTTCTTCATCATTATTATTACTAGCATACACCTGCCAAAAAAAAAACAGGTTTATTTATATATGGATTAGCGCAGAGGAGCCTAAAGTAAATTTGATAAAGAATTTTTTTTCAATAATTCATTTATCCAAAATCAATTTTTTTTCATGTTTCAACTCAACATTAAACATTTCTTTCAGTCACTTCAAACATTTTTTAAAAATTTCATTTTAGTTTCAAACAGCTAGCTTTTTGGTGAGATACTATTCATTATTATGTCACAACAGCCATCTAATTTTATCATAAACCAATAATTGTTTCCATTAGCTCTGTTAATCTATTTCACATGGACCAATCCATTACAATTTTGAGATTATAACTGGACAGGACTACCAACCAATTATATAATTAATCATACTAATTTACATATATGGCTTTTATATGGATAGATTATTAATTCATTCATCAATCTATGTATTTATTTTTGTTTACTATTTTTGATCAAGCTAATTTTCTGCTTACTTAATTAGTTTTTTCTTTATGCGGACTCCACTTAATTGTTTCAATAAAATCTCAGCACTTTTTATCTATTGCTATCATATAATCATCAGCAACTTCGGTTTCTCTAATGCATCATTAATTAGTTGACGTCATTCATGAACCTTGTCAAAGTGTTTTCAATCGAAAATGAATCAGTTTGTTTCAAAAACTTTGATCACCAATTGATAAGATGATGTTATTAATAAGTGGTCAAGGCCATAGGTATGCACATTAGTGAATTTTTTGTAACTGTTTCTGGTTTATTGATATGACTTATCAACTTCAAACATTATTTTTTTTCTATTTACCACCTGAAATATAAAAAGAGAGGCAATATGTAAGGAGAGTATAACAATTATTTTTAGGTAACATATTTGTAAAAACTCTTCAAAAATGAGTAGATTTGATGCAATCTATAGTATTGGATGTATGGGCTTTGAAGATATGATAAATGCATACATCAGCGTCATCAATTTTACCTCCAGGTGAAAAGGGGATGTGCAGTTATGATGATGGATACCCTGTGTCAAAGTATGTGCCATAAAATTTCACTTTCAAATGAATGTGTTACTTTTTGGAATTAGCAATAAATGTTGCAGATTGGTAATGGAAATGATGTTGTTACTTTTAATGAATTTGGTCTCCAGAGTCTCTACTTCTTTCCATTGGTTGAATGTCAGGTTTTGAATATCTATAATTTGAACTCTTTGATTGAGATCAAACATATGCCGCATTCATGAAACAAGGACAGGCATATCACACCCAGTTTCCCACCCTGCTTTGATGACTTATCAATAACATACAAAATGCAAAATATAATTATTTCATTTATCCGCGGACCTGAATGCTGCCAAATGTTTATTAAATATGCTGGACCAAGGAAGGTGCTTAGTGGGCCGGAGCCAGTGACCCCATCATTTAAGGGGTCCCAAAAATTAGTTTACAAAATATTGCCATGAGAAAAGTTTCTAAAGGTACAATGTATTGAAAAGTGTTACACACACACACACACACACACAAACACAAATATTGTATGGATACACATTAGGTTTAATATATATGTATTAGGCTGGTTGAAAAATTGTGTTTTTTCACCATGAACTTCAATAAATCTGCTAAGAATGAAAGTTATTTGATGAAATAATAACCTTCAGGATCTCCATATTTTTGCCAACTAGAAACTCACTTATTCTGCCAGCATAGAATTCTAAGGTCCTATGAATTCTACGAGGGTGTTTTGAGTGGCTGTTTGATTGTTGAAGATTTTACCTTTCAGAAAGTGGTTGAGGTGCTTGAAAAGGTGGTAGTTGGTCAGTGAGAGGGTGTGGTGTAAAAGCTGGGTGATTTAGAGTTTTACAGGCTGATTTGTTCAATTTCTACAGGGGTCATTTGCATGACACGTATTTGGCCATCGCCATGGAGAAGAATTGGATTGACCAATATTTGATGTAAACATTACAGTTCTAGTTGCATTTTGTTGATTTCCTGGCAATGCGTCTTTGCTGCGATGGTTCCGTCAGGATTTGTGAAGTTTTGGTGGATTATTCAACTTGCCGATCAACAAACTTCTTTCGATGCTGGTTTGGATGGGTAGTGTTTTGGTGCTTCACCTCTGTCAAGCCACTGCCACCATCAATTGTTGTATAGAATCCATTTTTCCTCACTTGTCACATTGCGATCAAGAAATGGATTGTTTTTGTTATGTAAAAGAAGTGCAGAGCAGGTTTTCTGATGGCTATTTTTGAAACTTTCATTCAGATCATGTGACACCATTTGTGGAACTTTTTGATTTTCCAGTTTGGTTCAAATATCAAACAACTGTTGAATAGTCAATGTTTAGTTCCTTTACAACCTCTCTAGTTGTTTGAGGTCCGCTTCAATGATGGCCCTCAATTGGATGTCGTCAATCAAGGAGGGACGTCCATAATCTGCTTCATCTTCAAGGCTTTCATCTATTTTTCAAACTTTTGGGGAGAGAAGTCCCATTTTGAACTCATACAATAAAATTGCTCAAATTTGCAATTATTTCTTTCTTTGATTTGACAGACTCAAATAAACCTTAATGAATTGTAAAAAGAAAGCATTCCTCTTGGATAGATTGAGCAAAATTCATGATTTAAAATGGTATTTTCCATGAGCGTAGTTGAATAACAGTCAATTCTAAAATAAGCATCAAAAACCGGGCTTATTTTTGCACCCACCTAATGTATACATGTGTGTATATATATATATATATATATATATATAGAAAGCTTTACAGCTTTGAACACTACACATTAAAAAAAATTTTTCAATAGATTTTTTCATTGTCACTTCAGTCAATGATTTCTCAATGTCTATCTAAGCAATTTATTTAATTTTTTTCAGTATTTTTCCCTGTTTCCCCTATACTTTCTTATCACAGTACAATATATAAATTGTCTTCTGTTTGGATCATCAGTTGTTTACCATGTAACCGTTTTGGGGATTTTTTTGAAAACAAAACAGTTATATTGATATGGCTCTCCAACAAACACCATCTCCCCTTGTTAAATAGTTTATGCCGTTCATGTAGTTTTTCATTTTACATAAAGTTTAATGTATATTCTATATTGATATTATTCAATACTTAATATCTATTTTTTGAAACAGGTCTGACTTATATAGGTTACTCTAAAGACGTTTTTAATGATGAGGAATCAGTAAGTATAACAACAGACATGACTCGCTCCTTGTGTCATTTCTATTGAATGCTTAATATTTGACCTGTGGTGTGGGTTTTAATTTCAGACGGGATGCAAACCAACTTATGATATCATCTTTAAGAATACAAATTACACAAAAAAAACTTCTTTTAGTCGTTCCACTACCAAGATATTCAACTGAAGAATTTGACAATCATCTTCAACTAACCTTAAAGTCAATTTTTCCAGATCATATAACTTCAAACTTCCATCAAATGTTTTTTTAACATCTTTAATTATCAAATAAAGTATCTTCATATACATGGTTGGAATAAAACACACATATATACATATACATAAATATATATATATATATATATATATATATATATATATATATATTGGTGCAATGCAAGTCATTTTTAATCTGATCAGTATTATCCTACACCTATTTTTTTAACTAATTTTAGGATTTTGGTGCATGTAATTCAGTTATATCTTTATTTGTAATTTTAATCTTTATTATGGGGTTCATCAGCTGTTTTGCTATAGCCCTGTTTTGGGGGTATTAAAAAACAGGACAGGTTTATTTTTATGACACTCCATGTCATATTCAGAAATGGTTATACAAATGTAACTACCCCATAATTTGGATTTTCTGTGTAGCAAACTTTTGCCTCTTGTTACATGTACAGTTTAACACGGTGTAAACAAAATTTCGAAGATGTATTATTTCATGTGGTTCACAAAAAATTCAGATTATATTTCAATTGAAAACCCCATTTATTTCTATATGTATGAGGTAAATAGAATTGTAATTTATGTTTACGAGGTCCATGAACAGAATTTTGATTTGATGTTAAACAAACCTTTCCCTCCTGTTACAGTTATATCCATGTGAATAGGTATTGTTTAACAAGATTTTTGAAAAAAATTCATTTTATATGGTATATAAATAAACTCAGATTATTTCTAAAGTTAAATTCCCATTTATATATTTCTTTGTGAGGTGCATGAATAGAATTGTAATTTGTTATGTAACAAAACTTTTTCTCCCTGTTACAGAGATGTTTACATGCATTGTTTAACAAGGTTTATAAATTGATTCACAAAGCAACATTTATTTTGGAAATGCATTACTTCTTGAGAGTTAAAAAGAGACTCAATTATGTGCAGTTCTGGTCACACATTCATACACACCCTCCAAAAATTTACACATCAAGTATTTTAAAGAAAATAATAAGTCATTTTCACCAAATAATCAACTTTATTTATCATTATCACCACATTGTAGATTTTTCAGGTAATATGTAAGCATTGAATGTATACTTACTTCAATCTTATAAAAATACAAGAATGCAAAAGTTAACGCACACCCAGAACTAATACTTTGTATTTACACCTTTAGCAAGTATCATAGCTTCCAGCCTCTCACGATAAGATGTAATTATTTTTTGATATTCTCAAGGTCTATTTTATCCCATTCCTTAGAGCAGTATCATTCCAGTTCATGGATATTTGTATGTTTTCGCTCATGTACAGCCCTCTTCAATACCCCTCGCGGACGTTTTATGATGTTTTGATCTGGAATCTGAATTGGACATTCTAATCATCATCATCATCATCATCATCATCAGTCTATTAACACCTGCCGTTGGACATAGACCTTCCCTAGAATTTGCCACACCTCTCTATGGTGGGCATCGCTAAGCCAATACTTTCTGAATTTGCCTAGTTTGTCTCTCCATCTTGTATTCTGCTGGCTTCAGTTACACATGTAATCTCTGGGGATCTATGTTTTGAGTTGTGATGTCAAGTGCTCATCTGCTATTTTTGCAACATGACCAGCCCATTGCCATTTGAGTTTTCTAATGGATTCTATGATGTCTCAGACTCCTGTTTTTTTCCTGATATATTGTGCTGTGATCTCTCCATGTAAGGTTGAGGTTGCTTTCTTCATTTAGTTCATCTTGGTGGTTGTGTGGGTTTTCAGCAAAAAGGGCAATGTTGTCTGCTAATCTGAGGCTGCTTAGATATTTTGATTCCTCTATTCTCACAGTCAAAGTTTCAGAAAATCATGTCTGTGAAGAGTTTAAGTGAGCTGGCATCATCTTATTGTACCCCTTTTTTGGAGCTAAAAGGGCTCTGAGTCACAATGTAGCCTAATAAAGGAGCTACTGTGACTGTATATATATTGTAGTACTCTGACATAATCAGGGTCTACACTTTGTAGAATGATGGCCTTCATTTTGTTGTCCTTGAACAAATTTTGTGCAGTTTTTGTTATATGTTTAGGGTCATTATCTTGAAATCTTTTTTTGACACTTTTTGAGGTTGATTTAATGGGAAAATTTTTTTATTTTGGCAGTACTGCTCTGTTTATTTTCTGTTCTATCATGAATTGAGAACCAAAGCAGTAGAGGGTTCTTCATTCTTTTAATTTTGTGAGTTAATTATTTTATACTTCTCCTTTGTTGATTTTGGGTTGGCATAAATGTCTCCTCCTGTTAACACATAGCCATTTCTTGATGTCCATGGGATTAAATCTCTGCCAATTATCCAGGTCGCAAGCCGGGATTGTCTTATGCAGAGCTTTTATCCCAGAACCTTGGGCAAGTCTGTTCTAATTTACTTCATTCCTTCTGTGACAGCTTCCAGAGGGATTTTTTGCTCGAATATGGTATTTGGCATCTAATTCTTTCCATCCAGCACCACCATTGCATCAGCACGCAACTTTGAACGTTTGTTCTTTTAAAAAGAAATCTTAACATCTAATCAATGAAAAGAAAAGGTTTCTCCTTTCCATTAACCTTCTCAGCAAAAGTTTTAGAGTTCAGATTTGAATGAAGCACAAGATACCAGACACTAAAATGCTGTGATATTGCTTTCCTGCTCTGCTAATGTCTTGACCAGCAACCTTAATTGTTAATTCAATCTCACCAATTTGATAGAATGTGCAAGGACACTGAATTTTAAATAAATTAGACTAAATACTTTTTGTGACAGATAATCTAAAATGGCAACTGGACATGAGCTGCTCTTATCACAAGATTATCCGAATTGGAAAGAAGTTGAATGTTACAAAAACAGGTTTGGTTAGTTACTCAGTAAAAACTGTCACATGACCAACATCTTTATGCAGCTTGTCATGTTCGGGGTGATGAATCAAGAACTTGGAAAAGGAGGTGATCAATGAATAGGCTAATTCTATTGTTTCTTACTATCCTTTTTCTGATTACTAAAAATATAAAAAAATAAAGGTAAATGCTGCTGGACACAAACTAAGGGATCAATTTTGTATAAACTTACATCGCAAATTAAATATCCCACAAAAAATCTAATTAGTTGGGTGGGATGAAGAACAAAAAAAAATGTTCTTTTAGACATAATGAAGAGTAAATGTTGGAAATTACAGCCCCCAAGCTGCTAATGTGGCCTGTATGTCTGATATATACTTAGCCAGCCAGCAAGCCAACCATCCCCTTAAAAACTGAAGAAATCTATTTGAACTCATTTGGTGACAGTTTAGTTGACGGTTTCTACCTGCTTTATAAGATAGACATTTGAAGAGGAGATTGTTGTCAATGTTTAATTGTTGAATCGTTTCTCATAGTCATCGTTAAGGAGCATTTGGTATGGAAAGAACTTACAATAATTTATTACCTAGTGGAGATTGTTCCAAGATCTCTATCTGATGAATGATACATTTTAAATACTTTTACTATTAACAAATGCATATTATGGTCGTAGAATTCACATCTTTTAAGTTGGTTACAGTAAGTCAGACGATTTTAAGAGTTAATGATTTTCAGGTATCAAATTGGAAAAATAAACAGGTCTGGTTACTCAAAGATTTCTTTGGAAGAAATTTTTGGTATAAATAAATCATGGCAACTAATTAAAAATAGAGTGTTTCTTTCAGTCTTTTAACTCGATTTGTTCTGTAAGTCATGACAAAGAGAAACCAAGTAGAAATTCATTGAAGAGTGCTTTTTTTTCATTCTATTTTGTGGTAATGAATAGAAGTCTATGACTGTAAAATAAAGAGAAAGAGACATTTTATGATGAGGAATTTAAAAAAAAAATAATCGGTTTAGTAAATCACTGAATAGAAATTGTGACCAACATCTTTGGGGGTGATCAATGAATGAGTTTCTTCTTTCACTTTTTGAGGGGCAATGATCACAAAGAAAGTCTGAATTCTAGAGAAAAAAAAACAGGATTAAATACTGCTGGGCACAAAATAAGTTATCAATTTTGTATAGACTTAAGTTATGTATTTAACCCCACAAACTAAAACCCTGTGTAGTATAAGAATCTAGAAGAAAAAAAAATTTTTTCTTAGACATACTAAGGAGTGAATCTGTTAATTTTCAGCCTTTTAGCTCCTGTACAAGTGGAACATTCATAGAAAGTCAGCCAGCCAGCCAGCCAGCCAGCACGATTCAAAAACTGAAGAAACCTATGTTGACAGTTTTGGGGACAGTTTTTGTTATTGGTTTCTAATTATGGTACGGGAACATAAAAATTTCCCATCTATCTATTTATCTATTCAACAATAGAAATAGATACATACAAAGGAGAGCTGCCCAAAAAAGAAACTATGACAGCGCACCAACGAAACATCTTAGAGTTAGCCGATTGTTTGATACACTTAAATTTGTTCTCAGCTATGTGTATCGACCAATCAGCTGACAGTAAATCAAAGGGAGGCAACTCTATAGTTTCTTTCAAAGAATTATTTCCCTTTTAGATGTTGCATTTTTTTGCAGATTATCTCTATATTCATAAACACAGGCATATACAGATCTATAATACTGCTTATAAACAACTGTCTTATATCCATTTATGTGCACTACTAATATAAACGCTAGAATGATAAACCGTTAAAATTTAGCAAAAGTAAAGATAACTGCCAACTTTTATTGAATGAATTTAGCTACAATTCAGATTTTTTGCTTAAAAACTCTCAAAAACAGAATTTTTCAATATTTTACCTTAGACATAGAACTTTCAAAAATTGTACAGCATTCCAATATCAGGATCAAGGTGTACATAAATAATTAAATGAACAAATAAAATTAAACATTAGTTTAAATTCATTTTATTTAATTTATCTAAAGCTGTACGTCTAAGCTGCAGCATATCAAAATTCAACTCTCTAAGTCTGCTTTCAAAGGGTTTTAAAGCAAAAAAACAAAGTGAATGAATGAATTCATATTAAAATTAGTGGTCGGCGGCTATCCTAAACCACATTACCAGTAATTTATCAGTTTAGCATTCTAATTAGCAGTGCACACAACTCGTGTATACCTATATAACAAATAAATACAGTAATGTTCATACGTACATATTCAGGCCACTGACAGGGAGACATTTGTGCCATTTATGAAGAAAAATACACACCACTACCATAAGACTAGACTTCCATTCAGCTGCCTGACCTTTTCCTGCAGCTGCTGGGGTAAAACCTGTCTCTCTTGTATGGGTCTTGCTAGCCTTTGGGAATCCTACAAATCTAAAAAAAATCCAAGCCATGATGATGATGATGATGATACAGAAATGAACTTTGTATACATATATATATGCCAAAACATTTATATATACAGGCATATGATATACATACATACAGGTATATATATACTTTTATGTTCAAACAATTATATATATATCCTTATCACGCATAAATGAATCACTGTAGCCAATGTGAGTACCAGAACTCCTTATCTAAAGAATCATCTGAAATTATCAAATATAATAGATCTTTTATCGAAAATTTCCAAAAAAAAAACTTTTTAGATGGTGCCTAGTGGTGTATTCTCCCAATTTTTCATGGTTGTAGCCCCTTAAATGTTCCCAGGAATGCCCAGGAGGAGTGCCCAGACACACACACACTCAAATACATACACACACATTTAACGTAGACAAGCAAAGAGAGGAAACCTGTAGCTTATTTAGCCGGTAGGTCAGCTGGCCATTTTGAGGCTATAGTGATTTGATTTAATATTCAGGCATAATACATATATATATATATATATATATATATATATATACTTCATGTCAATTTTTTGTGTCTGTCAGTCTGTCTGTTAGAGTGTGTGTATATGTGTGTGTACAATTCTATATTCAAAAAACATAGAAAAAAAGTGAATTCATAAATGAACATGACATTGTTGACTCCTCCAGAGAGACCATTTAGGTGAAAATTCTGCTTGGAAAGATTTTCAAAAATTATCAGAGACAAAAATATAATTCCATTTTATGCACATTTATTCCCTACTAAATGCAAATCAAACATATAAAAACTATCAAGATTTTAGTATATAAATGTCGACAGAACTCTTTTCATGAATATTTATGGATGTATCAAATCCAAAAACCACTCAAAATGGGGACATAACCCAAACTTAAGTCTCATGAATGCCAATGATGGCACATCTCATAAATATAGAACTATATTTAATTTCAGTTTTACTCTCAGAAGAGACACGTTAGGGGTTCATAATTTGGTTATTTTCGGACTGACCTGAAACTTGATTGATTTAGATAGAGACATTTTGGGGATGCTTTGACTGTACCTAGGTCAACGTGATCATTCCCGAGAAAATCATTTAACTTTATCTGTATTGATGTATTGATTTTTTGTGCATACCCGAAGGCGGTTCATAGTGGAAACAGGGTTTAGTGAAAAATGGAATTTAATTAACCATACCCCGATGACTAAATTAGACTCAAACCGTCAGCATTTGTCTGGCTGGCTAGCTGGCCATGTATATACGGATGTGTGAGCCATGCAAACAGGCTGCATGTGTGGAGGTAGAGGGCTGAAATTTCTACATTTATTCCTCATTATGTTTAGAAAAAAAGTTTGTTTTTTTCCCTCTAAATAGGTTTGTACAGGGGGTTCAACTTATAATCTAAGTTTATTGCAAATTGATCCCTTAATTTGTGTGTCTTGCAGCATTCACACTTGATTTTTTGGAAAAAAAAAAAGACTTTTTTTATTGATCACCTCCCAACACTATTGAAATTTCCATTGATCACCCCTTTTTCAAATTTTTCAATCGATCCCCTACAGTACAGCATGCTACCAAAAGGTGTTGGTCATGTGACCAGTTTCTGAGTGACTAACCAGACCTATTACTTATCAAAATGCTCAAGATGATTTAGGAATCTGAGGAAGAATGAGATTGTCCAGAAAACAGCATTGCTTGGGTCTGAATAACTCGTTTCTGCGTTGAGCTAGAAGATAAAAAACACTTATTTAAATGATATATGTATATCTGATCTATATGAAGTGTGTGGTTCCAAAATGCGATAAGTGTCATTCGAAAAATAAATATGTTTAATCATGTACATATATATATATACATATATACATATATGTATATATATACATATGTACAGATACATATATATACATATATATATATGTATATATATACATATATATATGTATATATATACATGTGTATATGTATATATATATATGTATATATATATATATGTATATATATATGTATATATATATATGTATGTATATATATATATGTATATATATATATATATATGTATATATATATATATATATATATATAATTATGTGTGCAGTTTAGAAGGTTCAATAAGACGAAGAGTTCAAATCAAGAATTTGATTTTTAATTTTAATCTAAAAAAAATGGCGCTTATAGCATTTTTGAACTACACTCTTCAGACTATTTAAAAAAATTAATTAAATGGATTTTTCTCAACAACTATGTGATCTTCTGGCGAATGGTGTTTTATCTTACATGTTTATTAAGTTCTTCTAATTTTTTGTGTCATCATGTCATTTCATCTGGCGGTTTCTCTTAAAATTTTGGATTTTGAATACAGCGTTTCTGGGACAGTTTTTCAGTTGTGGAACATATTGTTTCATTTTTTTGTTTTTTAATGAAAATTTCTTTTTGTGTTGAAATTCTTACATTGATTCTGTTCTTTTTCTCATGACTTTATCAGTTTCTGTTTCTGTGAAAAATATTTTTTCAGCTTTTCATCTAGGCAAAGAGTGCATTTCTGTGAGGTGTTTTTTTATGGTATTACTGAATTTATCGCTTATGTATGGTTTTACTGGTTTTATCAAAATTAATGTTCTTTTTTCTTTTTTGAGTTTCAATATATATTTCGACAGTGTTCTATTTTCATTCTTTTCATTATCTAATGACAGCTTATGGGTGTCCATATTGTTTCAGCTGCTTGAGATACATATATATTTTTTGTTTTAGTTTTCCCTGGTATTGACATTTGTTTGATAGATAATATTTTCTTTTAGACAATTTACTCTTAAAGGGCATATGAAATGGCATATTTATCTTATTCTACACTTGCATTTGTTGGCTTGAGCTGCAAATTAACCCCACACACACAGTAAAAACTTATTCTGGATGGAAATTTTCAAAACAAAGGAGAAGTTTTTTTCTAGACATAATAAGGTGGGTTTTTTTTCAGGCCTCCACCTCCATGGGTGTGGCTAGTATGCCTGAAACATACATACGTAACGAACCAGCCAGTTGAACCGATTCAAAATCTCATATTGACAGTTTTGTTTGACTGTTTCTAAAATCTTTTTTTCTATTTTTGACCATAAACAGTGTGGGATTTCTTTTCTTTTTCTCTTTTGTTCTCGGACAAAATAAAAACTTTCATAAAATGGCAAACCCCTTCAATTCAAGATTCAAATACTGATGCTTTGCCTACTCAAAAAAACAAAAAAGGACACCAATAATAACATAGAAAATGATAAAATCAGTAATACTGCACAAAAACTTATGAAAGAATTGCTAGATGAAAAAGCTAAAAATAATACATCACAGGAACTCATGAACAAAAGAACAGAATTGATATGAAAAATGTCAGTAGAAAAACAATTTTTCATCAAAAAGCATAAAAATTGAAGGCAAAGTTTTTGAGACTGAAAAACTGTCCAAGAAATGCTATATTCAAAATCCAAAACTTTAAAAGAGAGGGTGCGTAACACGCACGCACACACACACAGTATGAGAAAATCCATTTAGAAAAGCAAGGATCTTCTTAACGTTTTTCTCTATTTCTTTGTGACTTGAAAAGTATGTAGCTTCTTATCTATCCAAGTGTTTTTGGCAAAAACAGAAGCACCCTGCAAATTTGGCAATCGTGCAGAATAGCCGAAGAATAATTTATCTGCCAATTCCTTGTTTCTGAACTTTTTTTTTGTACATGAGCTCGGAATAAAATGTTTGTTCTTAGAAAATCTTTGGTAAGGAAGACAAGAACACAGAATCCCTTGGGCAAACCAGAAGCAACTGATCAGATTATCTTATATGATTCTGGCATTTAGAAGCCTGATGTTTGATTATTGTGGAATGGTATTGTTATGTAGGGACCAGCATATTCTTTCAGGTTTGGGTATCTCGTCAGCTGAGGGGCAAATTTAAGAAGATGCAAAGATAAAGTAAGTAGAGAGCTCTTTACATCTTGAAGGATCTACATCTATGCAATGATCAAACGCCTTCCAATATTTTTTACTTTATGGAATTTGTAAGTTCTTACTCAAGGGTTATTTTTTCACTGCAAAATTTTTGAAGCAGATCTAAAATTCATGTCCAGAGCATGTTTAAACTCTTGATATTTATTTATTTGGAGATTATTCTATCAAATTGAATGAGTAATATACATAATCGATGATATTTGATAAGTATATATGACACATCTGTTATTTATATTTTTAGGGAAGATTTGTTGTTGTCTTTAATACATATTTATACACACATACACACACACACACACACACACACACACACACACACACACACATATATATATGTATATATATATATATATATATATATATATATATATATATATATATATATATATATATATATATACACACATGCATAAACATCAAAACACTCATACATACAGAAATGATGGCCACTATCAAATTATTCTCCTGTGTACATTGCTTCGTTCTCGGTTTGAGGGTCAATCTTTTGGTTAGGTTCAATGTTTCAGTTCCATTGGTGACTACCGGGAGGATTCATTGGTTGAAGATCCTTGGACTAGTGGGAATTTCTTGTTCTGGAAGGTTGAGCCTGCTCTGCCAAACACTTGCCAACCTAGAGTATTTGTTTGCTTGATTTCTTCTTCTTTTGAGGATTTCATGGAGATTTGTTGTCCTAGGTAGATGCAGTGGTTTACTTTCTCCAGTTCTGCATCTTCGATTTTGTTGCTTCTCTGTCTTTCACATACAAAACATTCAGTTTACGATGAATATCTGGTTGTTTATTGCTCAAGTGAAGAGAGCAAATTTGATGAATTCAATACATCAGAGAAAATGAAAACTCGTAAAATCTCCAAACTACCAAGAGGATCAATTTATAATTTGTATAATAATCTTAAATTGTTTAGATGAGTAAATAAGGTCTCTTCTGTAAAAAGAGAGGTGTTTATTTACTTTTCTCATCTCTCTCTCTCTCTCACTCTCTCTCTCTCTCTCTTTCTGTTTGTTCTTGCTCCTTCAGAAGAGATTGCTCCTGGTCAATTACCAGTCTGAAAAAAGGTTTGAGCGTCAAGAGAGACTTAATAAATAAAGTAATTTTGCAGTCATAATTTGAGAAACGAGAAATGAAAGTTCAAAATTAATTATCGTTAACCAACTTCATCTTTTCTATGATACAGAAAAGGTATTTATACATAGGTCTGGTTAGTCACTAATTAGAAACCATCACTTGACCTATATCTTTGGGAAACATGCTATGTTGGGGTGATCAATGAATAAGTTACTTCTCTCACGTCTCGTTGGGTAGTGATCACTGAAAAAGTCTGAATTTTGGAAAAAGCAATCAGTTTAAGAAGAAAAACAAGCACAGATGAATGGACCTGAATTTGGGGGAATTCTGAAAAAACAAAAAACAAAATCTTTTGTTGGCGTAATAAGGAATAAATGTTCAAATTTTCGACTTTCAACTCCATTGATGTGTCCTGTACATTTGATACATACATCATCAGCCAGCCAGACCAACTTGAAAACTGAAAAAACCTTTATTGACAGTTTTTAATACGCTTTGACGATTATGAAACAATATCTGAAACCGTCAACCAAAACTGTCAGTTTTCAAGTTGGTCTGGCTGGCTAGCTATGTATATATCATACACACAGGTCACACCAATAGAGCTAGAAGGCTAGAATTTCAAACATTTATTCCTTATTATTTGTAGAAAAAATTGAAATTCACTCTCTAAATAGGTTTTCAGTAGGTGGGGGGGTGTCAATGAAAGTTTATACTAAATTGATCCCTTATTCGGTGTCTGTATTAGTCAGCGCTAGCCAACAGAAGGCAAGAGTAGTAACTTATTCATTGTTCATCTTCTTTACCAATTTTTCAATTGATCACCCCCAATGCAGCCAAAAGACATAGGTCACCTGATGGTTTCTACTGAGTGACCAATTTAGCATTGCATTTTGAACCCCCCACTAAAATTTTCAAGAGACAAAAAGAAATATCTTCACTGTTCATTGAGGGGAGTGTGTGAGCAAAATTTTGAGTTCTAGTATGAATTGTGAAGGCTACACAAAGTCCAAATAAGAACATAGATAGAAACATAGATTGATACATGAAACTGTCAGAACACATGAATAATCTAAAGCCAGCAGCAATTACTAAACTGGTTTGATGTGAATAGCAGTGATTAAAAACTGTTTGATTAATAAAATGAATGAGGAGGTACTTTTCTTATAAAGGCCATCTTCAAGTAGGGGCATAACTAAAGATTTGGGGGCCCAGGGAGCTCAGCTCTTTGAGAGCTTCCTCTTCCAATATTTAGCGCTGTGGTTCTTAATCTGTGGTCTGCTGACCCCTGAGGTTTCACAAAGTTATTACTAGGGTTTGAAGGCATATCTTGGCCCATGAACTCGTTGAGTAAGAATACCATGCAAAAGTTTGGGGTCCATATAAAGATCCATTTAAATAAATTGGGTCCTTGGTAATGAAAAAATTGGGAATCACTGATTTGATGGAACCTGCCTCACATATGAGACTAGTTGTGAATATAAAATGAAAATTATTTGAGGCAGTGAAATAGCTAGAGATCTATGGACCCAGGCAGGAGGCTTGGTTCCCTGAGGGGCCCTATCCAACATTTAGTGAGATTTGTTATTTGTTTATTGATAGTAAAAGGTGAATTACTATTCATAGAGCTTTTCTGGGGCCCCCAAGGAGAAGGATGACAAGCAATGAGAAATAGAGGTTATTTCTTCTGCTAAACAAGGTCAGCAAACTAACCAGTTTGATAGGCTGCAAAACAATCAAAATAGCATTATACATTTGCCTATAGTTAATTTTCTTGTCGTCGGGTGTATAGTTACACTCACCTTTGAGTCTCAAATATCTGATGAAACCTGAAAAATCTGAAAAACATATGGGAGCAAATTAACAGAGAGGTATTTTCTGCATTTTCCCTTGTTTCACTGTCAGTAGCTTCATTTAGAGCTCAAAGATACTAAACTTTGATTCTAGACAGGGGGCTGGGGAGTGACACTTTGATCCTTGGCAGAGCACAGTTATACTATTATCTTTAGGCAGAAATGCTGATCTATCTATAAATGATCCTGTTGTTTTTTATGGGTACTATGCTTGTTGATTATAAACAAGCAAAATTAGCACGTCATCTGGCTCCATACATAAGCCTGGATTAATCAATAAGTCTATGGCCTCCGAATAAAAAAGCATTTATTTTACACAACAAATATTTATTTTTTCAATATGATCTCCTCCCATGTCAACATACTTAATTTTGTATTGAATATTGACCACATAAATTGAACTTTATACAGTACAATTTTTCGGATAAAAAAATTCAGCAGACGTTTGTTTTGATATGCTGTTTATTTATTTTCATTATTGAGTTGATTTCTGATCAATATTGAGTATGCTCAAAAAAAATCATATGAAGACTATTTATTCATCATCATCAGTCTTTCAACATCCGTTGGTGGACATAGACATTCCCCAGGATTCGCCACACTTCTCTAAAATAGGAGTCATAGAGCCCATACTTTCTGAAGTTGTCTAGTTTGTCTTTCTATCTTGTATTCTGTCGGCCTCAGTTGCACATGTGATTTCAGGGGATCCATGTTATGAGTTGCGATGTCCATCGGTAGTCTGCCATTCTTGCAACATGGCCAGACCATTGCCATTTGAGATTTTTAATGGATTCTATGATATCCCTGACTCTTGTCTTTTCCTGGATGTACTGTACTGTCTTGTAGTCTCTCCATGTGAAGCCCAGCATAATTCTTTCATGTACACGTTGCATGGTTCTCAATTTGCAAAGCTGTCTCTTGGTTAGGTTCTATGTTTCAGCGACTATTGGGAGGATGCATTGGTTATATACCCTTCTTTTTAGGATAAATGGGATCTTCTTATTTTTGAAGGTTGAGCTTGCTCTGCTAAATTTATTTTTATTGTTTTTATTGTCCACGTATATGTTTATGGATCTAACCAACCTGATCCTATGAATGGAAGCATTGTGACTATCACTATGCTAAGTAAAAGAACTATAACATTTGCTGTTCATAAAACCTGAATGTAAGTATTTTAAAAATACTATTTTGATATTTATAGAAATTATCTGTCTAGTCTAATAAGTGGGAAGATTTTTTTTTAAGTTGGACTTGAGCTTGAATTGGCTCTGATTTTGACAAGTGGTATAGACTAGATTGTTTAGAATCTTTGTCAAGTATTTGATATAAACTTGAAAAAGGAATGAGACAGCAACTTCCCTGTGTCCATCCCCTCAAATCAGTGAATAGATGTCCAATTACAGAGAAATATATCAAAAGATGGAAGCTCAGAATAAAAAAAGAGAGAATCTTCAGATTAGGTTGAAGAAACATTTGGGGTTTCAGTTAGCTATAATCTCCTTTGTTGGCATGTACATCTTGGAAGATGGGTAAAGAAATGCTTGTTTTCCATCCTGGGAACATTAGACAGTCAATATATAACCTCTATCCCCATTGCACAACTAGGAACCCACTCAATTAGCTGCTGAGTGCACAGGTTTTTCATGCTCATACTGGGAATCGAACCCTTGACCTTCTGTATGTGAGGCAGACGTGCTAGCCATTAGCCCATCCAAGCAGGCAAGTAACGTATACATCTGTAAATGTCAAAGGTTGAGTAAAAAAGAAAAATCAGTGAAAGGAGCTAAGAAAAGAGATTAATTCAATTGCGCAGCAACTTTAAACCAGGAAGCTTTTCACTTGAACCACTTAATTTGAGATTTTTAAATCAATTAACATGAGTGAGTCTCAAAACACTCACGGAAATTTACAAATCTAATTTAAATCTTTCTTAATTAGTGACTGGAGCCTTGAACCCAAACTAAGAGACTGTTATGGGTTCATTTAACATTTGCTAAAGAGTCATGAAGTAACATTCTTGATTTACATGCACATGTTCAAATGAAGATATATTCAAATTTGTTAAAAAATCAGGGTTTCCTAATCAAATTACTATCACCACACGAATACCCCCTGCTCTTGCTACCGACCACCCAGCCAACCAGCTAAGTAGGCTACAGATTCATCTCTGTCTTTTCTCGTCTAAATGTCCTCAGGCATTCCAGGTTATATTTTTTGGACTACAACCTTGGAAATTTGCATGAGTAACATTCATCATCATCAGTTCTTCATTGTCTGTTATTGGACATAAAACTTCCTCAGGATTCGCCAATTCTCTCTATAATAGGTGTCGTAGAGCCAATATTTCTGAAGTTGTCTAGTTTGCCTTCCCATCTTGTATTCTGCCGGCCTGAGTTGCACATGTGATCTCTGGGGATCCATGTTGTGAGTCGTGATGCCCATCGGTTATCTACCATTCTTCCAACATGACCAGCCTGTTGCCATTTGAGTTTTTTAATGGATTCAATGATGTCTCGGACTCCTGTTTTCCCTCTAATATATTGTGCTGTCTTGTGATCTCTTCATGTGAGATTGAGCAAATGCATGTTGCATGGTCATCAAATTAAGGGTCAGTTTCTTGACAAGGTCCCCTGTTTCAGCTCCATAAGTGACTATCAAGAGGATGCATTGGTTGTAGGACGATGTTGTCTGCAAATCTGACATTTCTTTTATTTCTTGCTTTATCAAAAAGGTGTTTTTTTTTGTCTGTTTTTTTTTTGATTAACAGTGCCCAAATCCTGTGCTGGTAATTTTTTTAGATAATTTTTGATAGATCTATAGGTTTATATAATTTTTTAGATAATTAGTTCTGACACATGTGCAGACTACCGGTTCAATTATCACGAGTAATTCAATATCAAATCACAGTAGCTCTAGAAATGGCCTGTCCAACTAACTGAGTGGGATCACGATTCTTCTCTCCTTGCTCATCTATAAGTCTATTGTGTTTGCCTGATGCTTCTGGTCACATTTAAAGAGCTACAATATCTGCATGAATACACCACTAAGTATCACTTAAGAGTGCTTTGCTTTTCAAAAAGTGCTTTTTGGGGTTTTTATGGTTATTTAGGACCAACAATGCCCACATCTTGTGCTGGGTTAATTTAGCATTTTCTAGAGAGTAATACAATACAATGCAGCATCAAATTAGATTAGGCAAAAGGCCTTTGATCTGGTCTTTTGACTATGTCTGTGCCTATCAATTTTTAAATACTTTGTAGAAAAGGGTGATATTGATAACACGCTGGTATGGGTGGAATTTTCTGCTAGCTCAATATTGGTCAAGTCTGTTTTTGAAGATTTATAGTGTACTGACCTCAATCACTGAAGTAAAGATTTTTTGATTTATTCTATGCACACATTCCAATGAAGATATTCAGAAATTTCATAAAAGATTAAGGACCCCTAATATGAGAAGATTTGACTAAAACTCAAGGGGTTGGTCTTTACTTGATTTGCTGAAGGATATGGATGTATACATTTGTGTGTGTGTATCCGTGGGAGCTCAACAATATATTCATAGATATATCAATAAGTATGTAGTTTAATGCTGAAAAAAAGCATCTATTTCACATATAATATATTTTTTTCCAACATAATCTCCTTCCTTCTCAATGCGTTGAATGTTAATCATATAGATCAAACATTATAGAGTGAAAATTTCAGGTAAAATTTCCACTAATCGTTAGGCTACAGACTCTTTAATCAACTCTCAGATGTACGCAGAGTTTGAGGATGATTCTATCAAAGATTTTGTCTCTGGTTGGATTTTTGCCTAGAAAACAGATGATATTTTATTTTTCAGATAATTGGAGGTTCATTCCTAAATTATGCAAAATTATTACCCTTCGTGCATATGAGTGAAATATTGATTTGCATCAAATGCTTTCAAAAATTATTCTGGCTCTTAAATTGTTTCACAAGAAATAAAAATCCGTTCATTCTTACCCACTGATTCCACTCTGAGGAACAATTTTGTTTGTTGTCACTCATCACAGTGGTAGCTGACTCGGCAATTATTCTTGTCTTTGGCTTAAATTAAAATTGGTGTTAGTTGTCAGTCAATGATCGGCCATCGGCCAGATATTAAACTACGAATAAATCACATTTTGAATTGTTAGTTTTTTGGTTTTAAAAATTACATTCTGTCCTTCTTTTGTTGGTTATTGTTTTTATCAGTAATTCTTTTCTCAAACATTTAGTCAGTTATGTTTTTTATCTGTTATTCTTTTCTACTTTCTCTGGTCAATTATTGTTTTTATCAGAATTTTTTTCCATCCTTGTGTCAGTTAGAGTTTTCATCAGTTATTCTGTCCTCCTTTCTTTTGTCATTTATTGTTTTTATCAGTTATTCTTTCCTCCTTACTTTTGGAAGTTATTGTTTTTATCAGTCATTCTTTCCTCTTTTCAATCATTACTTATTCTTTTTATCTGTTATTCTTTTCCCTTTTTTTTCTATTCTTTTGTTAGTTATTGTTTCTATCAGTTATTCTCTTCTCCATTCTACTGTCATTTATTAATTTTATCAGTCATTCTTTCCTCCTTTCTTTTGTTATTCATTGTTTTCATCAGTAACTATTTTTGAATTCTTTTGTCAGTTATTGTTTTTATCAGTCATTCTTCCCTCCTTTCTATCATCATTTATTCTTTTTATCTGTTATTCTTTTCTACTTTCTCTGGTCAATTATTGTTTTTATCAGAATTTTTTTCCATCCTTGTGTCAGTTAGAGTTTTCATCAGTTATTCTGTCCTCTTTTCTTTTGTCATTTATTGTTTTTATCAGTTATTCTTTCCTCTTTTCTTTTGTAAGTTATTGTTTTTATCAGCCATTCTTTCCTCCTTTCTATCATTACTTATTCTTTTTATCTGTTATTCTTTTCCCTTTTTTTTCTATTCTTTTGTTAGTTATTGTTTCTATCAGTTATTCTCTTCTCCATTCTACTGTCATTTATTAATTTTATCAGTCATTCTTTCCTCCTTTCTTTTGTTATTCATTGTTTTCATCAGTAACTATTTTTGAATTCTTTTGTCAGTTATTGTTTTTATCAGTCATTCTTCCCTCCTTTCTATCATCATTTATTCTTTTTATCTGTTATTCTTTTCCCTTTCTTTTGTCATGTATTGTTTTTATCAGTTACTCTTTTTCTTCTTTTTTTTGTGTAATGGATTTTATCAGTTATTATTTCCTCTTTTCTTTTTCTGTTTTCTTCAGTAATTTTTCTATTCTTTTCACAATATTTTCATCAGTTATTCTTTTCTCCATGTTTTGTCATTTATTGTTTTTATAAAAATATTTTTCCTCCTCTCTTTTTTTATCTGTTATTCTTTTCCTTTTCTTTTGTCATTTATTGTTTTTATCAGTCATTATTTTTCCATCCTTTTGTCAGTAAATATACTTATCAGTTTTTAATTTCTTTATCCTTTTGTGAGTTATTATTTTTATCAGTTCTCTTTCTTTTTTGTCATTCATGTTATATTTCTCTCTATTGTTTTGTTGGTTATGGTTTTTATCGGTCATTTTTCCCCTTCCTTTTGTCATTTATTGTTTATATCAATTATTCTTTCATCCTCTCTTTTGTCATTAATTGTTTTCATCAGTTATTCTTTTTCTGTTTTTATCAGTATGTTATCAGTTATTTTTCTCCCCATCATTTTGTCAGTTTTGGGTATTATCAGTCATTCTATTCCCTTTTTTTGTCAATTATTGTTTGTATCTATTAGTCTATCCCCTTCCTTTAGTCATTTATTGTTTTTGTCACTCATTCTTTTTCCTTTCTTTTGTTACCAATTGTTATTATCAGTTATTATTTTTTTCTTCTATCTGTTATTATATTTGTCTGTTATTCTCTTCTCCATCTTTTTGTCAGTTTTTTTTTTCGATCAGTTATTCTTTTTTTTTTTTTGTCAGTATGGTTTTCATCAGTTATTTTTCTCGCCATTCTTCTGTCAGTTATGGTTTTTAGCAATCATTCTCATTTCAGTATTTTGTCACTTATTGTTTTTATCAGTTATTACTTTTCAATTCTTTTGTCAGTTATTCTATTCATCAGATATTCTTTTCTCAATCCTTTTGTCAGTCATTGTTTTTATTGGTATGGAGAAAATAATAACTGATAAAAACACTAACTGACAAAAAGATGGAAAAAAATAACTGTTAAAAACAATAGATAAGAAAAGTACTGTGGAGGGGAATATAACAGATGAAAACAATAAATGACAAAGGATGGAGAAAAGAATAACTCATAAAAATAATTACTGACAGATGGGAAGGGAAAAGAATAACTGATAGGATAAATAACTGAGAAAAAGAATGAGGAAAAGAATAACTGATGAAAGGAAGAAGAGAAGAATAACTGATATAAACCATAACTGACAAAAGAAAAGAAAAAGAATAACTGATAAAATGAATTACTGACAAAGGAGTAGAGAGAGAAAATTGTATATAAAAACATTAACCAAAAAGGAAAAAATAATATCTGATAAAAACAATAACTGACAAAAAGATTGAGAAAAGAATAATTGAATAAACATTAAATGACAAAATGATGGAGAGAAAAATGATAAAAAACCATAACTGACAATGAAAAACAGACATAAAATCCTTACCTAAGAGAACGACTCCAACATCAAAAAACTCCACAGCAAAATAACAACATCTCTCAAAGAAGGTACCGTGATGTTTGAACAAAAAAACACGTGAACCATTAGTAAAATCTCAGATGAAACCAGGAAACTCACTAAAAAGTGCAGGAACCTCAAACCACAAATAGCAACAAGGGAAAAAAATAGAGGTGACTGAACTGAATAAAACAATCAAAAAGAAACTTAGAGAAGGCAAAAAAAAGGTCCACGACAGCAATCATTGAAGCCACTCTTGAAAAGCATTGGAGCTCTAAAACAATAAACAAAGCTCTCAGTATAGGACGGAAACAAATAACTGGCATACTCAAAGAAAACAGCAACATAACAACCGACAGAGAAAGAATTGTTGTTCGTGGCCAAGAATTCTACCAAGAACTTCACTCTTCAAGACATGGACAACAAAACAACGAATAGGATATGCAAGATGTGGACAATAAGTTCAAGGACTTCTCAGAAGTTACACCATGAGAGGAAAAACAAACCATCAAACAAACGAAAAAAGGAAAAGCCTTGGACCAGGTAATATTAATCAAAATCAAAATTATATATTAATATAATTGAAAAAGCGGGTAAGTTCATCCATAAAAAATTAACTATCCTATTCAAATTGTATTCAAAACAGAGCAGTGGATGACTAGAACGTGGTAAACATAATGCTTTTATATAAAAAAAAGGAAACCCAAAGGACCTCAACAACTACAGACCTATGAGCCTACTCAACTGCATCTTCAAACTTTCCACAAAAATCATCACCGACTGGATCACTAAAACACTTTCATCATTTATTGTTTTTATCTACTATTCTCTTCTCTTTCTTTTGTCATTTATTGCTTTCATCAGTTAATCTTTCCTTCTTTCTTTTGTCATTTAATGTTTTTATCAGTTATTCTTTTCTCCTTTCTTTTGTTATTTATTGCTTTTATCAGTTATTCTTTCATCTTTCCTCTTTTCATTTATTGTTTTTATCAGTTAATCTTTCCCCCTTTCTTTTGTCATTTATTGTTTTTATCAGTTATTCTTTTTTCCGTCCATTTGTCATTTATCGTTTCTATCGGTGATCCATTCCTCTTTTCTCTTGTGGATTATTCTTTTTATCAGTTATTCCTTCCTCCTTTCATTTGTTGTTCATCATTTTTATCAGTTCATCCTCCTTTCTCTTCTCATTTATTGTTTTTATCAGGTATACTTTCTTCCTTTTTTTTTTCATCTTTCATTGTTTTTATCTGTTTTTCTTTTCCCTTTCTTTTGTCACCTTTGGTTTTTATCAGTTAAACTTCTATCCTTTCTTTTATCAATTATTTTTATCTGTTATTCTTCCCCTTTTGTCTGTCATTTACTACTTTAATCAGTTATTGTTTCCTACTTTTTGTTGTCATTTATTGCTTTTATCAGTTTTTTTCCCTCTCTTCTGTTATTTACTGCTTTTATTAGTTATTCTTTCTTCCTTTCTTTTATCATTTACTATTTTCATAAGGTATTCTTTCTTACTTTCTCTTTTCATTTAGTATTTTTATCAACTATTCTTTCCTCCTTTCTTCCATCATTTATTGTTTTCATCAGTTATCTTTTTCATCATCCTTTGTTAAAATATTGATTTTATCTGTTAATTTTCCTCTTTTTTCAAATATCCTTTTCATCAGTTATTCTTTCCTCTTTCTTTTGTCAATTATTGCTTCTATCTGCTATTCTATCTCCTTTTTGTCATTCATTGTTTTTATCATTATTCTTTTCTCCTTCTTTTCGTCATTTACTTTTTTATCAGTTATTCTTTTCCATTTCAGTTATTCTCTCCTTATTTTATCATTTATTGTTTTCATTACCTATTTTTCTCCACTATTTTGCCAGCAATGTATTTTATCAGTTATTCTTTTTCTTTCCTTTTATCAGTTATTCTTCCCTCAATCTTTTTGTCAGTTATTGTTTTATCACTTATCTTTTTCTCCATTCATTTTTCAGTTAATAATTTTATCAATTATTATTTTTTTTCATACTTCTGTCAGTTATTTTTGTATCAGTTATTCTTTCTTCAATTTTTTTGACGGTTAATGTTTCTATCAATTATTTTTTCATCAAACTTTTTGTTATTCATTGTTTTATTTGTTTTTCTTCTATTCTGTCAGTTATTACTTTAAAATCCTTTTGTATGTTAATGTTTTTATCAATAAATATTTTTTTTGATGTTTTTGTCAATTACTGCTTTCATCAGTTATTGCTTTTATCAGGGTTTTTTTTCTCTGTCCTTTTGTCAATTATTATTTTTCTCTGTTATTTTTTCTCTATCCTTTCAACAGTTGATGTTTCTTTCAATCATTTCTCTATCCATTGTTTTGTCAGTTATTGATTTTATCAGTTATTTTTCTCTTCATCATTCAGTTATTTAATGTTTTTATCAGTCATTCTTTTCTTCCTTCTTTTGTCAGTTATTAGTTGTCATCTTATTATTTCATTTTTACCACCTATTTTTTAACTCCATCTTTTTGTCACGTATCATTTTTTATCAGTTATTCTTTTGCTTTGCTTTTATCAGTTTTGCTTTTATCAGTTATTCTTTCCTTTTTTTCCTTTGTCAGTAAATGTTTCTATCAGGTATCCTTTTTCTCATTCTTTTTTTCAGTTATTTATTTTATCAATTAATATTTTTCCTTCCTCTTGTTAGTTATTGTTTTTATCTGTTATTCTTTTCCCCCATCCTTTAGTAGGTTATTATTTTAATCATTTATTCTTTTCTCCATCTCTCAGTCAATTATTGTTTTCATCAGTTATTTTTCTTTCCATCCTTTAGTCAGTTAGTGTTGATAATTATGAAAGTTCAGTTAGTCACTCAGTAGACACAGTCATGTGACCAATGTTTTCTGGCACCATGTCGTTGATCATCTGAAGAATTTTTAAAAAAATATCATTTATGAATAAGTTACTTCTCTCACCTATTTCTGGGCAGTGTTAGTTTAGGAATCTGAATTTCAAAAAAACAAGCATGAATGCTGGCACAAACTGGGGATCAATTTGGCATAAATTTTCACCGCAAATTGAACCCTCCAATTAAAACTCTGTCTAGGAGGGGAACTTTCAAAAAACAATGGTGTTTTCTTGCAGACATAATAAAAAGTAAATGTTGAAAATTTCAGCCCTGTAGCTCCTTTTGTACAGCCTGTATGCATGATACATATATATGTACTAATATATCCATGGATTAACTAAACAATTGAAGAAACTCATTTTAATATTTTTGGTGACTGACGGTTTCTAATATCTCTAATTACATTAGTAAATCTCTCATTCTTAGCATGATTCAGAATGATGTAAAAAGAGCAACAGTACATTTGTAACAACCTAATACACGATTGAAATACTTTTAATCATTGTCTTCATTATTCAACGTTTTTAGATATATTTCATAACTTTTTTTGCACATAAACTTTTATAACTTTAGAATCAATACTCTGTAAGCTATTCATATCAATTTAATGATTGGTAATGGAAAAAGTCCTGGGAGTGGGAATTTCAATTTATTGATGAAATTTAATGGAAGTTCCAGCGTAGATTAAATTGCTAAAGAAAGAATACAACAAACAAATGAAAAGAAGGCAAGAAATGATAGATAAAAATGAAAAAGAATCAATAGATAGGAGGAGGATCAATAGGGATTGGCACAATATATATATATATATATATATATATATATATATATATATATATATATATGTATATATATGTATGTATATATATATATATATATATATATATATATATATATATATATATATATATGTATACATATATATATATATATATATATATATATATATATGTATATATATATATGTATATATATATAAATATATATATATATATATATATATATATATATATATATATATATATATATATATATATATATATATATATATATATATATATATATTTTCCAAGACACTATATTGGCCAAAACTGAGATTAGAAATTTTGCTTAGACAATTTTTTTCTCTTATGAAAAATATATCGAAAACTAGGTTTTAGACATACCTGAATAATATGTGTTCACAAAAAGAGAAGTTCAGGAACAAAAACAACTAAAACAGGTCTGGTCTATCACTCAATAGAAACCATCATGGGACCAATGTGGTTTGGCAGCAAGCCTTGTTGAAAAAAAGGGTGAGCAATGATCGATGAGTAAGTTACTTCTCTTGTCTTCTATTTGGGCAGTAATTACAAGGAAATCTTTTTTTTTCTTTAAAGCAGGCGCAAACTAAGGACCAATTCAGCATAAACTTACATTGCAAACTGACCTTCCATTAAGAACCTATTATGAGAGAATTTTGAAAATTCAAAAAAAAATTTTTTTAGACTAAATAAGGTGTAGATGTTTAAATTTTCAACCCTGTTGCTCCATTGGTGCAGCCTGTATGCATGGTGCATAACCAGCTAGCCAGCCAGCCAGCCAAACCAACTTAAAAACTGAAGAGATCTATGATGACAGTATTGGTTGATAGTTTCTAATATTGGAAAATAGCATTACTATTGTTTCTATATAATGTAAATTAACTTGGATCTTCTGTGATAAGTAACTTGGTAGAAAGTAAACTATTTAGATATTATTCAATACATCATATTTTATTCGCACCAATCATATAATCTAAACATCTAATCTAATTTCTTCAATGTTTGTTTGTACTCACTCATCCCATTGGTTAATTTACCTGTCTATTAAGACATAAAAATGAAGATTACGTCACAGAAACTCTTCGGACTGTAAATCTGATTATACATTAAAACAGTTTGAGTTGAGTCTTTAACAAAACTTGAAATTAGGATACTTGAGTTATTAAAAAATAATTTACCAAATAGAACAGCTTTAAGCTCCTTCATGCTAATCTATGCATTAGCAACCCCATGATTTTTTATGGGTACATGCTTGTCTTTTGATTTGAAAGGCCTATCACCTTCTTATCTGTTTGTTTGTTTGTTTGTTGCTTTCCTGTCACAGAGAGAGATGTCAGGAGTACTATGGACACATAAATTGGGTTGCCGCTGGTGAAGCTAGGTTATGCTTTGTCTAAGTCTTTGCTGGATGTAGGCAGCAAACTCTTGTTGTTAATACTACTACTACTACTGCTGCTGCTGCTCTGGTGTCTCAGCATTGTTTTAAACCCAATTTTGTAGCCTTATTGTTTTAGAATTATCCAAATAACAAGCTTGTCTCTTCTAGGTTCAAATATCCTTGCTTTATTAAAATCTA
Organism: Thysanoteuthis rhombus; assembly: GCA_963457665.1. Classification (NCBI taxonomy): domain Eukaryota; kingdom Metazoa; phylum Mollusca; class Cephalopoda; order Oegopsida; family Thysanoteuthidae; genus Thysanoteuthis; species Thysanoteuthis major. The sequence goes on along the minus strand of OY735212.1, from coordinate 58,524,756 downwards.
AGAGGTAATCAAAACAGAATTCATTTTTCCGAACAATATTTTTCCAAAACTATACCTCCCATTCCAAGTCCTTTCTTGGTAGTTCCAGAAAATGCGTTTTGTGAACTTTAGCAAAACAAATCAACCTGAATTGGGTTTTAGAAGTGGGAGTGAATTTTCCATCAGTTTTTATGTACATCACTGTGTCACTGTTATTCATGCATGACATCACTGGTTTTTAATCTGCTCATCGTCATTGCCATCCATCATCCATCAACATTGTTATGTTGGAAAATAATGACAAATCTCAAGTCTGAATTCGACAAAAGAAAGAAAGAAAAAAAACGGAAAAGTCTACTCAACGTAATGGCTGATCTGTAACTGACTTTAAAAGCAAAGAAGAAAATAAAGAAAGTGTTGTCCCAAGGTGGAAGCAATCTCAAGATCTACTGGTTACAAGCCAAATGCCACAAATCCCTTTCCCCAGGTAATGTTGATAAAGATTTAAACATTTTTATATTCATAGATGACATTATACTATTTAAATTGTTTTGTTATTGACCTTTTTAATGATATCTTTAGTAGCACCATAGTTTTTGCTGAAAAGGAAAATAAAATATTCATGTACTACATTATTTTTGTTTTTAGCTACTATTTATCTTTATCTTATCTTAATTGTTGTTGCTTTTTATTGCAACTACACAATTATGCCTAATTACATCAAAACCACATACAAGTGTCAAAATTTCATATTTATCCACACAATATCTCCAAAAGTTCTCTATGGATTTCTATGATATTTCAAGGAATAGTGGACAATAGGCTACATGAGACCTGATGAGATTTTAAGGGGGATCCAAACGCAATTACCACCCCTTAACGTTGCAGTGACTCATCAAAACCACATAATCTTACCAGAATGTCATACACAATATATGGATTGCAATAAGTTCTTTTTTTTTTTTTTTTGCGGATTGGGCAATTAGGTGAGAAAGAGGTGTTAAAGTTTGGGGGGGTGGATCTAGGAATTTCATTTTGATTGAGAAATATTTTTCCGTTTTTTTTTCCGATTACATTTATGTATGCACATATGAATGTTCACACGATACATCCAAAAGTTCTCAATGAATTCCAATGAAATATTTTGAAACGGACAATAAGAAACAGAAGAACTGATTGAATTTTGGAGCAGATCCAGACGCAAAATCTCCCTCAAATTATAGCTATAAGTCAAACCCATATAATAGAGCCAAAATGTGCTGTCCGTCCGCATAATATATATCCAAAAGTTCATTCCGAATTTCAAAGATATTTCTCTAGAAGGGAGACCAGTGGGTTATGAAAGAACTGAATAAATTTTTTGGTGGATCCATACACATTTATTCCCCCTGACAATGGTTTTGGTAGAGGTATGTACTCTCTGAGTGCTTTCTAGTTTATAGTAATACGTGATGATAATATTTCTTCATGAGAAAATGTAGATAGAAAAAGGTGAAATAAGAAGGAAAGAAAAGGGAGAAGGAAAGTGAAGGAAGAATGGAAGAAAAAATTGAGGAGGAAAGATGGAAGTGAAAAAAAGAGAAAAAGTGGAAGAAAAGAAAAGATGAAGAAAGAATAAGAAAAGGAAAAACAGAGAAGAAGGAAGCGGAGGAAGAAAGAAAAAGACAAAGTGAGAGAGAGAAACAAAAATAGAATAAGATAATGAAAGAGAAAGCTTGAGAGAAAGAAAAAGAAAAAAAGAATACTAGCATCCCAAGGGAAATTATCAATCACCACGACCCCTATATGCTGTGTTTGGGGAGATCAATTAATAAGTTTGACAAAGGAATGATCAATGCATAAATTACTTTTCTCACCTTTTATTGAGCTGTGATGACAAAAAAAGGTTTGAATTTTTAGAAAACAAGTGGTCACAAAATAGTGACCAATTTAATACTAACTTATATCACGTATTGAACCATCCATTAAAAACCTATTTTGGAGAGGAATTTTCCAAAAACAAAAGAAAACATTTCCCCACTCATTGAGAGTAGTGTGTGTACAAAATTTCAAATGATTAAGGATGGGTGAAGTCCTGATAGATACATAGATAGATAGACAGGAGTAGGAACTATATTTCATTTGGCACCAATGTTAACTGATTAGCAGATGGAACAGCTTTAGACAGCATAAATGCTCACTTCTCTATTCTGTGAACGTAGGCATTATCATTAATGTATTGTATATATATGATTTCCCAGCATTTGTAAATATTTATGACTACAATCACAGAATAGAGAGGTGAGCAATATAAGTGTCCTTTCTTGCACTCCTGATGTGGTCCATGATGGACACAGGTTTGAGTCCTGCACAATGTTCATTTTCTTTATTCATTTATACGGTCTAAGACTATTCAATTTGCTACTTGGTTAACACCAGTGCCAAATGAAATATAGTTCCTACTCAAATGTCTTTATTAGCACATTCTGTCATAGATCAACTGTCCATTTAACTGATTTACATAAATAGATAAATAGATTGATGTAAATGTCAGTAACAATGATGAAACAGGTCTGTTGTGGATTGTGGTGATTAAAAATGAGAAAAGAGAGAAGAATAGGTCCATTCCTTAGAACGAAAGTACCCACAATGCATTAGAAAGCTGGGAACAAGCTAATGCATAGATTAAATGAATGGATGGGAGACAATAAAAACAATCAAAAAGCTCATTAGAGAGAAGCTTGTTAGAGAGCAGAGAAAATATATGAAGGAATAAAAACGTTGAAGAAAAGGCCAAGGAAGATACATATTGATCACTTTGTTACACCTTTACAATGATTTATGATATTAGAAAAAGTATTCGATTTGCTTCATTAGAATGGTGACCAGATGTGAAAAAGAAATGGAAATGTTGATGAGTATTTCAAACAGCCCTTGATTATATTAAGGAACCAAGAAATGTGATCACAGATTTGTTAAAAACATGTCTCACATTATCTGGTTATTTTGATGTATTAATAGCTATCTCTCTTGGAATCTTTTCACATTGTCATTTAACCATTAACTTGTCTTCTTTGCCTACACTAGTGTATAGAAGAAAATACCAACCAGCTTTATGTTGGGATTTTTTTGAATATTCATGATTAGAATGCTCTGATTTGGAGTAAACGAAACAAATGCTTACCACCAAGGTTTTTTTCTAAATATCCTGAACTTTCATTAACTTCAGGTGTAAAGTATGGAGAAAAGTAGGAAAAAAAAAAGTTGACTAGTGAATGAAGTGTACTATGTGGGGAAAACTTACCGTTAGGAGAAATCCTGATTAACAAGTATTCATATGTCTTGTAGTCTTGAAAATGATGTTGAATGTCTGAAGAGCTTTGATTTTGTTCCAGTTGAGTTCAGTGTAGAGCTCTCTAAAGATTGAGTTTCATAATTCTCTTGTTGCGGTCAGTGTGCATTTTTTCACTAAAACTCAAACTCATTACTTGAGTTTATATCATGTTGCTACACGGTTGGATAAGAGGCAGAAACAATGTCCCTGAAGGTGCTGACACTTATTTGTAAAAGTCAATTTTTAGCTGAATTGGGTAATAGAAGGATAGAAACGATCATTTTGGCCATTCAAAGTAACAAAGGTGATTTGGTGATTTCCCTCAGCCCTTAAAAGCCTGCTGGTAAGGAATAAGACTGGAAGTAGGAAAGAATTTCCCTCCTGCTGGTAGGAGTCTGATCACATGAACCTTTTTTAGGTGTTTTCATTGGACAAATTTCACCCAATGGGAAAAGTAAGCGTTCTTAACCCTGGAATATCTTTCAGGATAGGGTAAATAAAGTTTTAGATAGAAATGTACGAAAAGAAATTTCAATAAGGATTTTAATTTGTTGTCTACTGAATACTGATTCCTTTCTATTGACAATGAGTTTGAGTGAAGTGACTGGCTCCCTTGTGATGACAGCTGCTTGTGTATTAGGAATATAAAAACCAATCAAACTGGAGAAATACATTCCTATCACTAGAGACTAATAAACACAATAACTGTAATGGCCTTCAGAATTATGTTTAGGTACTGGAAAACAACTGAGTTTTATGTTGTGAATGTCATATTTTTTGCTGTAAATTATCGCAAAGATCTTTTGACAGTAAGAGAAGTAAAGACTGAAAGCAAAGATGACTTGTTGATCAGTTTTTTTTATTTGAGCATTTCTCACAAATGTCAGGTTGAAAAATGATCTTTAGAAGTTATTTCTAGACTTCTAAAAATTCCGAGAGGTTTGTGTGTGAGAAAACCAAACATTTAGCTTAGAGGCAAAATCCTTGGAATGATTACTTCACACTGAACGTTTAACACAACTGCAACCAAAGCCATAGAGAGTATGTTTAATCAAGGTCTTTGAATGGTATCCTCTCTCTTAGATAGAGATCCATGATTTGATCTTATCTGTGTATAAATTGCCGAGATAACTTTTTGGTTGGTTTTACTCAAGTGGTCGAGAAGAGAGCCTCATCCAAACACTCTCAACTCGTACTGAAAATTTTAAATATAACATTTTTATCATGTGAACGCTCAGAAATTTAGGCCCTCTTATTTGGTAGTCAGTTTGTTATTTATTACAATCCTGATACCAACAATACATGAATAATCGTACAATAATGACAAAATATATAATATATATATATATATATATATATATATATATATATATATATATATATATCACTTGCTACTTTTGCAGAGGTGTAACAGGCAAATGAGTCAATTTAAAAATGCTCCTTGGACCCCCAATGGGGGGTAGCACTGGCTTTGTAAATAATAGTTCACCTCCTGCATTTCTACCAACATCAAATAAATTTCTCTAAATGTTGGAGGGGGCCCCTCAAGGAACTGATCCCCACCAGGCCTACAGATCACCAGCTCCACCCAAATCTTGAGTGTATGTTTCAGCTTTATTGTTGTGTAAACATTGTACAATAATCATGACATTCAATGTACAAACATGGTTGACTTTATTGAATTGTTATCTTGTTTTGATTACAAAGTTTAGTTTACTGTTCTTTCCTTTTATTTTTCCCTTCTGCCATCTTGATATCCTAATGATGCTTCGTTGAGATGCCTCGTTAAGATTTTTCATCCAAGCCATATGGTAAAGAAACATTATGCTCTGCCAAGTGGCTTCAATTATGATTGAACAATTTCAGTCCCAGAATAATTTGCAAATTTTTATTGCAAAAGACACTGAGAAATAAGATGAAGTTCAAAATTTTAACCCTTGTAAATGAAAAAAATTACATGTCTATGTAACTTATCTAGTTTAAAATTTGCATAAACAATGCTTTTTCTTATCATAACTGATTTTGACTTAATCTCTGGGTTTTTCCTTTTTGGTGGGAGGGGTCAAAATGGTGAGGGCGTTGTTGTGCAATTTTCTCCTCATTATAGTTTGGCCCAGATGCAAAATGAAAAGAAGATAGATGTCATGGTCGAATATTAGGTATTCAGGAAGTAATTTGAACTTCCAAGTTTGAAAAGTTATTTCATATTCTGATGCTCAGAAAGTAATTTTGTACTTTCAGATCACAATCATTGTTTTGAAACCTTTCAAACCATAGCTAGCATTTACGAGCCTCCACTGCATCAGTATACACATCACAAATGTTTCTCATTGCCTGCATAACAGTGCTACCATTTCAAAATTCATACTGTAAGCAATGGCGAATATTTCTATCCTCAACGGGATTAAACTTGACTATACACTGCGAATGAGACATTCCAAGATAGAGGAGATGATGAACTAAATCCTAATGTTGTTTCATACCATTTAACCCTGATCTTGCCTCAGTTGGTTGGCAAATGATTTATAGCCATGAAATGCATAATCACTCTCCGAACACAAAATACTCAATTACTCTCCAAACACCCTAATATCTATTGCAGAAAAAAACAACATTGGCTACACCCGATCAAATATGCATGCCTGGAGATGAATATATATATATATATATATATATATATATATATATATATATATTCATATAGCTATAAAAGAGGTGAAAATATAAGACTTGAAAAAAAAAGGATATGCTCCATTTCATTATTCCTCTGAAATTCAATAAACAACCATCTCTCTACTTGAATATGTACTATGTTGGGAAGATCAGATTGAAAGAAAAGCTCATCACCTAGTTAGTGCGCTTATCTTAGATGCTATTGGTGGTAAGTTTATTCTATTTTGGGTGTTTCAGGAATTTTACCTTCTGCTGGAGTAGGCATCATCAAAAAAAAAATATCTCTGAAAAAAAGGATATCTGCATTTATTATACCAATTTAATATCAGAGATTTTAGAACTACATAAAAACAGGTCAGGTTAGTCACTCAACCGAAACTATCATGTGAACAATGTTTTTTGGCAGTATGTTGTATAGGGGTGATCAATTAAAATATTGGAAAAAATAGTACTTGATGAGTTGGTTACTTATCTTGCCTTTTGCTAGGCCATGATCACAGAAAAAGTCTAAATTTTCAAAAAGGAAAAACTATTGGATTAATTTGCATAAACTTACATTGAAAATCGAACCCCCTACTAAAAGCTTATAGGTGGGGAGGATTGAAAAAGAAATGTTTTTCCCAGTCATAAAGAATGAACATTGAAAGTTTCTGCCATCTAGCTCCATTGGTGCAAACTGTATGCGTAATACATTTGCACATACGTACAGACATGCATAGCCAGCCAGTCAGCCCAACCGATATGAAAACACATGTTGACAGTTTTGGTTGATGGTTTCTAATAGTGACCATACTAGCCGTGCTTTACCTACAGTTTAGATTCCAAGAAAGCATAGACATATAAGCCGGGGGGGGGCGATGACCTTCCAGCTTTCGGCAAAAACAATATAGTATTTTGAGCAAAATTGTATAAAATTTAGGATAAATCAGTGTAATTTGGGAAAAACAATATATTTTGGGGCAAATCAAGCCTTATCGTAAATGCTCATATAAGAAAGGACCAAGGATGTTTCCTGGGAGAGCCCTATGTCCAACCCTACACTGGACTAATCAGCACTTCAGTATCTCCATGCACAGATTCAGATGAGCCTAAGTCAAATATGTTATATCTTTCAGCCTTTACCAAGCCAGGAGATGCCATTGTGGCCAGATTTTCTATTGTGTACAACCTTCATGTGAAACAACAATGGTCACTAGGTGTTTTTGTTTGGTACTATCACTCTTTCAAAGAGTTGTATAATGTTTTTTCATGACAGGAATGGAAAAAAATTAATCCTTGGCCAAAGCATAAAATAATTTTGCAATTAAGATAAAATAAAAAATGATAGAAATTCTCCTAGTGATACAAAACTTTAACATGCTGTAATTAGTGGATGTATAATGAATCATGAAAGAGGAATCATCCTCTGATGAGTGTCAGATGAAACAAGTTTATAAGTATTTATGAAAAAAAAAACAAATGTGTTCAAAACATTTTTCTCCTCTTCTCATTTTTATTGTGCTTCTGCTAATTACAGCAATGTAAAAATGTTTTGGACATGAGTTATCTTATGTGATGAAACTAGTTTTAATTATCTTATCAAATGGTGCCTCAGAGGGGAAGTATTAAAGAAATCCTATTTAGAATAATAATGATTAAACCTTGGCATTTATTATGGCTGCTTGTTTGTTTGTCAGTTGTCTGAATCAGATAATTATAATGATCCATCAATATAGGATGGAGTAATGATGATGCCAATTAGACTTTGTGGTTTCGAGTGTTTGCTTGGTGGTATTCGTTTTAACAACAGAAACAGAGATGGCACCTAAGGCCATCATGTCAAAAGATTGATCATTTTTTCAGAAAAAATTACGAACAACATTGTTTATATCAAAGCATAATATAAGCATCAAAGATTTTGTCAATAATTAATTATTAATTGGAATTAGTTTGCATTCTTGCAGTCATTTTGTCAAATAATAATATGAACATTAATCATAACTAAGAATATATCTGTACCTCACATAAGTGAATCACTGTATAGACTGTGTATAAGGAAAATATCTAAAATTATCCAAAAAAATAGATCTTTTATCTAATATTATCTAAAAAAAATACCAGCATGAGATTTGGGCATTGTCGGTCCCAAAATGCCTATAGGAACCCACAAAAGCAATCTTTTTTAGATTATGCACCGTAGTTTACATTTCAAAAGGTTGTATCCCCCAAAAAGTGACCAGAGGTACCTGGAGACACACACAAACACACAGACACACACACATTCACATATATTCACAGATAATCTAAGAGAAAAGAATCTGTAGCCCATTTGGCTGGGTGGCAGGGCCATCTGTGGGACTTCAAAGAATTAGTATCAATAGATCAGCTGTTGGTTCTGTGAAACTGAATTCAACATGGTTTAATTTTGTTTACTTATATATCCATTCTAGTCATCTATAAATAGAGATACACATACACAAAAGTATAAATTCTTGTAACTGTTACTGAATGTTCATCAATTTATCCTGTAAGTAAAAAGTTTCCTTTCCAAGAGTAGATCTAAAAAATCTTTGAAAAGATGAACAAAAAGGACTACACAACTCCAGGCAAGATCAAAAACTTTAACCAGGCAATGATTTTGATTCCGACCAGCTAGTCATCGTAGCTTGGCTTTGCAAATGATTATTGAAGGGTTTACCACGTCCATTGCATGCTTACTGGTGACCTATAGGTCAGGTTCATGGAACAGCCTTCAGATCTGTGCGAATGAAGTTCCAAGGTGAAAATAACTAATAAGGATGCACACGTATTGATAAAAGACAACAGGCGTGGATCATTATATTTGCTGGCTTCCATAAGATCAGAATTTTATCTTGGGGGGGATGATTTTTTTTTTTTTTCAAATTGATCTTTATTTGATTACATTTGAGCACAATCTTCAGGAAATCAGAGGGCTTCATCAGTCTCTTCATGTTTCTCTTTTTGAGAAATCTTCAGCTTTGCGTTTTGAAATGATTTTGTTTTCTTATTTTCTTTCTTCTGGCAGATGTCTACCAAAATAATTTGATTTCATATTGGCGTCAATTATATTAGAAATGCCGACTACAGAAGGGGAAAAGAAACATGAGCACAAGAGCATACATGCGTGTGGATATGTACATATACATACATGCATGTGTATATATGCACATACATTCATGTAAGTATATGTGTACATGGATAAACAGGTATGTTTATATATTCACACACTCACATACGTATACATAAAGTGAGATATATTTCCGTTTATATGTTTGTGTGCATGTGTGTGTATGAGGGTGGATCAATGGCAACTGACATTGGCTGAGTGATCAATAATTCACCCATCAATCAAGTGCATTGACAAGGAAGGAGATTATGTTGGAAAATAAATATTTGTTGTGTAAAATGTTTTTTCCATTTTTAGCAATGGCTTAATCGGCGTATTTACTTATATGCACATTGATTTGTTTATGTGTGTATGTACATATACGTACATATATATTTTGGGGGGGAGCAAAATAATATATTTTTATCTGTATACATATATATCTCTAAACATATATCTACATCTATGTATATATGTGTGTATATGAGTTAATATTTCTCCACTTGAATATCACTGATTTCAAAATTACGCAAATATACTGGGATTGCGAATGTCTTCATCATCATCATCATCATCATCATCAGTCTTTTATTGCACATCATTGGACATAGACCTTCCCCAGGATTTTTCATACCTCTCTATCATGGATATTATGAAGCCATTACTTTCCAAGCTTGTCTAGTTTGTCTCTGTATCTTGTATTCTGCCGGCCTCAATTATGCATGTGATCTCTGGGGATCCACATTGAGAGTTGTGATGTCCATTGGTGGTCTGCCATACTTGCAACATAACCAGCCCATTGCCATTTGAGTTTCTCAATGAATTCTATGATATCTTGGATTCCTGTTTTTCCCTGATGTACTGTGCTGTCTCATGATCCGCCCATAGTGACAATCAAGTCCTTTTCAGTGTTTACTCAAAGATTATGATATGGAGAAACTTTGGGAGTTTCCAAAAAGATAGGAGAAGAAAATCATTTGCACATTTTGGGTCAGGTACTCACAATATGGATCTCCAGAGATCACATGCAAAATCAAGGCCAATAGAATACAAGATGGAGAGATGAACTAGACAAATACAGAAAAACCAGGCTCCACGACGCCCATGGGAGAGAATTGTGGCAAATCTTTGGGAAGGTCTATGTCCAACAACGGACGTTAAAAGACTGATGATGAGCTATAGTTGTCAACAGAGCTAGAAAAGTGGAAGGAAGTAAATCCTACGAACTACCAAAGACTATAATATGGAGAGATATATGAGTCAAACAGATTGAAGACCTCATCTTTATAATGGTCTCTATGACTGCCTAAAACTTGGTGCCTGTGGCAGACAAACTGTTTGGCTGAGTAGGCTTAGACATATGCGCCTGGAGGGAAGAGGGTGGCTAAGAATTCAACAATTCTTTTGTGTGACAGCACATGAAGCCGATGGCGCTCATCTTAGTTTTTCAATCTAGTCTCTCCAGTGCAAGTGGAGCAGGGTTACATTGCATGATCCAAGGTCTCAAGTTATTGCATCAAACCAGGGAATGTAGGGAGCACCCTCGGGTTGCCTCCAGCCAGCTTGACTGGTGTGAAAGCTTGGGATTGTTTGTGTTGAGTGATCTTAAGGGAGACATATCATATGGTTGTAGCATCAAACTTTCCTCTGTGCAACAGAGCAGGAGATGGGTGGCTGTTGGGTTAGCTCTCTTAACTTCTCATTGGTAATGAGCTGGAACCATTAAATGTCTTCGATCCTCCTGAATGTTCCGCTGTCAAAGCTGTGGAGCATACGTAAGTATTTTGAATGGTATTTCAGTACTCTGACATATATTTTTTTCATTTGGAATACTGAAAATATTGTTTCTTTTTCTAAATGAGGCTCAAAACATAGAAACATTTAGGAATAGGGCCTTTAGGACTTCATTCAGCAGGAAGAACACCAACTTGAGGCCTGGATGGTTGGTAATTTGTTGTTGATTTGTGCTTTGTGTAGTGAGTACCCAAGGATATGCTGCTACATTACAGAGGCAAGAAAGTGTGATATAGTAGGAAGAGGAAAAATAGAAATAAAATGATATGAATGAATCACCATTGTCTGAGCATGTTCCAGAACTAACTATTTAAAAAAATATCTTAAAAATGATCTAAATAAAAAAAAAGATGTGCTATCTAAAATTTTCTGAAAAAAATAGATCTTTAAACTAAAAAGATGGATCTTTTATCTAAAATTCATTAAAAAATACTACTTGGTCCAAAATGATTGTTGAGACCCAACACAGCACTTTTTCGAAGGAATAAAAAAAAATGTATTTCAACATGGTGTACTCATGCAAATTTCCTAGGTGGTAGCTACCAAAATTGGACCTGGAATGCCCGCACAAACACACACACACACACACACACACACACACACACACACACACATACATGTTTACACAAGAAAAGAGAGAAGAATCTGTAGCCCATTTGGTTGGTTGGCAGGCCATTTGTGGGGTTATGGTGATTCAATAATAGAAAAAGAAATGAAGGGCAAAATGAAATAAAGAGAGAAAATATAGGAAAAAAGAGCCAAAAGGTAAAAAGAGAGTATGAGAAAAAGATAGAGAGCAAACCATTTGTGTGTGAGAGATAGAGAGTGAATACTGATTGAAAAGAAGATTGAACCAGAAGAGAGAGATAGACAGATTGTCCAGTTGAGGAAGCAGAGTTGAAAGATGCACCTTACTAAGAGGGAAAGTAGAGTTCAGGGGAGCTCTATCACCTGGTTCCATCAATACGAGATTTTCCAGTTAGAACATGATTTGCTATCTCTAGTGAATCCCCTCAACATTTTTTGACCATTCCATACTCTCATTGCAATACCCACTCAAACAGCTTCCCCTTGCTGTTCTGTAGAATATACTTCCCGGGAGTGCTTTCCACCTGGATATAATATCCATCTCCTTAAATCCAAGGTCAACAAACATCTTGCGAACCCATCATGAAATTACTTTAACCCTATAACTAGACTGCGCCCCCCCCCAGGTTTTATATAGGGTTGTTCTGAGTATGAAAAAGGAGAAAAAAAGAAACAGGCTTATAAAATAGCAGACAGTTATTCTTGCCAAGATTTTGTCAGACACACTCCCAAATGTACTGTGCAGGAATGTTAACCAATTTCTTCTTGATGTGACATCTTTGAATTCTTTGTATTGATCATTTCAAATCAACAAACAAACTCTTTTATCCCTTTCAGATACGAATAGGCACCCCTTCTGTTATTTTCCCTCTTTCACTGACGATACACAAATGGCGAATGACTTCCAGCAGACAGGCACACCCATGAAACGTTCTGAAGGTGAGTATCTCATTTTCAGCACTGGAGACCTGGCTTGAAACTTGGTAAAAGATTTAAGAGAATATAATTAGATGTTTACGTTCAGATATGAGAGAGGATGAGAAAGGTGAAGAGTTGAGATCAATTCATCCTTTACGATCTGAATCAATGCAATTTGGTGACAAATGCTGCTTTTATTCCCTCATTACATTCTGATCTTCCTTTTTCGGTTCATGAAGATTCAAAGGGAAAGGTGTTGCTAATAGCCTCAGACAGATTAGTTACATCTAATGAGGGATACAAAATTGTGTGATATTTTGTGATACATTCAATTGATTCTTTAACCCTTTGGACACTGTTCCCTTCACATGTATGACCTGCACACTGACCACCTGGAGCCAACACTCAAGGTACTACCACTATGAATTTAGAAATATGAACTGCGAATGTAATTACATTATACTATCTATCTATCTACCTATCCCTGTCTCTCTCTATATATATACATAAATATATAAAAATAAATATATATATATATATATATATATATATATATATATATATATATATATATATATATATATATATATATATACATATATATATATATATACATATATATATATATATATATATATATATATATATATATATATATATATGTATATACATATATGAAAAGTGAGAGATAAAGATAGATAAATAGATTGATAGATAGATAGATAGATAACCAAATCTGTCAAAATAGGTTTCTTCAGCTTTAGAGTTGATCTGTTTGACTGGCTATTCAGGTCTGTATCATAAAGAAAAGCTGTACAGGTGGAACTAGAGGGCTGAAAATTTAAGCACTTACTATATCTATAAAAACGTTTTTTTTGTTATTTCTTAAATTGTCCTCCCTTAAATAAGTTTTTAGCTGGGAAGGGGGTCAGTTTGCAACATAAGTTTCTGCTAAATTAGTCACCAGTTTTTTCTCATATGTTTTTTAGATATTTAAACCTTTTAGTGATCAAAAAAGAAAGGAACGGAAGTAACCTATCCATCAGTCTGACCTTTTTCCAATTTTTCAATTGATCACTTGCAACACAGCATGTTTGCAAATGAAAATGGTCATGTGAGTGTTTTTACAGATCGACTAACCAGACCTGTATATATATATATATATATATGTATATATATATATATATATATATATATATATATATATATATATACACACATATATATATATATATATATGCATACACACACACACACACACATATATATATATATATATATATATATATATATGATATTTAGACTTGCCTGTGTCTGATCAATGTCCCCTGGTCAGATTAGGGTCAGTGGGTCATGATATCTGTTGCATCGGAACGTATCAATGTTTGTAAACGAAACACATGCGTCATTGACCACTAAATCGGAAACTTGTGTTTATGGACTTTCAAAGAGTTAATCAACGCTTTTGTGCTTGAGGTTTGAGGACATCAAGCAGAACAAAACAATGTTTCAAAGGACATATAATTAGCAATCTTTGTGAGACCAGTAAGGATCCAGCCCCAGGATTGAACATCCCAACTGCACTTGGAGATAACGGTCAGGGCATTTTCTTTTGTCAGCACTTAATATCAGGTTGGTGCAAAAATAATTGCAGTTCTACTCTATCAACTTCAAAGTACTATGTGTATGAATTGACAACCTCAAATAAACAAGAATAGATAGTGCAAAGAAAATGTTCAGATTTAATAAATAGAGAGAAATTCACACTTTCAAATGGTATATTACACGGACATTGTTAAATCATAGTTTATTCCAAAAATAAGCAGCAAATTTGAAAAAATAAGACAAAAGCCACAATTATCCTTGCACCCAATTAATAGCTATACTAAAAAGGGTATGGATTTGGGTATGGATATGAATTGAATCTTACTTGTCCAATTGGAGAGACAAGTTTTCCTAGAATGCAAGGAAAATCTTGGAAGTGTTCCTGTTGCATGTTACTCTCGAGAAGAAGACTAGTCAAAGTAGAGTGTCAGAAAGTTTTTGTTTTATACTTTTTCGAGATCATCCACATAAAGGCTTGCAAGGTGACACCAAGTCTCTATTGGTTGGAGATAACTCAGTTTCCAGTCCTCTATTCAAACTAGATGGCTATACTTACAGGTGTCAGACTGCTCACAGTCCAATTTTTGACGTATTCTGGTTTTGGTTTTGGAGATTTTTTAACAGCATCTCGCTTTTTAGACAGCAATGGATTTTGACAACCAACTACCTAGGTTTGCAAACCAAAATTGGTCCTGCCTGTCAAGGACAAAGCATATAAAACATTGACTGGATTTTCTGTCTGTCAGGATTATTGATATGTTGGATTTTCTTCTTTATATTTGTCCTAACCAATATTCATTTTAGTTTATCAAAGTTTTCTTACATCTATGCAATGCACGGCTAAACCAAAAGTCATATAATTTTTACCCCTTTATTATCATCACCAGAGGCGTTCCTGAGGAAGGAGTTGCCTGGGGCGATAATACCCCCAGAGTTGCCAACTCCAAGAAATTTTTGCTGTAAATCACCTCAAAAAAATTACTAATAAAACAACTGAATGTGCTAAAAAGAATACTTTAGCCTTTCAGAGATCTTTGAGATTGAAGATTCAACTGAAATGGCCAGAAAATAGCAGAAGATATCACCCGGGGCGGTATACTACTGATCCTCACTACCACTGGTGGGCACAGCTAAAGTCACAGCATACCAATATCAGATGATGATCTTGGTGTACATAAATTACTAAATGAACAAATAAGATTAAACTTTAGTCTATATTCAACATACAGTTTACTTAATGCTCTATGTTTAAGCTACAACATATTAAAATTTCAGCTCTCTACATCTATTTTAAGGACTTTAGAGCAACAAATTGAACCAAAGCTAAATTCATACAATGAAACTTAGCGCTTAGTGGTTATCTTTGCTTCTACAAAACTTTAAGTGGTTTATTGGTTGAGAATTTCCATTAGCTGTGCACACCACTGATCATTATTACAATTTACTTTCAGATTAATTCTGGTGCTCAAATGATTTAAGGTTTAGGATAATTGGTTGATATCTAAATGGTCTTGATACTAATTAGATAATGCTGATTTTTAAAAGATTGTGAAAATGAATTAAAAATCAAAAGTAAAGCAGACCTTTGTCAGCAATATACACTCGAAAGACCTTAATTTCTGCAATATAATACTTCTCATCCCCACAAACAACATGCCTGATAAACCAAAGGGAATACAGATTCTTCTTTCTTTGCTTGCCTGTGTCCATGTGAGTGTGTTTGTGTGTGGTCACATTTTGGGGGCTTTAACCATGAAAATTTTGCCGGAGTTTATCACAAAACACCATCTAAAAACAGTTTTTAATTTGAAAAAAAGAAAACTGGTATTTTTGGTCTCTATGGTCATTTCGACTTAATATTCCAAAATCTTGTGCTGGTATTTCTTTTGATAATTTAAGATAAAAGATCTATTTTCTTGGATGATTTTTGGTAAATTTTTAGATAATTAGTCCTAGTATGTATTCAGGCTACAGTGATTCATCTATATGAGGTATAGATATATTCATTTCATTTTACTAAAGTCTTCTTTATCTAACCTTTATGTGATGCACCCCTATGCCAAAAATCATAATGTTCAGACCTTTTTAACATCACCACTACAACAATTTACTATCATTCACATGATTTAGGGTTCAAGATAATAGATTGATATTCGAGAGATCTGGATATTTGAAAATTTAGAAATTATCATTTTTTAGAATTTTTATGACTACTTTTTACCTTTAGTCTTAATTTTCAATTTTTTTAATTGATCACCCTCAACACAGCATGCTGCAGAGACAAATTTGTCATGCGGTAGTAGATATTGAGTGACCAACCAGAGCTGTCAATGTTCTATAATCCTTCAGAAGAACTCATTAATTTAATTAACAGGGCATTCCAAAGAGAAAGACTGTAAGACTGTTAATTTTAGACTTTAATTCTGAAGCAGTTTTTGCTTGAGACATGGTTTAAAGGACTTTAAAATTTTATTGACTGATCCAGCAAAAATCTGTTGCTGTCAGCTGAGGCTTTATTGACCAGCTAGAGTTGGACTTTCTCTGGTTGAGGCCACAATTACAGCCAATACAGCTGGCATACAAATGTATGTCTTGTTTGGACCAGAAGTTGGCTTCTTCTCTTGACCTTCAAGTATCATAGAGTTCAATATCTGTCAGTTCAATACACTCATGATGCATGTTTTTTGAAGGCTTAGATTAAGTTCTTCAGCCTATGTGTGTATTAACTGTGACTGTGTGGAATTTGGATTTTTGTCATAAATTTTTACTAAAATTTTGTGTCAGTTTGTGAGGTGCCATGATGATGCAGTCCAGATCTGTTTTGCTATGGCTACTGACTTAGTATTTTCACTTTAACTTTGATCAATAAAAGAGCAAAAATTTGTCCCAATAATCAAGGTTCACATTTTGAATATAAACTCTTGAAATAAATGTTTTTCTCAAGCCTAATCTTTAAAAAAATTAGTTCTAACAAAGAATTGTTCGATACTCAATACATATATTTTCATTGAATAAAAGAAGTTAAAAAATAATTATTAATATTTATTATGTTACTTTAGGTTTATCAGAGAGCTTATTTACAAAAGTAAGACAAAAGCTTATCATATATATTCATCTATAAATGAAAAGCATCGATCATAATTCGAATGCAGAGAATGTGACAGTTTATTCCAAGGTGAGGAAAGGTTACAATCAATACAAATTGGATAAATTGAAATGTCAAAATTTAGAATCTACAGAAAACATTGACAGGTTTAAGACCAAGGGTCACAGTTACAAGTCTAAACTTTGGTTAAAGTGGCATTTTGTGGAGGCAGACTGTAATCTGAAACAGAATTAAATGAAAAAAAGATTAAAAGTCAAAGAATTTATGAAATAACAAGATATCATGCAATAAAGTGATATTTACAAAACAAATTATCAATAGTGTTTATAGTATTACAAAATTGTTGGAATACAAATTTTTGATGGATTAACATTTAAGTGGGTCACATAATTCGTGAAGTATCTTTATGTAACAGTATATATGTTTGTTTTGACAGATATAGGATTTTATCAGTTGTTGATCAATGATTTTAGGGCAAATATGATTGCCTTGTAATAAACTTATAGACAAATAAACAGGGGAGAATTTTTTTTTTGTCAAGGAAGGGAAGAAAAGATATATTCTGAGGAGAAGGGGGGTTGGTGATGCTGGTTGTCAGGTGGGGGACCAGAGAATTTCTGTGACTCATCCTAATCTGTTACTCTTCATACTGATCCATCAATCTCAAGCCTCTATAAGGTTCCAACTTTCAAACCGCTATGCCCTTGATAAGAAAGCTTGATCCATAGGAGCTTAAGGGGAGTTTTACACCCCACCAATAGAAACCCATGATTGTGGTTGTCTGAACAATTCCTAGATTTTTTTGTGATGATCAGCCTTTCTTTTAAATATCCTAAATGTCTTATGGATGTATTTGCATTTAAAAAACAAACAAAATAGAAACCAGTTCCAGAAGGATAACCCTTTATTGCCCTCAGGACTTCATTTTTCCCCCTTTTTGGTCATGTGGCTGAAGCCAAATTCAAGAGGAAGGGATCAATAACAGTTATTTCAAAAAAAAACTTTTTTAAGAAAACAAACAAATTTGCATCATGAGATCTATGCAACATCAATTGATTTTAACAACTCTCAATTCTCTGGATAAAGGTGCACATGATTTCACTGTAACAGTTCACAAAGTTTGTTTTTTTCTGGTTTAGAAAAGATAACGTTTTATGATTTTGGTATCAAGGAAAAGAAAAAATACATGTCAGTGAACACCTGTATGAAATCATATTATCTTTTCGATACCAGAGGAAAAAAACTTTGGGAGCAGTTACACGTAGCAATAATGGAAAAGGTATCATGAAACTCACCTTCCTGCAAAGAAACTCAGATGGGTTAGCACGTCTGCCCTACAAGCAGAAAGTTGTGGTTTCAATTCTCGGTATGAGCAAAGAGCATGGAAAGTGCATCACGGAATGAATTTCCCTATGCACTCAGCAGTTGAATAAGTACACTGAAAAGTGTATGCTTAGGGTGGAAGGTGTATATTGGCCTTCTCACCTATGATCTTGTCCCTCCTGGATGAAAGCAAGCATACCTTTGGCAGTGGGAGCTAGATGTGATCTTTCCTGCTGTGGGTAACGTCAATCTAATTGAAAAAAAAAAAAAAAAAATAGTATCAAAAGAATTGTTTCACGTTGAAATCCCTGAATCCGGTTTGGAATAGAACAAGTCCATCAAAGAAATTATAAAACCAGAAGTTTTTGTGGCTCAAATAAAAGTATGAATTTTCAAAAGATGAGAGTCCTAATAAATTTTGAATGCTGTTCTTCAAAGCAGTTCTTCCAAACTTTGTAAATTAGCCTGTGCCATACTAGGCTAAGCTTAATAAATATCTATAATCAGAAGATGAAAGCATTTAGAGAGATTGTTTGAGTAGCTCAATAATTCTCATTAATAACAATTTTAGTCCAAATGTATCTACATATATACATATATATATATATACATATATATATATATATATATATATATATATATATATATATATATATATATATATATATACATATATATATATATATATATATTATTGTGTCATCCACAGACAGCTGTTTTGATGTATTAAATCACTTCAGTGTGGCTATAGACTTTCCATTATCCCATCCAGCACTGTGAGGCAGAATTGAGATATATATATATATATATATATATATATATATATATATATATATATATATATATATATATATGTGTGTGTGTGTGTGTATGATATCAATAATATACTTTATATTAGTCAGTACACAAGGCAGTGCAGTATTGCTGAAAGTTTTTGGATCAGCAGTTCTTGAGAAATTTAATAAAAATATTTTATTTCTAAAAGTCTAGGATCTTCCTTCATAGTTCCTATGAATTATTCCCCTTAATTTTACACTTTAGAATTATCAAAATTTTGATATAAAATATCTAAATTGGTGACACAGAAGAGAAGTAATTGAAATACTTCGAAGCTGTAGTTTTGTAACAGAAAATTATTCTACCTTGCAATTATGGCAGTTTGCTCCACACATCATAAAGTGACTGAAAAGCTGATGTGATAAGAGGTAAGTTTATCATAGTTTGATCATTTACTTCACTTTGAAGAAAAAACTTTTATCCTAAGTGTTGAACTCCATTTACAGTTAATCACAGGACCTTGATAGAAATCTATGATTTGCAATCTAGAGCTATAGTCTACCAAGGCATGATAAAATATCACTGTTATTGGCAGTCATTATGTAACGATGGTGCTTGTATAACAATATTGGGAGGCTCAATGAGACTGTGTCAGAGTGGATGAATTCAAATCTGTTCGTTGAGGTCATGAACCATTTCATTCATCACACTCACAGCTCAAAGAAGAATCCTTCATCACTCATTCTTGACAACCATAAAAGCCACATTTCAATTTGTGTTATTGATATAGCTATGCTTTTGACCCATAGCAGTAACAAGATGCTATCTCTTTACATGTAGTTTTTAAACCCTTCAAGACAAATTACAACCAGACCATACACACCTAGATGCTTCAGAATCCTGGAAAGTCCATCACAATATATGAGATTGCTAGTCATTTTGGGATAGCCCTTGAAAAGGCAATGACATTCTTTCTAGCTTCAGGGAAACTGGGATTTATCCTTTGGATGAGGAAATGTTTTTGAGGCAGATTTTCTCTGCTCTGCCATCACTGATCAACCAGCACCAAAAACCAGCAAGGGGGACTACTCTCATCATGGAAATAGCAGCTGGACATTCAAATCAATCACAAGAGCCATGTACATCAGCTACAATTTGTTTTCTGCAAGACTTCAAGGGATTTCCCAAATCCCCAATGAGGAAAGAGAATGGCAAACCTCATCGTAAAGAGGGGAATAGCATCATTGTAAGAAGCACTGCTGTCAATAAAGACTGGAGACACAACAAAATATTGAAAAAAAATTAGTTCAAGGCAAGAGGAACTCAATATGCAAAAACAACACCTTAATGATGCATCATAAAATCCTAACAATGAGGAGAAGCCTATCCTTGATGATAGTGATAAGCCTGAAGAGGAATTCCAGGGCTTCAATCCTACATATTGATTTCTTGGGGGATGCCTCTGAAAGCGATTATGCCATCACTAGGTTTAAAATTGAGGAAAAAAAAAACAGATAAAAAAATCCATTACATTGGGGACAAAGATGAATCAGGGAATTATCGGATCACCTTTCTCCAGTCTAGCCAAAAGATGAATAGGAATGTCATGCCATCTGTAACCAAAAAAGAAACTGAGCTTGGTTAATGATCTCCCAAACTGTCTCAATGTGCCCCATCTGCTGTCTCATGGTATCCCTATGCAAGGGGCACATTGAGACATTCTACCATTCCTTTGAAAATTGCTCCTCTGTTTACCAGGTTTCGCGTTTTGTAATCATTCAAAAATTGATATATGACAAATGGAAAACCATATTCTATGATACCATTAGGGGACAGAATATTCCATCCAATGCTGATTCAGAAAAGTTACAAATTCTATTGTCTTGTTATTCTTTATTATTATTGGGGAAAAAAAAATTTTTTTTCATCTTTTGAAAACCTCTCCCACAAGTTTTTAGGGTGGAGCAAGTTTTATTTTGTTTAGTTTGTGTCCAGCAGCAGTAATGCTAGCTTTGTTTTTTTAAAATTTGGACTTTTTTAATGATCACTGCCCAACGAAATGTGAGAGAAATTCCTCGATCACTCTTTTTTCCACTTTTTTTAATTGATTAACCCTCACAGCTGACAAAAGACAATTTTAGACATGTTTAGAAAAATCTAATATGGTTATAATAACCAATAAAATTAGTGAATTTAACTGGATTGAATATAGATAAAAGATTCGCAAAGGGCAGTACAATTGTAATTTTGAAAAAAACCCTTTAAAATAAGTTTTTAGTGGTGGGATCAATATGCAATGTAAGTTTATACTAAATTGGTCACTAGTTTATGCCCACTTGCTATTCATGAATTCATGACTTTTCTGATGGGTAAGAGAAGTAACTCATGCACTGATCACTCATTTTACAAACTTTTCAATTTATAAGCCCCAGCATATCATATATGTTGCAGAGATTCATAATTTCCCTTGGAATGCTAGTTATGTATTTATTTGGTATTGAGTAAATATTGCAGTAAACAAGTCAAAATAAAAAGTAAAAATAATAAAGAAATTATGGAGATCGACATTCTCATATAAAGCTGATTAACTGCTTTTCAGATCAGATGAAAATTGAATAATATCCCAGCAATTAGTGCAGTTCAGTTGAATTATTGACTGATTTATTGTCTGCAAGTTACATTAGTGCTGCAAGGCTTATGTGCTTGCAATTCAATCATTTATTATTGACATGAATTATGGTTAAACTCTACACAAACAGTTGCACAACAAAATTACAATAACAAAATTTGCAAATATCTTTACAGTGATCGACAATAGATCATAAAGTACTCATTATTCTTGTATAAGAGCTATTTCATTCTACTTGAAACAACCTCCCCTCATAAATGCAGTATCTTGAACCAAATGGAATGAAAATTTCATTTTAATTTTGTTGATGTCACTGTAAGCCCACAAATGACCCACATGACCAACCAGTTAAGTGAGATACAGATTCTTCTCTTTTTGCTTGTCTATCTCACGTTTTTGGGGCTATAACCTTGGAAGTTTGCACAAGTATAATACTATGCACCATTTAACAATCTTTTTTATTTTCAAAAAAGTGCCTTTTTGGGTCTCTATGGTCATTTTGGACCAACAAGGAAATAATTTTGTGATGATATTCTCTTTTGGAAAATTCTAGATAAAAGAAGTATTTCTTATATAATTTTTGATAAAAGATCCTTTTTTTTTTCTTAGAAAAGTCTAGACAATTTTTTAGGCAATTAGTTCTCATACCTGTGTGGGCTACAATGGTTTATTCATGTTAAGTATGAATATTATTACTATAGCTGTTATTTCCTATGCTTGGCAGATTAAAAATTTTCACCAAAGATTTTGCCTTGAGAAAGGAAACCATTGCACAATTTTAAAACTTTTCCAACTCAAATATATTAAATTGAGTAAGAAAGATATAAAATCAAAAATAAAAACATTGACTCTTTAGCCTTAAATCCATTGCTTTGATCAGACATGAACCTTTTCACCACTTAACAAATAATCCAATTATTATTCTAGAAATAGAACTCACACTTTGAGTCCGTAAGTCAGCAAATGTAGAAAATCACATCCCAAAGCTGCATCTTTGAACTGATGTGCTTGTTGATTCCACTTGCTTCCAAAGTAAGCAATAAACCGTTTGGAGAGAAAGTCTTTCAATTGCTGATAATCAGTTTAAACCTGACATGGAAGCTGCGCAGTGTTCGACTTGTAAACATATATTTCTCGTAAGCAGATTTTCTCCTCGTCTATGGTCATAAGGGGACAAAAATGAATGTGTATCATGCTGAGCAGTTTTTAGCCAAGGGTAAAATTGCAATTAACAGATGACAGTAAGTTAGGTTATCTGGATATGTCCTTAGGCAAGGATTTCGTTCTTGCAAGTAAACAACAACAGCTCATTGGACTTAGGATGAAAAAGATACAGAGAGAAGTAAAATAGAAAACAGGTCTGGTTAATCACTCAATAGAAATGTGACCAACGTCTTTTGAGTACACTGTGTTAGGGATGATTAATCAAAAAAATCGGAGAGAGGAGTGATCAATGAATTAGTTACTTCTCTCACCTTAGGACAGTGAATACTAAAAAAGTCTGAATTTTCTCAATAAAGTGTGAATGCTGCCAGCCACAAACTAAGGGACAAATTTAGCATAAACTTACATTGCAACTTGAACCTTCAACTAAAAACCTATTTTGGGGTGGAATTTGAAAAAGAAAAACGTTTTTGTAGACATGATAAGCAATAAATCTAGATTCTCAACCATCTTGCACCTTTGATATGGCCTGTATGCATGATTCAAAAATACATACATAACTAGCCAGCCAAACCAACATGAAAACTGAAGAAACTTGTTTCAACAGTTTTGATGACAGTTTTGGGTGACGGTTTTTAATCAAAAGCTAAAGAAATTGGTGCAAAGTGAGAAAAGAAAGAGAAAGACTCCATTGGAACAAAAAGAAGCAAAATATAGAGCTGATAGAGATGGAAGAGATGTACATTAGAAGAGGATGAAAAAAAAGCAGGTCTGATTAGTCACTCAATAGAAACCATCACATAAGCAACATCTTTTGGCAACATGTTTTGAAGGAGGTTATCAATAGAGAAATTGGAAAACAGGATAATCAATGAATAAATAAGTTCTCTTGTCCTCTATTGGGTTGTGAGGAATCAGTACAAAAAAGTCAATTTAGCATAAACGTACATTGCAAATTGAACTCTCTGCTAAAAACTTTTTTAGGGGGATTTTAAAAAACAAAAAAAAAGAAGTCTTTTATAAACATAAGTTGCAAATGTTAAGACTTTCAGTCCTCCAAGTCCATTGGTAGGGACTGTATTTGCGATACTTATATAACCAGCCAGACCCACTTGAAAACTGGAAAAACCTATGTTAATAGTTTTGGTGACAGTTTTGGTTGATGGTTTCTAACAAAAGGAAATAGTGCAACCGAGGAAAGAGAGACAAAGACAATATGGGAAATCTTTTTTCCAATGTCAATAACTGAAGGGAAAATACAGATGACAACTACCTGGGAGGAGAAAATGCAGAAGACTGTGATAAGAAGAGAAAAGATGTAAATAAAAAGAGAATAAGAAAAGAAATTGAGGAAAGCAGTGAAAAGAAGCCATCATGAAGGAAAGAAAGAAAGTAAGAAAGTAAAAAAGAAAGAAAGAAAAAAAGAGGGGTTGTACGGATGAAAAAGAGACAAAATTATTGGTCAAAAACAAAGAGAAAAAAAACTTGCCATCACAGTCAATAATCGAAAAGCCATAGCGTCAAAATTGAAGATCATGTAAAAAAAATTCCAGCGAGGAATAAATGTTATAGCAAAGAAGTCTGAAAATACGTACATTTAGCGTCTTAGTTTCTTTGAATTTGAAATCATTTTTACAATTTGTCAAACTTGAAGATCATATGATGCTCTTCAATAGACTCTTTATTCTTTGCTAGGGTTATGTGATCACACTTTCCATGGTACTAAGAGTTAACATGATTTTCACTTTGGTGAAATTTAATTTCTTGTTAGTACATTTAAATACAAATCAAAGATCATGTGGAATGAGAGTATTCTAGGAAGCCATCTGCAGAAAAATCATTAAAAGTTGACTTGATATTATTGTTTCAATTAAATTATATGTTTATGTTTATAAAAACTGAGTAAAAGGTTAATCTTTGCTTTTGTGACCAGGATAGTGATATTGTGAAATTGTTATCTGTTGAGCCTGGGACTAATGCACATTTACATATGCATGCACAAAAGTACATACAGACACACACACATGCACACACACACACACTCACACATATACACAAAGATACTCACATACTCACACACACTCGCATATACACACACTCACGCGCACACACACACACACACACACACACACACACACACACATACACATACATTTGTATCAGAAACTATCAACCAAAACAGTCACCAAAACCGTCAAAATAGGTTTCTTTAAGTCTTCAAGCAGGTCTGTCTGACTGTGTATGTATCCTATGCACAGGCTACACCAATAGAGCTAGAGGGCCAAAAAATTCAACCTTCATTCCTTATCATGAGTAGGAATAACAGGTTTTTTTTAATCTTTCAAGCTTCCAACTAATACTTTTTAAGAGGGGGGGCAGTTTCTTCATGTCAAATTGACCCTCAAGTTTGTGTCAACTTGTAATTTAGACTTTTCTAGTGATCACTGCCCAAGAAAAAAAGGCAAGGAAAGTGACATATTCATTGATCATATTTTTTCTCAATTGATCACCTCCAACACAGCATACTGCCAAAAGATGTTAGTCACAGCCATCTAGCAAGACCAACTCAAGAACTGAAGAAACCTATTTTGGAAGTTTTGAATGATGCTTCTTGATGAAAACAGGCAATAAAAAAAGGAAAGTCAGATTTTTCAGGAATACCTAATACTCAAATATTATCTGTAGACAATGTAGCAATGACAAGCTCAGTCAAGCTTTAAAGGGCACCAAAATCTAGCTTGCTCAGGGTGCCAGGAACCCTAGGGCCATCCCTGGTTATTGGATTACTCAAATGAAAAATAAATTCTGTCTTTGAATTCTATTAATATGTGCAGTAAATTCCAGTGGATTATGTTTTTAGAGACTGACACGAGCAGAGAAAAGATGATTAGAACCTTGACTGTATAATCAAGCTGTGGTGAGCAGTGCAATTGAATATGCAAAACTGATAACCAACTGAAAATTTAGTAGAAAGGATAAACATTAATTGATAACTTTTATTATATGGATTTGCTTTAGCTTAGACATAGAGGTTTAAATAAACTATATGTTGAATGTAATCTAATGTTTAATTTCATTTGTTCATTCAATTACTTATGTGTATCTTGATTTTCCCCTAATATTGGCATGCTATATCTTTTTGAGAAGATGTGTGTCTAAGCTACAGCATACTAAATTTTCAGCTCTCTGGGTCTGTTTTTAAGGGTTTTAAAGCCAAAAAAGGAACTAAAGCTAAAAGTTGGCAGTTAGCTGTTATCTCTGCTTCAGCGAAATTTTTATCAGTTTATCTGTTTAGTGTTTTCGTTAACTGTGCCCATCACTGGCTGCAAGTAATAAGTTGGACCATCAGTTCCTCGAAAGTGATATGTCAGGCTAACTGAATAGAATGTTCAATGAAATACAAGGCACCACCAATCCTAAAAATGAAGGACAATATTCAAACTAAATTTGTCAATGTTAATGAATGCATCTTTTATTTATCTTTGAATTTATTTATATGGCGTAAATTCATCAGGGAACGAAAGCAAATTCAAAGTTTATTTCCTTGACTATTTATTACATTATTCAACAGAAATCAACATAGAAAGATACAGAATCAAAAGAAGATAAACTCATTCATAGATGATTCAGAGCTTTTGACATTTCGTAAGTTTGAATCAAGTTTTAAATTCTTGAATTAATTTCCCTGTCCTTTAAATTCAATAGCTTGATTTTAATAAACTCACTCTAATTAATATTTTGAAGTTTTTTAGACGTACAGAACAATTTCTTACTTTACTAAACTATTTGAAGCAGAAATTGAAAAAATGAAAAAATATGAAAAATCAAAAAGGATATTTCTTACCTGAAGAACTTAATGGTGTTTCATTGCGATGTGTGCAATCAAGTATGTAGATTGATAAAATGAAAAAAGAAACATGAAAGATAATTTACATAGACCTCATCTCTGTATTTACATTTTCTGTCGTCTTCAATTATTCCTGTAGCATTAAAACATTAAGAATAATACAAAGCAATCAGTATTTAACAAAATCTTTTTGAAAAAGACAATTTAAAAGCAAGGTAAAAAATTGAAGATTTAGGGAGTTGAAACTGTTTACTCAGCTTTGAATATTTTAGATTTTGTTTTCTTTGCTTTTATTCCTTACAATAGGAAGAAAGATGTCTAATTAAAGAATTACAGCCTTGTAGATGTCATTTGTTATGTTTTTTTGTAGGAGAAGTTCATTTCCTTTCACAACTTGATAAACATTGTTCAAATCTGCCTCAAGATATTTCTCACTTTCTGTAATTAAAATATCAGATTTTACAAGTTTAACTTCTCTTTCACCGATCTAGTTTTATGTGTATCACATTTCACATAAAATCTAGACAATCACAAAACTGACAAATATATTTCTCTCAATACATCTTCTGTAAACTGTGGAAAAGTCAAGATTTATATACTTGAGCTTCGATAGACTGTAAAATCTTACCAGTATAGGATCCCTGTTCTGGCTTCAGATAAAAGCACCCACAACCAGTTTCAAATTTATGAATATAGCAAAAATAGAGGAAAATTAACTTAAAAGATAGATGTAATTGATTGGTTGTAATTTGCGATAAAAAGGATCAAAGCATTTTTATCAAATCTAATTATCAAGACTCATCCAAATAATGCTGATATTATTATAAAAGAAGTTATCATGGATAAAATCAGAATTGTGTCACTTGTAAAATAATTAAGATGAATTGTTTAATGCCTTAAAAAAAGGTGCAATAGTAATAAAGATTGAGTGTAAGAAAAGACATGCATCATTTTATACAGAAAACATAGAAAGTAGATATTAAAACACTGGAGAGCAACTAAACTGATTACAATGCTAAAAGACAAATCCTACTAAGAATGCTTACAGGGAACTCCTATCCCTGGTCTTACAGATGCCAATAAGGAAACTTTATCCAAATGTATAAAATCATGAATGGATTAGTGTGGATAGACATTGATAGGCTGTTCTCTCCCACTAAAATTTCTCATACCTGAGGACATTCTCAGAAGGTATCTAAGAATTACGCAGTTAAACTTCCAAGAGCTAAATTCCAATACACAATAACATGCAAAATGATTGGAATAATCTTCTATCCAATATCGTAGATGCATCATTGCGGAACACCTTTAAGAATAGTTTATACAAAATTTGGGATGACATCTACTCTCACACAGCAAGGTAATTGAATAACATGTATTGTACATTTGAGACCAGGCCTCTCCTTTTTTGTTGGAAATTGTTATATAATTAGTTCTGGTCAATAATCAATGGTCAGAGAGATACTTTTTTAATAAAAGACCAAACTTGTCATTTAAATCTTTTAAACTGCCTCAATACTTTTGTTTTAAAGAAGCCATTTTTGTGAACAGTTTTCCCCAATCTAGTGAAAAAGATCTTTTTACTTTTGACAACCAACAATAATGTTTGCTACTGAATAAGATCAAAATGAAATTGCTCCTATTTCACAAAATTGAAGTTTGATAAATGAAATTATTTTGTGATCAACTTCTTGCATTCATTTAATGTGCAGATGGATATTTTTTATCTCTTGAATGTGATGAAATTTCAAAATTCTATACTTGAATTAGAAAATAGAAGAGTTCTGGTTAGTCGCTCAATACGAAACCCTCACATGACAAACATCTTTTGGCAGAGTGTCATGTTAGGGGTAATCAATTAAAAAATTGGGAAAAGGGGGATCAATGGATCTTTTACCCTTTGCTGGATCACTAAAGTCTCAATTGTAAAAAAACAAGCATGAACACATCAGGCACAAACTAGGGACCAATTTAGCATACACTTATATTGCATATTGAGCCCCAAACTAAAAAACCTATCTGGGCGGGAGAGAGGGGGGAATTTCAAAAACAAAAGACGCTTTTTCCTTTGGCATAAGGAGTAAATGTTTGAATATTTAGCCCTCTAGTGGCCTGAATGCACAATACATACATACATACATACTCAGCCAGCCAGACCAACTTGAAAACTGAAGAAACCTTTGTTGACAGTTGAGTTTTAGATGTCCACTGGTTAAAGAGGGGATTTATGAAACAAGAGCTTCAATGTATACTTTGTAATTGGAAAAGCTCATTCTAGGTGAACATAACACGGGATGTGGACAAAACTAGAAAACCAAAAATATTCAGAAACTCATAACTTTACAAATTTAAAAGCATCATCACACCTGGTATAGAAGCTACGGATATTAAACCTGCTGAGGCCAATGAAGTTAAATGTGGGAAATATCATTCAGGCATACAAAGTAAGTGAATAAATCACCTGGCTTGTGTCTGAGGGTGCTGTAAGCTCCCCAGGATGTTCTGATGTTTGCCCCTTGTAAACACTTGGAAATAGCATTTTCAACACGAGATTTTAATACAAAACATTCACAACACAACACAAATCATTGCAGTTTATTCTTTTAAATAAAGTAGCACATCAAAGTGAAAATAAAACTATCAGAATCTCCCCACTCTTTCCTGATGATTCTTTTCACTGCCAAACAAATAAATCAAGAGAGAAAGACACAGTTATGCAATACTTTTGCTCAAGAAAAATACAAATGTACAGTATGCTGCATACTTGCTTGATTGAGAATCTAACCATTACGTGTTTTTATCTATAAACAATTTACCTTTTCAATTTCTTCTAAGTTGTTCAAAACATTGATTGAACAGGATGACAAGCTATCCTGAACTTTCCCTCAAGCAAAAATGCGGGAGAAAACAGGTCTCAACAAAAATTGTGAGGGAAAGTGGAAGACAAAAAATATTGTGGGAGAACTATATGAATGAGTGAGACTTGACAAGTCTGGTTAAAAGACCAGGAAATATGATACACTGAGTTCAGCATCAACCTATTAAAGTGGTTGTTAATACCACCAAATGCCAATCAAGTAACTCTGTGCGATTAGTGAAATTGAACTTTTCCCCCAAACCCAGCTCATCATGCATGGAGAAAAAGTGGATGCATCTATGATCCAAAGAAGTCACAGTAACGCACAGAGGGGGAATATCATGGTTTTCTTCCAATGGTATGGGGACACTCCTCATGATTGAAGGAACCATCAAAGGAGCGATGTGACTGAGTATTTTGGAAGTGAATGTGTTATCTTTGGGAAAACAGTCAGAGGTCAAAGAAGGCTGGATCTTCAACAAGATCCGAAGCATGCAACTAAAATAACTCATGAATGGTTTGTTCAGAACAATGTAGAGGTACTTCATTGGCCCAGTTAATCTCCTTATTTGAATCTGATTGAAAATTCATGGCATTGCTTAAAAGATTGAATCCATTAGGGGGACCCTGAAAATATTGATGATTTGAAGATCTTTTGCAAGGAAGAGTGGGCCAAGAATCCTACAGAATGTTACAGAGGGCTTGTGAAGGGTTACAAAAACATCTCCGAGCTGTAATACAAATCATGTCTATGCAACTAAACATTGAAATTGGAAATGAGCCTGAATTCTGTTTTTCACCGTTTCTCCCGCTTATATTTCATTCTGCATCGTTTGTTTGGAAATAAATATTTTTTTCTCTGTAATTCTTAATTTTGTATCAAAACACATCACCTGAGTAAATTAATGTAATTTATAAGTAAGAATCCATATTCTTGTCTCCCCTCACTGCATCTTTGTTTAGAAAGAGGAATTGCAGAAGGATGATGATATAATTCTTTGGTTTTTCTTTCAACAATACCTTCCAATTCGGCAAAAAATCCCTCAATGAAATTAAACGTCAGCAAACAAAGAGAAAAATACTGTCAATAGATAGCTTCAGACAGACAGACACACACACAAACACTGATAAAAAGAAACTCCCAGTTGTAGGTAAAGAAAAGAAAGCAAACAATCAGAAATGTCAAGAAATAGAAATATATCAGCAGTCATTCAAAATGTACTTTACCCTGTGTCATGTGAGAGGAAGAAAGATGTGTAAAAACCAAATATATAAGTGCATGTGTGTAAGTTTGTGTGTATAAAACTGAAAACAATATAGATAAATAGATTTTAATCTCAATGCAATGATATTATTGAAGAGATGTGTCTCTTCAGGCAATTTTTGGAAGATTAAAATGACTTTGAGGGAAGAAAAACATGTTTTATGAAGATTTGAATTATAAACAACAGAACTAAAGCAAAATATACACATCATTTAACTGCATCTTATTCTTAGATTTTGGTCAGAAAACGAGTCTTGCAAAGCATGGTGTATTTCTTCTTGGTCACTCAAGGAAGATAGCCATGTGTTGATCCATCGAACATTTTCTTATCTATAGTTTTGAGAAGGGTCATCAATATTCAAAGACTTTTTCAGATGATTGTACCCTATGTTGTTAGTATTGTTAAGACAACATTTTGGCCGATCCATTGTACAAACTTCTTCAGGAGTACTCTCTGAATATGGTGGTGATAAGCACAAAGATTAGTGATGGCTGACTATATCTAAAGAGGAAAAGTTGGGAAAACCAAGGAGGCAGCCCATGTCAACATGTAGACTGAATGTATAAGTCAGACAAGTACAGAGTTCAACCCAATATGGCTTCCTCCACTCAACAGTAGAGGTATGGAATTCCATACCTAACAAGGAGAGAAAAAGATATCACTCAAATCCTCAAATCAAATAATACACCTGAAGAAGGCCGTAGAATGGAAAGAAGGAAATGTTGTGTTAATAACACAGGACAGAGTTCAATCATCCAAAAACTCCTATAAGGAGAGAAATGTTTTATTTTGTTGTTCTCCAAAAGTTGAACTTCTCCAGTTCTAGAGTGAATAGATATATTGACAATCATCAAAATAATGTTTTTAATCAATAAACTCTTGGAAGCGTTGCTCATGGAA
Organism: Thysanoteuthis rhombus; assembly: GCA_963457665.1. NCBI lineage: Eukaryota > Metazoa > Mollusca > Cephalopoda > Oegopsida > Thysanoteuthidae > Thysanoteuthis > Thysanoteuthis major. The sequence goes on along the minus strand of OY735212.1, from coordinate 58,492,912 downwards.
ACTATTGAAAGTACCGTGAAAAATATTTTCAATGCATTTTGAAGTTAATCAGTTCCGAAATATTGTTAGCGACGATTGTGTTGAGATTATCTTCTCTGGGCAAAGGTTGATCTATAATTGCAGGGTAGCAACTTTTAGTTATGCCAGATGAACAGGAATTCCAACTATTGAATGATTGTAACCCCACAATTGGACTGCAATTGATTTGACAATCAGTCAAGTGGGGTACAGATTCTTCTCTCTTTGCTTGTCTGCATCTGTGTGTATGTGTGTTCATGTGCTTAGGTCTGTCTGTCTGTGTGCGTCACCTGATCACATTTTTAGGACTACAACCTTGAAAATTTGTATAAATACACAGCAAGGCACCATCTAAATAATGTTTTTGCTCTTTTTAAAAAAGTGCTTTTTGAGTCTCTACGGTCATTTCCGATCAATGATGCCCAAATCTTGTGCTGGTATTTTTTAGGTAATTCTTTTACGCTGGAAGACCTATTTTTTTTTAGTACTGTTGATAATTAGTCCTTGTACACAGTAGTATAAGGTAATTCATTTATGCAAGATATGGATGTGGTAGTTAGTTTCCTCAAAGTAAACTCTGTGGTTATTCATCACGTTATCTTTGAGGCAAATTGCTGATTGAGTGTCCTTATACATTCGTTGATTCATTTATATGGTTAAACACTATTTTTCTTGAGAGTAATTCCAATTCTATTAACACAATAATCTATTGATGTCACGCTTGAAGAAAGTCGCATTTCAATTTAATCAACTGTTTCACTTTCTTGAGAGTTATCAGAAACCGTCAACCAAAACTGTCACCAAAACTGTCAACATAGGTTCATTCAGTTTTTAAATTGGTCTGGCTGGCTGAGTATGAATGTATCTATGTATTTATCATACAAGGCCACATTAAAAGAGCTAGAAGTCTGTAAATTCAATCATTCACTCCTAATCATGTCTAGAAGAAACGTTCTTGCTGTTCTTTCAGAACCCTCTCCAAATGGGTACAATGTAAGTTTATGCGAAATTGTTCATCAAATTATCTATGCATACCTTGAATATTCTCTAATATTGGCATTACATTTTTTTTCTGGAAGGTCCTATGCTTGAACTAAAACATATCAAAATTTCAGCTTTCAAGGTTTGTTTTTATGGGTTTTAGAGCAAAAAAACTGACTGAAGCTAAATTGTTAAAATAAAAGTTAGCGATTAGCAGTTTTTTCTTGTTTACACAAAATCTTTTATCAGTTTAGTATTTTTGTTAACTGTTTTCGTAAGCCATGCCCACCACCCATTATTTCCTTATTTAATTGCTAACTCCGAATTATCAAATATATCTTATAAGGTTACAGAATCATTTAAAATGATTTAGTTCTACTTCCTCGAAAAGCTTATAAGTATCAAGCATCAAACAACAGTAGTTTTCAGCATGGTTGCAAATTAGAAATCGTTTCTCCATTAATCTTCTCAACCATGAAAAGTACCATGGCACAACTTCTCTTTTCCCTTTTCACTTTCAATTCAAAGTGTCATTCTCTTATGTATTTAGAAAAAATGACTGCAGTGCATTGTATATCAATTCTCTTCAAAAAGCTGGCATGATAAATATTTGAACATTTGTTAACTAAATATCCGAGATGTCAGCTAAAATATGTTAGTGAACATCTACTAGTTGTTCCAGGTAATTGAGAACAAATTATAATATGAAGGAAAACTCGCCTACACAGTCAATAATTGAATGACTGTAGCGTCAAAATTAGAAGTCATTGAAGAATAGATATGGTCAGAATAAATTCTATTTATGACATAACAGCTTTTTTTCCATTGGACACCATCGGAAAGAGTAAAAAGAAAAACATCTAGAAAGCTCCACATTCTGGAGTATCTAAATGTTATCAATGAACCCGTCACAATAAGGCCCTCAAAAAGTCAAAAAAGCTTTCTTCCCCAAAATGAAAGAAACATTTTTAAAAGGGGTCTTGTAAAGTACTGATGCTAATTTTCAAGTTAGTAGACAAAACTATATGGCCAGGAGTGCTACAAAATACAAACACACAAACACATGAACACACAAGCCGCATATGTATAAAAAGGATAGACTCCTTTGTCACCTTTAGAGGCTATTGATGTTCAACAAAGATATTCAACAGAAAAAATCAATATATTTTCATAAAGCATAATATGGATGCAGTAGAACGTGTGACAGGCGGATCAACAAAATTTATCCCCTAAATCCAACATTTAAATTACACTGACCGACTCCAAAAGTTGGAAGTGGAAACTTTGAAGTACAGATGAACCCGTGTTGATATTCTTGAGATAATGTGCATCAATATTAGGACGTCACATTCTGAAAAAATCCACGCACTGCACAGTATGCCCGAACAAGTCCATACTGCAACAAACATGGGATTATAGCTGCAAAATGCAAGTGCAGGAAGTGAAAGGACTGGGGGTTGGGTACTTCATGGTTTGACATCCATTTCACTTCCTGCACGTGACCATGCTGCAGAACAAACTTTTTGATTCAAATATTATTAACATATCGTCCCAGAACATCACATTCTGAACCAATCCACACTCTGAACAGTATGCCTGAACAATTTCATGCTACAACAAACACTCAGCGAACAAACATGGGGACATAGCTGCAAACTGTAATTGCAAGGAGCAAAAGAAACACGGAGATACTTTATGGATGCCAGAGTAACATCTCGGTAGAACAAACTCAACCAAGCAACCTTACATCAAAGAACATAACCATTTCCAAATATGACCTTAAAAAGGATATTGGTCAACGAAAATTCAATTATTATTTTTCAAACTAAAAAAAGAAATTTGTATCAAACAAAATCCGCATATGGTCATAAATAATCCTTTTACTAAAGTATCTATTTGGCTAAGATTGTGATACACGTGATATATATATTTACTTGATAAAAAGAAATAGGATATCCAATAACACTGCCCTTGATACAGTCTGGGAAGCCCGGATCAGGTGATCTTTGGTATTGGGGGCAGGAAACTGCTGATTGGTCTCCCTCTTAACACCACTGATTGAATAGTCTGGGGGATTCATATCAAGAGAACTTAGAGGGCACATTTTTGCAGTCATATGATCGTGAAAATTCTGGCCCACTAACTCTTGGGTCACATTGGCCACATAAGAGGGATGTAGGACTTGTACCTGATATCCCCATTAATCAAACATCTGATAGTTGGACCCCACTACCTTGAGCTGCTTGGCGATGACCTTCATTGACTTGCTAAGGTCATTGCTGATGATGTCTTGGGCCTCCTGGACAAAGCCATTCTGACAACAACTGACTGCTAGGAATGTTTCTTCCTATTGGCCATGGATGACACATTCACCAGGCCTCAAGCTCATTTTTGGCTTTGATCACAGACCTGACCATGTTCAAGAAACTGGAAATCTACTAGTGGCTGCGGTTGGCAGCTGGGGTCACGAGCACGGCATGCCTTTTCATTTCCTGTCAGAGTAGAAGCTGCAACATTGATGCTGTCTTTATGTCTGAAAGAGAAATGAGTAAGTAAGGATTTAGCGCATGACACATGACATTTCGTTATGTCGTTTTCCATTTATTGCTTGCTAAAGTTGTATTCTCAAATACCTGGTACAACTTGTATACATCAATTTTATAAGAACATACCATGTATTGTTTATGGTAGGTTTTTTCTAGTAACTCCCAAAGGCAAAATAATTTATCAGAAATCATAATGCTCAGAGTCTACCTCAGGGGTACTTAACATGTTTTTGGCATATTTTGATAAGATAAAACAAGCTACTGCCTACTTAACATGAAAAAATAATTTTTTATTCAAAACAAACTACCCTCACTTGAAATCAAAAATCACCCACCATTGGGTTGTACCACCAACATCAATAAACCATGGTCTACCTAATCAATTCCATAAAGGAGATAAAACGAGTTTGTTATGATACCCATATATTAGTAAACTTAACTTGTATAAGAGTTTCTTACTGACAAATTTTAGAAATCAGAATTGATGGCGAATACTCAAGTCACTTCAGATTTGCTAACAACATAGCTGATAACCTTCATGAACTTCATGGGTTTTTTTTTAGATAATTTTAGATAAAAGATCTATTTTTTTTAGATAATTCCAGATAATTTTTCAGATAAATAGTTCAGGTCTATGCATGGGCCAATGAAGTTTGGCTGTAAAGTGTCTTGTGAAATTTTTAAAAGAAAGCTTGTACAATATTGTAAAGTTTCTATTTATATTGAATAATATCAATTTTTACAGGGTGGATTGGGACTGCAATTGATTGGTAAACACCTGAAACTGGCCCATCAATATGGGCTATGATCATGGAAGGCACAGTGAAACCATATAGCTGGGGCTTCAGATTGAAGTAAGCCCCTCCCTCCAGAAAAAATTGAAATTTGAATAATCACAGGAACATTTGAGGCTGTATGAAATAAGGGATATCCTTATACAAGTGGACAAATTTTGGTCCGCTAAAAAGGAGCGATTCCAATTATGAATTGTATAGTTCTACCCACTTGCTCACTTGATGTTAAAGATGTCACACAAAAGTTTGCACCATTTTTAACATCAAGTGATTAAGTGTGTGACTAATTCATGAAAGAAAAAAAGAAGTTGGTGCATAAATAAGGTTTGAAAGTCTTTTGGGGGCACAAAACGTTTCCATCAGTGAATGCATAAATAAGTTGAAAAAAAGGTTTTTTAATTTGTTTTTTCGTTTTTATTGTTGAGTTAAATCCTCTTATTTATTTTGCTGAAGTTCATCACACTTATTTAATTACATACTGTTGGCCTACGAGAGTGGTTTTCCGAATTGTTCCTTATTTTTCAATTGCAAAATACAGTAATACCCTGCTCAGTGCTGTCACATTTAGTACTGATTCACTATAGTGCTCTTTTTCAATTTTTTGATAATGAATTTAGTAGTGTTAAATTTACGATATAAATTATGATAAAAAAGTGCATCACTGAGAGTGTCCAGGGTAAGCATAGACTTTGGTCAATGCGCCGCATGAATGAGAGGAAACACAGACACATTCAGATATGAATATACAATAAATTGTCATGTAGCAAGAAATATCAAAACTAGTAAAATTTCAACGGCCCGTGAAAGTACATACCAGATGAGATAAACAGCACTAATCCATTCAATCTTGTTGAGGCTCAACAAAGTCATATGTTTGAAAAATGATTGCTGCTACAATCTCAATTTATGATGCATTTTAGTGTACCTTTTTTTTGTTTAGCGCTACATTTTTCAGGGACATATGTAGAACAATCAGCGAGCTGTTAATGTATTAGATTGTTACACATGGGATTTTATACATGAGATTGCTAATTTTCAATGAGTAGACTGGACAATGCTGTAACTTTTTAGATGCACCTTTGAAGTTTCATGTACGTGGTTCTATTCAACGTAAATAAAATACATCTGGGAAAGGGGGAAAAAATAAAGTTCATCAATTGTGACATAAGTTGAGATAATAACTTGATTTTATCTTTAATTAGATAAGGCATTAGAAACCAACATCAAAAATATCAGGTGTACATTATTTTGCTTTTAAAACTTACTTCTTCAGAATGTTCTTCCTGGTTGACTTGAAACTTGTAATTCCATTGGTTGCTATTCATGAAAATATAATTATCACATCGCAATATATATATATATATATATATGGTATAAACAAAAAAAATTTCTTTTTAATTTCATTGTTTCAAGTAACCACCCTTTTTTGGAAAGGATATTTAACAAAGAAGCATTGCATGTTTAATTACAAAATTAGAAAACACTCAGAGAATGCATACCTCTGCCAACACCATACAACAACTAAAAACTGAATGAAAATCAGTTCATATATAGTTATAAGGGGGGACACTGTAAGTTTTCTGGATTACCCCTAAAATTTGATCAATTCTTTCTAAGCCTATGGCCCAGGTTTCCACAAGATGTCATTGAAATTCACTGAGAACTTTTGAAGATATTGTATGCACAAACAGACAGAATGAAATGATGCATATACTTCATCCAACCTCTTCATTGTCAATATACGTGGAATTTCTGCAAGTTCAGCTGGTAATTCAAGTTTTCACGATTATTTTTTTTTTAATTTTCTCACTGTATTCTTCATATTGCTAGTCCTAGTTTTTAATTTACTTGCAGTATTTTTTAAGTTACATGCCGTTGTTAGAGCTCACTCTATTTTTGAATTTGCTTGCTATAATGTTCAACTTGCTCAAGAGAAGTTATAGTTGATTTTGGGGATTAGTCTAAAACCTGGGTCCATTTCAACAATGATTTTCATATGCAAATTATAACATCTATCCAGTTTTCAAAGACAAAATCTCTAGTTCTAAACATTGGAAATAAATAACTTGATTATCAGAAATTTCTGCAATAATCTTTTTTATGAATGAAACTGATTTTTTTTTTTACATTATCAAAATACAGTATTGTACATGTTTTAGTTATTTTTTTGTCACTTATCATTTCTCTGTCTAAAGTACGTGGAGGAGCCTATCATTATTCCAAGTACATTCTAAAATTTAAATTGGCGAAATAAACTTATTTGGTTGACATTTTTTTACCTACTAAAGAATTCTGACAAGATTTCTACTTATTGAATTGATAAATGTTATGTAAAAACCAGATTGATGAAAAGGCAGAATGAATGAAAATGTTTATTACATTGTACTAAATACTACTGAGCACGTTTTTTTTCCACTTTACATCAAAGAGACTAACATAATTAAGCTGTTATAAACAATTTTCAGTGCTTGAAATGTCAGCTCCTGCATCATGTAACATTAATTATTCTCAAGTGATATTGAGTCATTCTATATAAAATCACACGATTTTAGAAACTTCTCGAGTAACGTTACTTGGTACATACCAGGGGAGCTGAAAAGTTCTCAGCTTGAGAAACCCTGTAAGTTCTTGGCTAGCTATGTATGTTACATAAGCTTAACATACACTGGCTATGCTGATGGAGCTAAAGGGCTGAAAATTCAGACATATACACCTTATTATGTTGAGATGTTTTTCTTTAGTTTTTTTTCAATACCCACCTCCAATAGATTTGTCTGGGTGGGCCTTCTATCTACAATGTGATTTCATGCTAAAATCAGTCACTTAGTTTTTGTCTGGTAGCATTTACACCGTATTATAACAGTGTGGATAAACTGGATGTTCTATACAACAAAAGTCCACAATATAAATGTGAATTTATGTGAAAATTTGAGGGAGTATGGAGGAGAAGATTTACTATAAAACTGGTTCAAGAGAATATCACTAAGCTAAGCTAAGCTAAGCTAAGCTAAACTAAGCTAACAGCTACTACAGATATTACTAGGTAGTCAGTAATAGTGTGGAATAGAAGTAGAAGTGAATGAGAAATGCGGTAGAAAATGATGTCAATTGACAAACCTGCCCAATCATGACAGTTTTGATAGCCTAATCATTTCAGGCATTGCTTTATGAAAGATCAGCAGAAAATAGGCCAGTCGAAAAAATTGAGGTAAAAAATACCAATGAATGAAAGAACATTATTTAGAATAGGTCTGGTTAATCACTCAATAGAAATGGTCTTGTGACCAATGTCTTTTGGCAACATGCTGTGTTAGGGGTAACTTTTGAAATACTATAACAAACTTTTCATACATAGGCTGTCTATAAGGTTTTAATAAGATGAAGTGTTCAAATCAAAAATTGGATCTTCAATTTAATTGAACACATTCGTTCTCCAAATGACACTTACCGTATTTCGGAACCATATTCTTTCAATGATATATACAGTATTAACCATTTCAAGTCCAAACCTCCCAGAAAAATATGTTACTACATTTTTGTGCAGGGGTATGGTGTTCTTTGAAAGCAATTTATCAAAGTTTGTATATATATGCATATATAAATATATATAAATATATATATAAATATATATATATATATATATATATATATATATATATATATATATATATATATATATATACATATATACATATACATATATATATATATATATATATATATATATATACATATATATATATATATATGTATATGTATATATATATATATATATATATATATATATATATATATATATATATATATATATATATATATGTATATATATATATATATATATATATATATCGATACACTCAAATATATATGTGCACATATTTTACCATGTCTGAAGGAAATTGGCACGTCATCTGTGGTGAAAAGAAATTTAAACATTTGGCAGATATCTTCTAGAAATAGAAAAATCACTCAAAAATTTCGATGAAGTTTACATTCTTCCTTTTGTATATAGTTGTACAATTTTTCACTAGATGCATCCAATTATTTCTATCACTTGATAACCAGCACTTGCTGTCATAGTTACAATAATTTTAGATCATTTCAGTAGCAGATATCGCTTTGTCATCTTTACAAAAATCCATGTTTTCTTAGAAAGATAGTTTAAATGGTATCAAATTTTTTGCCTCTCAAGGATCCTATTACCCTTCGCCTTGTATGTAAATGTATGAAAAACTGTTTATGTTTACAAAGTCTGAATTTGAGAATCTTCCATTGAGTTCAGAAGAAATCGGAGAAATATGAACAATGTTGCTGGATAAACAGACCGGCAAAAGCAACAATATAAACAAGGATTTGCGTCTTGATTTACGCATCTTGTTTTTGAGAAATAGCAGAAAGGGTCAAGAGCTGAATTGGCTAACAGGAAAACTATCTTTGAAATATGATTTTGAATATATCAATTCTTAATTTAGATACCTTCTTCTTTCAGAGCAATTGTTTTAACTTTGAAGGGTTTTGTTTTGGGGGAGAGATTTCTGTGAATATATGTAGTGCAGCAGTCAGGCTTCAAAATGAGCCTCAAAAAAGGTATCTACCCCCACTTGGTAGTATAATGGTATATATCCCCCTCGGTAATATAATGAGATAAAATCTGTTTCAAATGAAAAGTATATGTGTTTAGTAGAGGAATATAGGGCTTGTACTTATCTGGAAGGTGTACAAAGATACATTTTCACCCTTTTTGTACCAATGGCATGATGCCCTTTGATTATACCACATTAATCTTTGTATCTCACTGTTCAGCCTGAACTTCCATTGTTGGGCAAAACAGACAATAAAATTCTTAGACATTTAGCTTTTACCATTGCTGTCTTTCTCTTGGAGACAGACATAATGGCATTGATGAATCAAATGCTTTGGTCATCAACCCAAGGTAGCCCATTGGCTGTTTGCGACACTCTCTGTTTGGATTTGGAAAAAAAATTGCATTATAGTTACACCGCGACCTAACTGCATCTTGATGTTTTATCCTTGATTTAAGCCAATAAGATTCAGCGGATGATTGGTTGGAATCAGCAGGGACTTCTGTAAGAGGACTCTATGTGAAAAAGGGGAAAAGATACTGAATAAATTATGACATTTGTATATGTAAACGCTACAGATAAACCCAATACACAGTTGCTTCTCACTGAGGATAGCTTTGTGCAGCAGACTCATAGAGCCAGGTACCAGTCATTGATCTGGTCTTACAGTCATGTTGCTGAGTCAACATTGGATGACCTGGCCAACATTTTTATGGTTACCCCACTCTGTTACCTTATTTAAAGACCTGTCTAAATTGATAGGGTTTTATATCTTAGCACTTTTCAATATCATCAATAATTCTACTGCAATTAGTGCTATACAGAAGCAAATACAGAATTTCTGTAAAAAAATGACATATCCTTAAAAAGTGGTCCATAAAGGGTTAAGATGTTGTCCAAAAATTATCAATGATATAATTTAGTCCTCATAGTATCTCGTTTTGGGTTGTTTTATAGTACAAATTTAGCCCAAATAGTGAAATACAAACATTATCATAGATAGAAAAGTACAAAATTTCAATTTACGATTTTGAAGCAATCCAGGACTTGTCAGGAGAAAAGGGGTTAAAATGTATGTTTTCACACATTTTAGATAAGTGCAAAAAGTTATGTTGTTGAAAACATGGCTGAAAGTGTTTGAAATCTCATTTTAGACATTATTGAACTGTGAAAGATTTTTACATATATCAAATTAAGGTTGAATTTAACCGCTGCAAACCTAGTATCTATACCAGCTTACCATTAACTAAATTGCTTCAACTTCCTTGGACAAAAAAACAAATTTCTAAATTTCTAATGATATCTATGAGCCTCTAAGACAGGGGTATAGCTAGAAATCTAGGTGCCAAGGGGGAAGGGCTGGATTCCTTGAGGGGCCCTCTCAAACATTTGGTGAGATTTGTTATCATATGATATTAGTAGAAATGCAGTTGGTTAACTACTATCCATAGAGCTTTTGGGAACCCCTCCCATTTGGAGCCCTGGAGGGGGATATTAAATAGACACCGTATTTAGCTAAATCTCTGTTCTGATACACCATGTTCATACATTCTCTGAAAAACAGGAAAAATAAAATGAATTATCATCTTATAGAGAAAAATAGTGCATTTCTTTGATAAAATGACAGAAGATCTTTAAAAGTGATCTGCGAAGAGTCAAAATGCTGTCCTAAAGGCATCGTTTTGTCTTGTTTGTATTGCACTATTGTATTATAATAGAAATTCCAGCCAAAACAGCAAAACAGCAACTTTATTGCCAAAAAGAACAGGACAATGTATCAATATACAATTTGGAAGAAAACCTTCATTCAACGGTAGAAAATGGGTTAAAATGCGTAAGTACAAACCTAATATTCCGTTACTAGACACCAATACCTTTTGTTTGTGACTAGTTTCATCTCTTCCTACCGCTTGGAGGAATAGGTCTCTACAATATATACATGTATTTTTTTTCTGTTGTATAAAAAAATTCATTCATTCCTTATCAGTATGTGCAGCATCACATATTTTCCCTTGTGAAATTTGTGAATAAGAGTTTTTCCAATGCTTCGATTGTCAACTCTCTCTCTCTCTCTCAAATAGATAATGCAAAAGAGAATCAATGGGTAGGGCTTGGCCTCTTCATATATATACATGTACGTATTATATAAACAAAGGAGATTATCTGAAAAATGCTGGCGGTATCTATTATTATTGCTATTCATGTTTTCTGCTTCAAGGTTAGATAGATGCATGTATTTATAATGTATACAGAATACAGAATATTATCATCACACCCATATGATTTCTTTCTATCCGTTGAATTAAGTTCACGAAAATACTACAGGTAAGGTTTGAGCAATAAATTCATGCTTAAAAAAGATCAGGTCTATTCAGTCACTCACTTGAAACTGTCACAAATTGTATGGAGGGATCAATTAAAAAATTGGAAAAAGAGGTGATCAATGAATGAGTTACTTCTATCGTATTTTGTTGAGTATGTGATCACTAAAGAGTCCAAATTTTCAGAAAACAAGTGTGAACACTGTCAAGCACTACAAAACTTTGTAGAGTTAGAGAGTGCAAAGAAGTGCAGGTTATTTGTAACATTATGGTTCCTAGGTATGGGTTTTATTCACTACATTACTATTATGCTGAACAAGTCAATGAATTTGTGTCGAATAATTGGAGCATAATTCATAATTTTGTCACAATAGAAACTTTATTCTGACCACACCAATTCTTAGGTTAGAAAATTTTTTAAAATGGGAGAGGTATAACTAAACACAAATTACCTACTTTACTACTCGTAAATGATTTGGTAGGACCATTTAGTAAACCACTGCCCATAAAGATCACTCCCAATGTGATCTAAAATATGCTAAAGTAGACATGCCAAGCTTGTTCCATTAAGAGATAAGCTTAGCATGTCTACTTTTTTTTAATGTATTAATACATAAAAGTCAATAGACGTGGAAAACAGCTATATCACAGGGGAAAATATTTATCCTGCTGTCCCATATTCCCTATCTGATTTATATCCCCTGCAACGCTGCAAACACCCACATCTACCTAGAGCAGATAAAATGGGTGCCAAGAGCCAGCAGAGCTCAAACGCCACTCTGATTGACACTAGCAGTGACCAGTCTACCTGACCCCCTTCAACACGTCTTGGGCCAGCGTGGCAGGGTATGGCCCAACCCTCTCCATGGTTCACACAATGAAAATTATACCGGCTGGGTCATTGGTCCCCAGAGGCCCAGCTACATCACTTGCTTTTGGTGGTGGTGGTGGTGGTGGGGGATGCACTCCAAGGCAACTACCCAAACAAAAACCCAAAGCTCTCACCAAGAGAATAACATTATACATTAGCACCTACAACATCTGAACATTCTCAACAGACATGCACCTAATCGATCTAGAAAATGAAATCAAAAACATCAAATGAGAAGACCTGGAGAAGAACGAATCGAGCAAAACAGCAAACATCTTCTTTACACCGACGGAAAAGAGAAAGTAAAACGAAGCAGAGAGGGCTTTCTCATCAATGAGAACCTCAGAGACAACTTGGAAAGCATCAAAGATGTCTCTGACCGCATAGCCAGTGTCACCATACAAATCTCAAAGAGATACAAACTGAATATCATCCAAATCTATGCTCCCTCTTCGCATTCAAGCAAAGAGGAAACAAACAATTTTTATGATGACTCCCTGCTCCAAGATACCAGAAAATACTTCGAAGTCATCATGGGAAACTTCAACGCATTGGCAGGACAAGGAAATGAACGGTGCATCGGCAGGTTCAGATATTAAGTACGTAACGAGAGAGGTGAAGATCTCCTTCAAGAGGGAACCCAATAAAAAATGGATTTGTGAGAGACCCAACCACGAAACCAAGAACAAAATAAACAACATTCCAACGGACAAGACTGACACCGACTAAGACATTCAAGTCCTATATCATGTCAACGTAGGAAGCTACAACAGAATGGTTAGATGTAAAATGCAAATTAACACCAGAAAAATGTCCCACGCCAAACTGACACTGCAAAGCGTACCAAAAAGAGCTCGCTCGATCGTTCAAACTTGAACTGAAAAGCAAATATAAAATTCTTACCGAACCAGAGGAGAACAACACCATCATCAACGAACCCAACATTAAAATATCATCCCTTCTAATCGAAGTCGCTGCTATATTTAAACCAAAGAGCAAAGAAACCATTATTAAAATCTCAGATGAAACCAAGAATATCAAGGGAAAATGCAGAAACCTGAAGCTTCTGACAACAACAAGAGGGAAAATTGAAGCAATCGCACAGAATAAAACAATCCAAAAGAAACGAAGAGAAAACAGAAGAAATCATCGGAACAATTCTCGAAAAGTTGGGATTTCAAAGCTATAAACAAAGCTCTCAATACAGGACGGAAACAAATAACTGGTATATTTGAAGAAAATAGAAACCTAATAAACAGACAAAATTATAAAACGTTCCCGTGAATTCTACCAAAATTTCTATTCTTCCAGACAAGGACTACAAAACAACGTACAGGATACGCAAGAAGCGAGCAATCAGTTCAATGATTTCCCAGACGTTACACCATGGGTGGTGAAATAAGCTATCCAATAAACAAAGAAAGGAAAGACCCCTGGGCCAGACAACATCACCAGAGACCTACTTACAGAAGCTGGTAAGATCATCTCATGGAAACTAATTATTCTTTTCAACTAATGCCTAAAACAAAGTGAAGTCCCGGAAGATTGGAACATCGCAATCATACTGCTTTTATATAAAAAAAGGAAACTCGAAAGACCAAAACGATTGGAGACCATTTTGTCTACTCTACTGAATCTACAAACTAAACTGACTTTAGAAGAAGCTTCTCAGCCAAGGGCCATCATCCAATGTCAACCAAGGGAGGAAGCAACAGAATACAGAATGTCACTTGCTGTAGCATTTATTGACTTAAAGAAGGCCTTCGACCCGGTGGAAGTCCCAATGGTCGTTGAGGCTATTACTCTACTAGGTGCAGACCTGTATACATCAAAGCACTACAACATATATACAGTCACCACAGCTTTTTCATCAGAGTACATAAAGATTCGGAGCCCTTTCAGCCCCAAAAAAGAGTACGACAAGGTAATATCAGTTCACCCAAACTCTTCACAGATTGCCCCGAGATGATCTTCGAAAACCTAGAATAGGAAAAAGAAGAATCAAAATAGAAGCAATTCCAGATTTACAGACGACATTGCTTTTTTGCAGAGAAACTCCTCGGAACTGAATGAAGCAAAGAAGTCAGTCTTTTCATGAACTCCAGAAAAACAAAGGTAATGTTCAATAATCACGTCGGAAATAAACACACAATGATCAACATTAAAAACATAGAACTGGAGAAAGTACACAACTGCATCTACCTAAGACATCCGAACTCCATTGAATCTTCAAAGAAGAAATCAAACAAAAAAATCACTCTAGGATGGCGAGCCCTTGGCAAAGCAAGCTCAACCAACAAGAACAAGAACATTCCATTTATCCTAGAAAGAAAGGGATACAACCAATGCATCCTCCGATAGTCATCTATGGACCTAAAACATGGAACCTAAGCAAGAGACCGACCCTAAACTTGAAAAACATACAATGTTTGCATGAAAGAATCATGCTCAACCTCACATGGAGAGATCACAAGACAACACACTATGTCAAAGAAAAACAGAAGTCTGAGACATCATAGAATCCATTAAAAAAACTCAAATGGCAATTGGCTGGTCATGTTGCAAGAATGGCCGACAACCAATGGACATCACACATTATAATATAAATTGCCAAAAATTACATGTGTCAGAATACCGAAAGACGAACTAGACAAGATCCGGGAGTATTGGCTCTGCAATGCCCATGATAGTGAGGTGAGAATCCTTGGAAATGTCTATGCCAAACGACGGATGTTAAAAGACTGATGACGATTATAATGAGGTCATGTGTATGCAATAAGCATATGTATTATTACAGTTCTACAACTGTGTCAGAATGATTGTTTGGAATGTATTCGACTTTTGGAAGCTCTCAAAATTGCTTATTTTCATGACCTCATTCGATCATGTGGACTGTGAACCACCATTTTTTATATTTTTGCTATGTATCTAAAGATGTTTTTGTGAAAGCTAAGTACTGTTCTTTCGGTTTTCTGAGGAGTAATTATTTTTTTAAATGTATATGGGGGTGCTAAAAAGTTATCTGCTGGAATAAAGATATCAATTCACAATTCGACCCATTTTCCGAAAACTGAGCATTATTTTGTCACTGTAGCTTGAAAGTCTTGTTGTGACCTCTATACTTTTAGTTGAGAATCAAAACAAAACCCTTCTTTTTGCTAAGTATCTAAAATGTCACATCCTACGATGACTCTCTATAAAAACCCTGAACGCACGTGGTGAATCGCATTTTGTTGCCCCAGCTTTCGAGCCGGTTACATTCCTTTCCTTCTTGCTAAACTTGCAGCCATGACTATATATATATATATATATATATATATATATATATATATATATATATATTGTCTTATCACTTATCTTCCCATATGTGAGAATTTGCAAGAACTTAATAGCTGCCCACCTTTTTAGCAATAAAAAGAATTATCCATTTATGGAGTTATCTGCCCTTGGCAAGGATCTACTTCTGATTCCTAACACAGTTAAGAATCTCTTTAGAAATAGTAAATTCTTTGTCGCTTCCCCTTTGACGTCACTCAGAACTACCAGTAAGATAACCGATTGTTATCTCTAAAGTATTTAGGTTCGGGTGGTAAAACTTTCTATCCATCTCTTTTCTGACGGTCTCGAGGTAAGCTTGCTTTTTTGCTCGCTCCTTTGGATAGTTTTTATAGTTTTTACGCACACCTACTTTTTATAAAAATACACCCTTTCATATAAAAAGTAATACATTCTCTCTTCATCTCCAAGAATACATCCTAAGTTAGTTGAGCACTCTCAAAGTGGTTAGGTCGGACTTCCAAAGATAACATTATTGTGGTTATAATTTTGATGATCAAAACTGGCGGACACTCTAAGACTCTATCTCACATTAAATAACTGATGTTCCTTTCCCTCTATCCTTCCTTTCTCCTGATTCTTATCACGGCTGATCTCTCCAAACATATTATTGTCGGCAGAAAACTCGTCTTTCCTTCTTTGAATTCATATAAGAATTAAAACTTATTATTATTAACTTACTCATTTGTCTTTTTTCCGATTTTGTCAACAATCAAACTGTGTACTAACCATGATTTGCGTTTAAACAGTGATCACTGGAATCTATCTTTTTAGATCTTTTCTGATAATTTATTCTGGCAGCTAATATAATTAGCAACCCAAAACTACTAAATGCAAATAATGTAACTACGATTTTTCTGCGACAACGCAAACGCTGCGCTTCTATTTTGCCCGTTTTAGCTTCATTCTTGCACCTATCTTGAACTAATCTCCTTTTTATAATCAAGTTTGGTCGACTATACGACTCACTATAACAGGCACGACTCATCAGGCTCCATTTGATAGATTAACTAAACGTCATAAGACCTATTATGCCACGTGTCCCCTGAATTCTTACTCCTTCCTATGTTTCATTGTTACGTTGAGGAATAACCTTAACTATACCGGCCTCTTCTCTTCTATTTACAAAATCGATCATATTAATGTTTTCATTATATGTATTTCATTTCCATTCTTTATTTGTGCATTGAATCTATCTCTCATTTATCACATCTAAATACTCGTACGTCTTTTTTACTCCGTTTGCATCCACATTCGTACTTGGTGAACACATCCTCTACACATCTCCGTTCCTTCTTCAACTTTTCCACTGGCATCCACATGAACCCACAAATCCAACGGGCGCCCATTCTTTAACAAGAACTATACCTACCAACCATTCTATCAATAACTGAAGATCCAGATTAAATATAAAACAATATTTCTTATAGCGTTCTTCTATATTCAAAAGGCCAATTTACAGGATCTTTTCTCTTAAAAAAATGTTTATGTAGGTCCTTCTCTTCTAGATTAGGCTGAAAACATTTTTACAAAAGCAAGACAGCTCAATTGTCAAGAAATTATAACACAAGAAGGGAGTTCGTTCTGTTTTAAGTCGGTAAATGGAAGGATAATCGCAAAATTTGATGATTTATAATGATTATTTCGCTCAAATCAAATGAATCTGGAGATGATCTAACAAAATTTTGATCTTGTTGCTGTGCTTCCTTCTTGAGTTATAATTTTTAAACGTTGAGCTGTCGTGCTCCTGCTGCTATAAAGTTCTCGGCTCAACCATCCTCTCTACTGAAACTTTATGATACTGATATATTTATCTGAGTTGGGTTCAGTGCAACAAAGACTTCGGTTTGTTTCGTCCACAAATTTCCATACATTATATTTTCATTTTGTTCTGCTACAAAATAAAAATAGTCTTGTTTGAGTTTCCCTTCTTTTTTTTTGAAATCAAAAGAAAAAACAAACCGAAATAAAAACGGAGATGCACATCGTTATTAATTTTTCTTGCTTTCGCTAGAAAGTGAAAAGCCTGAATTTTTGCGTAAAAAAATCAATAATTAAAAATGGAAAGAAAAAAATCATGGAAGAAAGACAAAAGTAAATAGACGCATTGTATTTGTTGCTTTGAATGAATTGTTTTTGGGTTTTTTTCGGTTTTTTTCCTTGGTTATTCCTTTTTATTTCACACCGATGATTCCATTCGGGACAACCGAAACTAAGTTGTGCTATTTTTTTCAAAAAAGACTTTACTGCATGGGATAACTCAGTGGTTATAACATGGGGCTGAAAATATTAAGTACTCACTTCATGGGAATATCTGCATAGTTTTAACATTTAATTTGAAATAATATGGTCTTACTGCATGAATATTCCAGTGGTTCTAACATTGGATTGAAAAATAATGAGCTCTTATTTTATGGGAATAGCTCAATGGTTATAACATTGGATTTATATTGATGATAGTTTATGGGGATAGCTAAATGGTGATATAACATCATCATCATCATCATCATTAACCTTTTAACAGCCATTGTTGAACATAAACCTTCCCCACTATCTGCCAGAGCTCTTGATCATGACCTTCACAGCACCCATAGCTCTTGAAATTATCTAAATCATCACGCCATTTGATCATTCCGTAATTTTTCCGAGAAATATTTGTTGCACATGATATCAGTTTTACTGAAGTTCATATGATAACCTACTTTCTTGCTTTGTTCATTCAGTTCATCTTGGATTAACTTGAGTTCAGGAAGGTTTTCAGCAAAAAAGATGATGTTGTCAGCAAATCTAAGGTACTTTCCATTGATTCTGATCCCTTTTTTCTTTATTTTGATAAATCAGTTTGAGGCAAGCTGTGAAGGGTTTGGTTGAGCTACTATCACCTCGTCTGACTCCTTTTTTGATCTCAGAGATTTTACATAGCCTGATAAAAGAACTGATGTCGAGAGATATGTTGCAGAACTCTGACATATACAGTGTCTACTCCTTGTTGTATGATTGCATCATTGACTTTGGCAACTTCAACTGAGACAAAGGCCGACACAAAGTCAATGAATGCTATGTGGTATTCCATATTCTGCTTTTTTCTTTATTTGGTTCATCTTGATGTCTGGCGTATTAGAGTATTAAGCTCGATTCATATTAAATCAGTAGGTGAAAATCCCTTTCAAAAAGTCTTTTTTGTTTTTCACCTGTGCTTCAATGGCACCTGTCCAAAATAAATCCATTATGTAGGTTACCTCCCTTTAAACTCTTAGCCAAATGAGAGACTAATGTTAGCAATCATCTAAGGATGATAAAATTTTGTGTTGTATAATCATTGTGAATGAAGAAGCTACTAAAAAACGATATTCAAATTTGTTTAGATTCACACATCTACGTTTATGAAGAATGCAGGACATACATACATACGTAAGATACTGTAACGATCATGAGGCAAACGCACTGGGCAGAGCGTGCTGTATGCAAGCGTGATGAACAAAAAAGCCTTTTTTTTTAGGATGGGTTCCAGAGCCCACAACACGAGCCTAAGAAGAGGTGCAGGGACTGCACAAACGTGAGAAACTTGGGAGAGTTGGCGCTGGATCAAAGTGAATGGAGATGCTCTGTTAAGGAAGGATGCTGAATGTTTGAAGAAAGGGAAATTAATCTTGTTGAACTGAAATCGGCCTTTTACAAAACAGCTTCTGTGAATCTTCTGGAGAATATATAGAACTGGAAGTCAGCTTATGTAAATCACACTAAACCACACAGAGATAGGGGCCCACCAAAATATTTACTTTATGTTTTTACTGAATTTGCAACTATTATAGCTGAAGGATTCTATTGAGGTGGCAGAGAAAAGTGGTTCTGAAACTGGCGCCCATCAAATATGCTGAGGGGGTTTGAAGTAACGTTTCACTGAACCTTGTGGACATTGTGAATCTTGAGGCAGAGAAATAACATCATCAAACACACAGTTATCAAGAAACAATTACTTTACACAACCTGAACCATATATTAGAATTTCAATGGATGTAATCGATTTTTAATGAATATGATTTTTAAATTGTTTTTTTATGGTACCTCAAAAATAACATATTCTAAAAACTAAATGCTGAAAATAAAGGCTCCACCAGAATATTTACTTTGTAGGAGAGGTCCTTGGATTTTCAAAGTTTTGAAACTACTGCATCAGAGGATCTTTGGAAAAGGTTACTACTTCAAATGGATGATATTTTGATTAAAGATTTACCATTTTCTGTTGTGCATGTCATCCTTTATCTTACTATTCAAAAAACAACATTTCATACGTTACAACCAGATAATTGTATTAATACTCTTGAGTTGTTTTTGAGATTTGGGGTTTAGGTATCTTCAGTATTACTAATATTAGAAACCAAAACTGTCAAAATAGGTTTTATCAGTTTTTAAGGTGGTCTAGCT
>OY735212.1:58395537-58468037 GCA_963457665.1 Thysanoteuthis rhombus | reverse complement strand
GGAACTATTGTGATTATAGTTTCTAGATTTCCATTGATCTTTTGAGATTCTAGTGTAGTATTTTGTTGTATGATTGTTCAGATGTTGCGATTGTTGTTCAGTATATATAGCTTTTAGTTATTCATTTGTTCTTCATAAGGCATGTGTTTTATTTCTGCTGTCACTTTTACTTTTGGTTTCCGCTCTTATTGTTATTGTTGTTGTTATTATTGTTGTTAGAGTTCGTTACTCTTTTATTAAGTGAATTTATAATTCTGTTTATATTTTTGGTACAATTGTATCTAATTTTCAAGGTGCTTCTCTTAAGAATCTTATGTTGTGGATTTTTGTGGGGAAATATTTTGTATTAGTTGAAGAGAATTTTTTTCTAATATTGATATTTATTAGTTTGCAGTAAGGTGGATTGAATCAAATGAATTTCCAGTTTCTGTTTATCTTTTTTAGGGCTACGCTACCAAGGCATGATGAGATATCACTGTTGCTGGCATGCATTAAGATATGTAACAATGATGTTCATATAAAGATGTTGTGAGGAACAATGAGACAGTGTCAGAGTGGATGAATTTAAATCCGTTTGTTGAAGTCATGAACCATTTCATTCATCACACTCACAGCTCAAAGAAGAATCCTTCATCACTCATTCTTAACATCCACGAAAGCCACATTTCAATTCATGTTATTGATATAGCTATGGAAAATGGTTTGATTCTTTCGACTCTGTCATCTCAGAACAGTAACAAAATGCAGCCTATAGTTGAATCAGTTTCTAAACCCTTCAAGACATATTACAACCAGACTGTGGACATCTGGATGCTGTAGAATCCTGGAAAGCCTATCACAATATATGAGTTTGCCAGTTGTGTTGGGATAGCCCTTGAAGAAGCAATGACATTCTTTCTAGCTTCAGGGAAACTGGAATTTATTCTTTGGATGAGGAAATGTTTCTGAGGCAGATTTTCCCAGCTCTGCCATCACAGATCAAAAACCAGCAAGGGGGACTACTCTCATCATGGAAATAGCAGCTGGACATTCAAATCAATCCCAAGAGCCATGTATATCAGCTGCAATTTGTTCTCCACAAGATTCAAGGGATTTCCTGAATTCCCAATGAGAAAAGCGAGTGTTCCAGACAAACTGCATCATTGATGGTAGCATTCCAGCAGAGACACACTGCTGTCACGGAAGACTAGACACAACAAAATCCAGGGAATAAAGGGGTTCAAGGCAAGAGAAACTACCATGCAAAAATGACACCTTGATGTCAGTGAAGACAAGCCTATCTTGATGGATGTTCAATCAAAGTACAAGTTCTCTAAATTATGTAGTTTAAAAAAAGGTCTGATTGATATATATATATGTATGTATAATAAACATCCCACAGCAAAAAGGAACACTGTGCTGTATCTACATATACTGTATGACAGTTTGTGACATTTAAGAATAACTAAAACGGACTTGATCTCATCTAAACTGGAAAATTTTTCTAAGAATTTTCAATTTATCAAAGTTTGAAGAAATTTGTTCCCAAGAAATTATGCAAAGCAAATGTGTGAATTTTAATTGTCTTTAGCTTTATAGAAATAAATTACATTTTTCTTTAAAATTTTTTCTCCTCGTAGGGGCCTACAACATTTTAATCTGGTGTGGCAGGCCACATCCCTTGTCGGACAAGAACGATCCTCAGGATTTGCCAGAAACTCTCTCTCATCAGCATCACGGAGCCAATACTTTCTGAACTTGTCTATTTTGTCATCCCATCTTATATTTTTCTGGTCACAGTTTTGCATATGATCTATATAGCATATGATCTTTATTCACAACATCATATTGTGATATTCAGTGGTTGTCTAAAATTCTTGCTACATGACCAGCCCATTGCCATTTGAGTTTTCTAATATATTTTCATATAATTTCATTGTTGCATAAGTAGCATGCTATGTGGCCATTTTCATTGCAGTGACATCTAGAATCATCAAATCCGGTGGGTTTAACTTTACAAAATTTCTCCTGTACCCCTGCGTATTTTCAGGTGGACATCCTCTTACTTTTTCTGGAAAAATGTGACACTTTTTCACAGTTATTTTTGTAAATTTGTGTCAAACCAGATCTGTTGAGGACTTTTTCATTTGCCAACAAGTTTTACATTGTTTTTGTTATCAGTTTCATCTCCAGACAGGAGATGTTTAGGTACTGGTATAAGTGCTAGTTCCTCAGAATCATCCATTTCTGTAACATCACTACGGGGAGTGACTTCTTGGATTTCTGTTGGATCATCCTACGTATTGGATTTTGTTATCTTCAATAATCCTCTCTGAAATCCTGAGTTTTCCATACAACTGACATTCAATGTCATTATCAAGTTTTTAATGGATTTTTCCCATCATTTACCCCCAAGTGTCCTCAGACAAATTCTCAGCATTATCTTCTACTTCACAAGGGTATTTCTCAGTGTCACCCTCTCATTCACTAACAACAGTCTCTTTTAATTGGAAAACCCTAGCTACTGTGTTTGTGTTTGTATGTTTCAGCACTCCTGGTCATACTTTTTAGTTTACAGACTTGAAAATTGGCATCAGTACCCCACTATACCCCTTCTAAAAATGCTTTTTTGACGGGGATGGTGGAGAAGCATTTTTGACTCTTTGGAGGCCTCATCTGACAGGTTTATTCACAACATCCAGATTCTCTAAATTAATAAAATCTAGATGTTTCTTGAGGTTTTTTAAAATTTTTTAGATATTTTCCAGTTGAAAATGTCAGTGATATCATCAAGAGAATTTATTCCAACCATATTGATT
Organism: Thysanoteuthis rhombus; assembly: GCA_963457665.1. Taxonomy (NCBI): domain Eukaryota; kingdom Metazoa; phylum Mollusca; class Cephalopoda; order Oegopsida; family Thysanoteuthidae; genus Thysanoteuthis; species Thysanoteuthis major. The sequence continues at coordinate 58,465,239 of OY735212.1, read as the reverse complement.
CTTCAATGGAATTTTTTTTTACATAACATGAGTTTATTGACTGTGATGATGTATTCTTTAACTTCTGCTTTTTCTCAGAATCTTATTCTGAGTGTTTTTCTTTTGTTTTTGCTTATTTTTGATTTTGTAAGTTCTTTACTTATCCTTTAAATGAATTTTGAAATTTGTTTTTCGTATATTTATTAATATCCTCTAGTTCTTGATCAAGCTGATTCTAGCTCTTCCAAAATTGAACTGTTCAAGTTGACTTCAGTGTTCTAATTCTTCAAAAACTTCACAATATCTTCTTTTCCAATGTATTCAGTTCTGCTGCTGTTTCTCTAATTTGAACCGGACTCCTAATTCTTCATATTCCAAAGTTCTCTTGCCCTACTGGTTGAAGTAGAAACTACATTGAGTGCTAATTTTTCCTTTTCAGTCCTATACTTATTTCCCATGAAGCATTTTTCTTCCAAGCTGAATAATCTTGTGGCCTGAAAGCTGGTATTCCAATGTCTGTTATTCTTGTTTTTACTCAAGTTTTTTCAACTTTACCCTGCTACCAGTGTTGTATAATAACTGACAGACTTATTAACATCAGCATTTATTAAACAGAAGTACTTGAAAATTCTTTGTACAACCAGTTCCATCAGCCATGCCTTTCCATTCCCTGAAACAATATGGCTGTCTCCTCAAAAGTAAACAAAACGTTCTCGTATCAAAAGGACTTGACTCAATATTAAATAAAATACTGAACAGTAAAGGATCAGTTGAGCATTACAATTACATAGTAAATATAACAACCCTCTAAAACCTTTAAAAAACTTTTTGAAAAAAACTAAATAATCCAAGTTCTTCCCTATGTTCAGTATGCATCCATACTACATTTGGTTTAGCTGCACTTGAATTCAAGAGGAGGACTCACTGACAGACAGTGAGTTGTTATATATATAGAGATTATCAAACAGAAATTGACATAGGATGATACAATCGAAAGTAAAAAACTTATTCATAAATTATTCAGAGCTTTTTACGTATCATAATTCTGAATCAATTTTATATTCTTGAAATAATTTCCCTGTTTTTCAAATTCAAAAGCTCATTTTTACCAAACTCATTTTTATGAATATTTTGAAACAAAAGTTTTCAAATGTATAGGGCAATATCTCACCCACATATACTTTCTGAAGCAAAAAAATATAAAAAGATCAATAAAAGACATTTCTTACCTGGAGAACTTAACGTTGTTTACTCGAAATGTTCGCAAGAAACAATGCACTTTGGTAAAACAAATTCACAACCGGGATTAGGATTTATAAAAACTTGTTGTTGAAATAAACATCTGGTACCATTGTCAAATATACTTCCTGTAGTATTAAAATGTTATAATTAATCCAAAGCAATCAGTATTTCACCATCATTGGGAGAAAAAATTCCTCAGATTCTTTTTTGAAGAAGATAATTTCAAAGCAAGTTAAAAGTAAGATTTAAAAAGATGGGGTATTACAAGTGTGGTCATTCCCTTGCTCTGTTCTTAATTTGTGCTTTTCATTTCAGACTTTCCTTTGGTTCCAATGAGGATGCTTCTGTTTGTTTTGTATGAATCACGTGGAGAGCAACTTATGTTTGTTGGATTGTTAAGCAGTGGCATATGATGCTTTATATCTTGGGTGTGCTATGGATGCACAAAAACCTAAGAATATCTTAGCAAAAAGCAATGTATGGTTGAAACCTTTTTGGCATAACAGAAGGTGTTCCCGAATGTAGAGATTCGAGAATTAATGGAAAACAGAATTTGGATTTGGCACTATTATCAGCAGACAATAGAGTCCAATCCAAATTTTGTTTTTCTTTCAGTAATTCTCTTTTTTCTTTCTATCTGTTCTCAGTCTGTTACATCGAATGAACAAGGGTGCAAAACTTTATTATTTATAATCTGGTCCATCTTCCCTTTCTAGTACCAAAAAGGCTTTTACTAGTCATTGCTTTGTATAGACACTATAATATTTTTGTGTTTTTGTGCATCCATAGCATTCAGCATACCCAACATACAAAGTACCATATTCCACTGCTGTTAAGTGTTAAGGTGGGAAATTCATAACAAGAAAATTACCTTTTCCTGGAAGTGAACATTAAGTGATGGAAATTAATGATATACTTATGTTATTTGTGGAAGCAGAAAAGTGAATGTTTTATCAACATCTATTTGTCAGTATTTCAAGCTGTTGAAAATTTGGAACAATTTTATCTCGGATAACCAATAAAAATCAACTGTCTTTTATAATATAAACATACCACGAGAATATCTTTAATTGATCACTTTGAGAAATTGTTTAGCAAAATTTTAACGTAAAATTTAAGGCAGAAAGAAAGAAGAAAAAATGATCCCGAACCCCAAAATGATATTTCTTACCTTCAGACAGCTCTGGTTTTCCAGCGAAATGTTTGCATTGAAGAATGCAGAGAGTTGAAGTAAAGAAGCACTCAGGATCATGATTTTGAATCGTACGTCCTTTATTTGTGACACATTCACTTTGGACTTGATATAGAAAAGCAATTTAAAAGTAACAGTTAGAACGTTAAGGAGTTAGAAGTGTGGTCGTATGTTAAAAGTACACTTTCTAATCATATTAAGCACTATGATATCATATGTTATACTTTTTCTCTAATTTTGCAATATTTCTTTTTCCATTTGGGTGAGGAAATGATCGTACAGTATTCTGTTCTAGGAGTATTACCTACAGTTTTGCATTTTTTTCATTCAATTAAAAAATATTTGGCAGAATCTTCTTCAAAATTTCATCCTGGAAGGGGGAGGGTTATAAAAGAGTAGGACAGAGTTCTTAGAAGTTGAGCTTGCTCTACTGAAAACTTGCCATCTTATTGTGATTCTTTGCTTGATTTTGTCTTCTCTTAGAGATTCCATAGAGATTCATTGTCCTATATAGATATAGTGGTCAACTTTTTCCAGGTCTACGTTTCCGATTTGGATATTTGTGTCTTTTTCCTCAACATGTTTATTGTACATAACATTTGTTTTACTGAAGTTTAAATGAAAACAACCTTCTTGCCCTCCGTGTTCAGTTCATCTAGCATTACTATGTGATTGTAAGGGTTTTTGGCAAAAAGGACGTCAGTAAATCTAAGATTACTTTGGTATTTGCCATCTACTCTGATTCATTTATTTTTCTAGTCTAGGTTTCAGAAGAACATTTCAAAGCAGGCTGTGAAGTGTTTTGGTGAGCAGGTATCACCTTGTCATGCTCCCTTTTTGAACTGAAAGGGCTCAGAGTCTTTACGTAGCCTAATAAAGGAACTGCTGTGTTGGTAGATATGTAGCAAAACTCTGACAAATACAGAGTCTAAATGCCTTGTTGTATAATAGCATCGATGACCTCTAGGATTTCCACTGAGTCAAAAGCCTCCTTAAAGTCGACAAATGCTGGAGTGAGTGGCATTTTATATTCTGCTGAGTTCTCTTTTAGCTGAATGGAGATGGTTAATGTTTGAATCACTTTTTCTGAATCCAGCCTGTTCTCGTGCTTGGTTTTCATCTAGTGTTTAGGTTAGTGATCACTTTGGCAAGCTTTCAGTAGAGCAAACTCAACCTTTAAGAACAAGAAAATCCCATTGGTTTTAAAAAAAGGGGTCTACAACCAATGCATCCTCCCAATAGTCACCTATGGAGCTGAAATATGGAACATAATCAAAAGATTGACCCGCAAACTGAGGACCATGCAACGTGCACATTAAAGAATCATGCTAAACCTATGAAGAGATCACAAAACAACTAAGTATATTAGTGAAAAAACATGACTCAGGAATATCACAGAATCAATTACAGAACCAAAATGGCAATGGGCTGATCAAGTTACAAGAATGGCAGATGACTGATGGACATCAAGACTCACCACGTTGATCCCCAGAGATTATGTAAGGCACCATGGCCTGCAAAACATAAGACAGGGCGACAAAATAGACAAGTTCAGGAAGTATTGACTCCGTGACGCCCATGATAGAGATGTCTGGTGCATTCTGGGAAAGGTCCATGTCCAATTATGGGTGCTAAAAGGCTAAGGATGGATTATGAAATAACTGCTTCTTAACAGGTTTAATCTTTAATTTATTTTTGAATAAAATTACATTTACAGCTTTAAAGCCTATTAAAGTTTTATTTCTGACTGATGATGAATTATTTAACATTTTTTCAAATCATCTCTCTCCAAATGTGGTTACACCTAATTAGATATCACCTGAATGCTTGCACCAGAATACCCATGTCTAATCAATTACCACAGATAGTCCCATCCCCAGTCCGAATATGGAAAAAAAAAAAAAAAATTTTGTGTTCTGTTCTTCATACTTGTTCCTATCTTTCTACACAATATCACAGAAATTTTCATTTAGAATTTCAATGACATTTTAGGAAATGGTAAGTCATGAAGGGAGGGAAGATGGATTAAATTTAGAGGTGGATCCAGGGGTTTGTTTTTGATTTAGAGATATTTTTCTGTTTAATGTTTCATTTACTTCTATATTCGCACACATATGTCTACACAATGTAACCGAAATTTCTCAATGGATTTTAGTGAAATTTTGTTGGAAGGTGATGAAAAAAGAAATTACTAAATTTTGATGTGGATCCAGGAATTTGCTTTGATATCTTTACATTTCACAAAAATACATTTCTGTATTTATTCATGTCCGTCCATAGAGGTATATTTGTTCAAATACATTTATGTATTTGTTCATGTCCGTCCATAGGGGGTATATTTAATTGTCTATAGAGACAGAACAGAGGCTATTCCTTTTTGCTAAGCATATTTTTCATCTTTTATAGATTTTTTGTCTCTTTATTGAACCAGGGTGTTTAAGGGGTTGATTTTTTGTGTTATAGCTGGTTTTGGAAAAATCCTTTCTAGGCATCTGTGTGGCTTTTGACACATTATCTGAATATCTTGAATCATTTTCTCTTTTCAAATTTAATAGAATTTGATCATTTTTATTGTAAAGTCCAAATATTTGTCTAAAGGAAGAAAAAAAACAAATTTTCATTAATAATAACGTAAGATCAGGTTGTATTAATTCAGTTTTTCTTTGAAATGTTACCACAAAACATCAATAATAGGTGTTGACAGATTATTGACAAGAAATAGGTTAGAAGTTTTTTCTCACTCTAAAAAAATGGCGGTTGAAAGTGTGATTAAACGCAAACTTGATATTAAATTCAAACTTCAATAGAGGAAAGAATAATGATAATAAATATATAGGATTCTTGATCAGTGATGCATCCAAATCATGTCTAGAATAACTCTTTGTTTTGATAAAAAAATTGCCCACCCCCTCCCGAAAAAAATGGTGGATCTGTGGCCTTATATATATAGTTCAGGCAATCTGGAGTCGAAATTAGTGAAAATGAAAACATAATTTTTTCCTCCACAGTGGATTTCTATGAAGTGTCTAGAAGAAAATTGTAAAAGTTCTGAGGAATCCTAGTTGAAAACCCAAGATGGCAGACATTTTTGAAAACGGTTGTCAATTTGTTGTTTGGAATCTGAGAGTGTATCTTTCAAGTTTGTATCTGTTGTGCTACATTTGGCCAAAATGTGAAGGTAGGTATTCCAGAATACACTGTCATCAGTCTATTGGAAAGTTATCAATTGGAGATGGGGGAGGGGATCTTGGCAACCTGATGAAATCACAATAGGAAACTGGTCAACTTGAATGCAGGAAATCTCTCCGTGGACCCCTTCCAGTAATTCCTTTTTTTCCATGGTCATTTTTTTAGGCCACGGAAAGGTTGTTAGATAAAAACCTGACCGTGGAGCCAAACAATACAAGAAAAGAAAACCTCCCAAAGGCCAAACATATGGTTCTGATACTTATGTTATGAAGTGTAATGATCACGTGTATTGCGGATTATCGGTATGTTATGCCAGGGCCAGATTAACATTGCATGGGGCCCCTCTGCTGTATTTCAAACAGGGACACTCCTATCAAGATAAGTAAACAATAAATTCTATTGAACAGTAATTATATTTAATTTTCTCCACATCATCATCATCAGCAGCCTTTTAGCATTCCCTGTTGGACATTTCCCCAGGATTCGCATGAGCTCTCTATCATGGGAGTTGCGGAGCCAATATTTCCTGAACTTGTCTATTTCTTCACCCCATTTAGCTGGCCACAGTTTCTTTTATGACCTCTTGGGGTCTATGTTGTGAGTAGTGATATCCAGGAGTTATCTTACTTTCTTGCAACATGACTATTCTTCTCTATCATGGGTGTTGTGGATCCAATATTTTCTGAATCTGTCTAATTTATCAAGCATCTTACTTTCTGCCACCCATACTTTTTTATATGATCTCTGAGAATTATGATGTTCCAAAGGTTGTCGACCATTCTTGAAACATGAACAGCCCATTGCCGTTTGAGTGTTCTAATGAATTCTATGATATCTCTGAAAACTGTTTTTACTCTAATATATTGTGTTGTCTTGTGATCTGTTCATGTGATGTTGCATGGTTCTCAATTTTAGTGGCAATGTTTTGGTTAGGTTCCATGTTTCAGCTCCATAGGTGACTAGCACGAAAATGCATCAGTAGTATACACTTTTTTAAAAGTCTGACAGGATTTTCTTGTTCTTGAAGGTTGAGTTTCTTCATTTGATTTCTTCTTTTTAAAAGATTTCATGGAGATTTGCTGTCCTAAGTAGACATAGTGGTCTATTTTCTTTAGTTCTGAACTTTTTATTTTTATCGTTTTCTCTTTCCTTAATGTTTTGTTGTATATGACGTTTGCTTTTCTGGAGTTCATGTGGAGGACAACTGTCTTGCTTTCTTCATTCAGTTTGTCTTGCATTATTTGGAGATCATGAAGGTTCTCAGCAAAAAGGACAAGGATGTCAGCAAATCTGAGGTTATTTAGGTATTTGTGATAAAGTGATATGTCAGGCTTACTGAATAGAATGTTCAATGAAATACAAGGCACCACCAATCCTAAAAATGAAGGACAATATTCAAACTAAATTTGTCAATGTTAATGAATGCATCTTTTATTTATCTTTGAATTTATTTATATAGCATAAATTCAACAGGGAACGAAAGTGAATTCAAATTTTATTTCCTTGACTATATATTACATTATTCAACAGAAATCAACATAGAAAGATACAAAATCAAAAGAAGATAAACTCATTCATAGATGATTCAGAGCTTTTGACATTTCATAAGTTTGAATCAAGTTTTAAATTTTTGAAATAATTTTCCTGTCCTTTAAATTCGAAAGCTCGTTTCTACTAAACTTATTGTAATGAATATCTTCGAGCAAAAGTTTTTGAGACGCACAGGGGAAATATTGTACTTCTCTAAACTTTTTGAAGCAAAATGCCCCCCAAAAATGAAAAAAATATTGTAATCATCATTTACGTATGAAATCAACAATGCAGCTTGGTCAAGTAAAAAAAATCCCTTGTTTCATAAACCTCTTTTCTATCTTCACGCGTTTTGCCATTGTCAACTATTCTTCCTTTAGTATCAAACTATTAAAATTAATCCCAAGCAATCAATGTTCCATCATCTTTTTAAGAAAATATTCTTTAGATTCTTTTTAAAGGAGATAGTTCAAAAGCAAGTTGAAGGTAAAAAATTAGTATTCAAGGAGTTGGAAATGTTTAAATAAATTTTGTAGAATCTTTTCTTTGCTTATATCTGTTACAATATGCTCCATTTCAGATTATCTCTAGTTTTTATAGTTGCACAACCAGTTAATTTATTCAGGTTTTTCTTGAAATTGAGTAAATACTTTTTCAGAAAGCCTCTGATAGAAAACGTTAAATTTTGTATTTTTTCAATACATTTCTCATTTTGCACATTAAATTAGTAATGATCAATCTTGAAGATGTGTATGGATTTCTTTTTTATTATATTGGTTATTTTGTGAGCATGTAATTCATAAGAATGAAATCAATAGTATGAATTTAACAAAATTAAATGTTTATGATTTCCGATCATTTGTTTTTGGAGTAAAAATTGGACGAGAGATTTTAAGTTTTGAAATGAAATCCATACTTGGAACTAACATGTCTAATTATAGGATTATGGTGTTGTAGATATCATTTATAAAGGTTTTTTGTTGGAGACATTCATCTCCTTTTAAAAATTGATAAACATTGTTTAAAACTGCCTCAAGATATGTCTCACTTTCTATTATTAAAATATCAGATTTTACAAACTTAACTTCCCTTTCACCGATCTAGTCTTATCTATATCATATTTCACATAAAATCTAGACAATCACAAAACTGACAAATATATTTCTCTTTGTACACTTCCAGTAAACTGTGGAAAACTCAAAAAAATTTATATACTTGAGTTTCTATAGAATGTAAAATCTTACCTGTATAAGATCCCCACTCTGGCTTCAGGTAAAAGCTCATACAACCTGAATGTTTCAAATTCATGAATATAGTGAAAATAGAAGAAAATCTACTTGAAAGATAGATATAATTGATTAGTTGTATTTTAAGAAAAAAAATAAATAAAAGCATTTTTATCAAATATAAAGAAGACTCATATAAATAATACTGATATTATAGAACAACCATAGCCATCAAAGATGGCAAAAGGTTCTATCCTTTTTCATATGTGCATGCGTATGTGTGTAAGTTTGCTTGTTTGTATATTCCTGTGCACCAGCCCATACCGTTTTGTCTATAGACTTGAAAATTGGCATTCGTATTCCACTAAGCTTCTTTGAAAAATGTTCTGCTGGGGTACCAATGTCAATTTTCAAGTTTGTAGTGAAAAAAAGGAGCACTGGGAAGCACAAGCACACACACATGTGAAAAGGGATAGAACCCTTTGTCATCTTTGATGGCTATGGTGGTTTAATAAAGAAATTAATTAAGTTCCTGCATTCATTCAATGTATAATGTGTATTGCCATTTGTGATTTCTTGATTGTGGTGGAGTTTGAAATTCTACAAATGAATTGAAAATAGAACAGGTCTGATCAGTCACTCAGTTGCATGTCATTTTAGGGGGGATCAACAAAAAAAAAGGTGGGGAGGGGATTTCCAAAAAACAGGAAAAACACTTTTTCTAGAGATAATAAGGTGTAAATGTTCAAGTTTTTAGCACACACATACATACGCATGTATGAACACTGCTATCAATGGTACTCCAAGTACCGCCAGCATCTACACGGTAAGATTTACACATATACACAATTATCCTTTTTGTAATAGCTTACAAAGTGTCGACATTAATTTGCTTACCCAAACTTTGGATATGGATGTACAAACTTTTTCAAACAATTTACAAACACTCAGAAATTTTCCACACAGCATTCACCTAAAAAACAGAGACTTTTTGTATCATCTCAGAAACCAAAATACCCAAGTGAACATTTTGTTTTGCAATAATATTTTGCTCAAACTAACAAACTAACAAACCACTGACATATTTATCGTTACTATTTGTACATGAATTTTTTTGCAAAATTTTTGTTCATAATTTTTTCCATTTCTATCTCCTTCCATTCCCCTGTCTTTTTCTTACTTTATCTAATTTTATCTTCTCTTCGCAGCCCTCCAAACAGCTAGAGGGGGAGTACTGTGGCACACCCTATACTTTTAGTTAAGAATTTTATACAAAACCCTTCTTTTAAGTAGATATCTCAAATGTCACTTCCGACAACATCTCCCTATAAAATCCCTGAACGTATGTGTTCAATTGCTCATTTGCCCCAGCTCTTTCAGGCGCTAACACTCTCTCTCTCCCTCTTTCCTTCTCTCTAGGATTGGTATGATTTTGCCAGCCTCCTTGACGATTCAACTTTACCATTTTTTCACCATTGTTGTACTAAATGTTGCCTATTTCAGTTCACCGATGTTGAGGTATCTGATATACGCACAGCTAGTTAATCATATCCTCACTAACTCAAAAAACTCATACACCTCTAACTTAAAAGAATGAAATGGCAATGTTTTTTGCTACCAGATTGTAACAATGATCTGCCTTCTACTTCTCCTTACTTTGGGAAGTGCACATGGATTAAACTCCACATGTTTTCTGTCTTACATAGTCTATCCTTTGTGCGTTTAGCAGCATCAAAGAATGACCTCCAATTTGCTCATATGCAATCTTAAATACATCGCACACAATTAGGTCCTTAGGCATATGCACTGAATCCAATCTCCATAACCATTCCTTGGGATGCTCCAAGCCTTATAGATTCAAATCAGTTCAGATACCTCCACTCGACACACATGACTACAACTATCAGGGTACCAAGCTCGCATCTTTCGCTTAGGAGCTATCTCCCATTTTCTCTCCTCTTCTCTGAACATGATCGTATCAATGTTTTCATCATATGTATTTTCATTTCAGTCCTGTATTATTATAAATGTTTATGCATTTAATGTACATTTCATTTGTCCAGCTAACTACTTGCATGTGTCCTTTCAACTAAGTTTACTCCTCACGTCCACATTCATACTTGGCATGGGTTTTCTATACACCTCCCTTCCTCCTGCAACTTTACCACTGATGTCCATGTGGGCCTACAAACACAGCAGTTGCCCATTCTTCAATGAGAATTATCTAGAACCCCAAAATACTAATAATAGCAGATGCCAGTTAAGTTCCTCTCAGGAATTAGTGATAAATAAGGATCTTAACTTCATGATTTTATTCTACTTAGAATTGCTAGCTGCAGGCAAGGTGTCTACTATAAAGGTCCCCAAACCAAAGTCAGTTGTGCTCTGAAGGAAAATGTGACAAACAATGGAAAAAGCCTGGCCTCCCAAACCAACCATCATAAGAGAGGTGCTATTGGCTATCAAAGTCTACAAATACTACAGTACTTGTCTGAATATTAAGCCTTTCTAGATGGCTTAATAACTCATACAGAATCTTGGTTCAGGATATCTATATACCCTGAACCAACATTTACTGGACAGAGAAAATCCAGAGAATATGTGGCCTGTACAACATCAGGACAGCATTCAAAAATCGTCTCACACTACGCAGATGCCCTACCAAAGTAAAATACCCTCTTGAAGTGATTACAAGGATCAGATCAATTGGCCCAAGAAATATGACTTGTGTAATACTGAGAAGCTGCAATCAATGGAAACACTTTAAAATCAGGTATGGCTGACCATGCACAGAGGAAGAGGGGTCCCGATCACACCAATCTTTCCAGAATTAAGTCAAAACAATAGAGAGGAGCAGCATTGAATAAGAAGAAGGTTGAAATATTCTTCTCACATGCTCAGATAATTCAATCAGCAGACTAAGCATAAACATTGATAGCTTGTGGAAACCACTGATCTGGAAGGAACAAGCAATGAACTTTGGATTTTATAGGCATTGCATAAGAGGTGGGAATGCATGCTGGATTAATGAGTTCAGCTCAGAGGCTAATAGAAGATGATACAAAGACTTACCCAATCACTGATCAATATGCACATGATCTCTCAGAAAAAGATTCAACAACATCCAAAATCCCACCAAATAACCAAGATGGAAGTGACATAGTTTGGGGGTGTTTCTCTTTCAATGATAGGGACACTCCTCATGATTGAAGGAATCATGAAAGGAGCGATGTGATAGAGTATTTTGGAAGCGAATGTGTTATCTTTGGTAAAACAATCAGAGGTTGAAGAAGGCTGAGTCTTTCAACAAGATCCGAAGCATGCAACTAAAATAACTTGTGAATGGTTTGTTCAGAACAATGTAGAGGTACTTCATTGGCCTAATCAATCTCCTTAATTGAATCTGATTGAAAATTTATGGCATTGCTTAAAAGATCGAATCCATTAGAGGGACCCTGAAAACATTGATGATTTAAAGGACTTTTGCAAGGAAGATTGGACCAAGAATCCTACAGAATGTTGCAGAGGGCTTATGAAGGGTTACAAAAACATCTTCCACGTGTAATAGAAACCAGGTCTATGCAACTAAGTATCAAAATAGGAAATGAATCCACATACTGTTTTCCACTGTTACTTCTGTTTACATTTTATTCTGCATTGTTTGTTTGGAAATAAGTATTTTTTCTTAGTAATTGTTAATTTCAGATCTAAACACATCACCTGAGAAAATTTAACGTAATCTAGAAGTATATTAAATTAATATTTTGTAAGAATCCAAATTCTTGTCTCAACTCACTGTATCTTTGTTAAAGAAGCAGAATTGAAGACGGATGATAATATAAATCTTGATTGCGTGGCTGAAGATACTTTTGAAAATACCTTTCAATTCAGCAAAAAATCCCTCAATGAGATTAAAAATCAGTGAACAAAGAGAAAAATATGGTCAACAGACTGACACACACATGCACACACATACACACACACACACACAAACACTGATAAAAAGAAACTCCCAGTTGTAGATAAAGAAAAGAAGGCAAATAACCAGAAATGTAAAGAAATAAAAATATATCAGCAGTCATTCAAAATGTACTTTACCCTGTGTCATGTGAAAGGAAGAAAGATGTGTAAAAATCAAATATATAAGCGTATGTGTGAAAGTTTGTGTGTATAAAACTGAAAACAATATAGATAAATAGATTTTAATCTCAATGCAGTGATATTATTGAAGAGATGTGTCTCTTCAGGCAATTTTTGGAAGATTAAAATGACTTTGAGGGAAGAAAAACATGTTTCATAAAAACCCAAATCATAAACCATGCTTAACGGAAATAAATGATTTAACTGCATTTCATTTAAAGATTCTGATCAGCAAATGAGTCTTGCATTGTATATTTCTTCTTGGATACTCAAGATAGCTTTATGTTGATGGTGTCGACCAAATATTTTCTTGACTTCAGTTTTGAGAAGGGTCATTAGCATTCAAAGGGTTTTTCAGATGATTAAACTTCTTATTTGTATGGTCAATGCATTTTGACCGATCTATTGTACAACCTTCTTCAGGGGTATTCGGCGAATGTGATGGTGGTAAACAGAAAGATCTGGAATGGCTGACCATGTCTGGAGAGAGAAAGGTGAACACCATCCTCTCTGGGAAGAAGTCTGTATTGTTGACAGGGAACAGATGGAAAATGAGAAAAATCAAGATGACTGCCCATATCAACATGTCAATTGAGTGTCTAAGAAAAGTTCAACTCAATGTGGCTTCCACAGCTCAACAAAGACAAGGTATTGAAATCCAGGCATAATAAGGAAAAGAAAAGATATCACCTGAATCTCATGCTGTAGCGTTGCTATCATTGGAAAAATTTCTACCACCCTCAGTTGAAGAAGGCTGTTAGATGGATTGGCCGAAACATTGTGTTCAGAGAACAAACAATTAGAAGGAGTTCAATCATCTGAAAAATTCTTTGAAAGTGAAAAATATTCTATTTTATGTTTCATCTGTTTTATTGTGAATAGATATATTGTCCATCATCATCAATAAACTTTTGGTAGCATCATTTGAGGAAACTATTGAAAGTGATGATAAATTTCTTTGATGATTTTTTAAGTGAAAAAGTCCTGAGATATCGATAGCAACGATTATCTTAAGATTATCTTCTCTGGTCAAAGGTTGATTCATTATTGCTCGGTAGCCTCTTTGAGCTTTGACAAATAAACAGGAATTCCAAATATTAATCACTACTACCCATGACAGACTGGCTTCAGGTTATTCATGTGTTCTGAAATTTATATTTATGTATGTATGTATTTATCTATTTATCTGTCTATCTCTCTATCCCGGTTTAACTCGGCCATAACTGTTTATAGGAGAAACTTAAAATTTTGCACACACACTTGTATCAAGTCGGGAAAATGTTTTCATTCATTTTTTTTTAAATACACCTCTCAAATAGGTGTACTATAGGGAGTTCAATTTACAATGAAAGTTTATGCCAAATAGCTCCCTCAGTTTGTGTCCAGCAGCATTCTGAAAATTTGTATATTTTGGTGATCCCAACCCAAAAGAGGAAAAAGAGTAATTTGTTCATTGACCCTTATTTTTCCAATTACTTAATCGGTCACTCTAAGCGACAAACTAGAACTGTTTTTTTTCTCTGAATCATGAAATCAAGATTCAAACCATCGTTGCAATATCTTCATCAAAGTAACTTTACTTACCACCACAACTGCTTAATTTCAAAGGTAAAAAGTATGAGTATGGGTGGCAATGAGTCATAATTTCCCTTAGAGGCTAGTTGTAGTTAGTTTCATCAATGAGTATTCATTGCATTGTCTTCAAGGCAAATTTCAAATCATAGATGAAGTGTTTTTATACATTAGTTGTTCTTTCTACTCATGAGGCTAAAAATGAAGCTTCTTGAGAGTAGGTCCAATTCTATCAATATGACATTCTATTCAAGTTTACTGAAAATCTGAATTTTTCATGAATCAACAGTTTCATCTCCCTGTCCACATGATATTTCTAAAAGTTATCACTGATTTTCAATGACATTTCGTGGAAAGATGGACAATAGGCTACAGGTGAACTGACTAAATTTTGAGTCCAAACCACACATCACCAAAATAGCATGTTTGTCCAAATGATATTTCAAAAAGCTAAATCTCAATTATATCTTATGGGAGAGTGGACAATTCGCTATGAAAAAATTAATTGAATTTTAGACTGGATCCACGCATAATTACTCCCTCTTACAGTAATTGGTATACGCTCTCCGAGTGCTTTCTAGGTTTCTTGATAATAATTGTTTAATTTTCTAATATTTTTCTTTCAAAAAGTTGCAACAACGACCAGACTTCTTAATCAGGTTAATTAATTGATAATATTTTTCAGCAACCATTTTTGCCATGGGAGACTCCGTCCACCAAGGACTGTCAACATAAGTTTCTTCAGTTTTCAAGTGAGTCTTGTTGGCTATCTATGTTAAATGTACAAGACACACCAATGGTGATAGAGGAGTAAAAATTTAAACATTTACTCCTTATTATGCCCAGAAAAAAGTTTATTTTTTTATTGTTTTTAAAAATTCCCCCACTCAAATAGGTTTCCAATGAGAGTGTTCAATTTCCCAAGAAAAACCATGCTAAAGTGATCCCTCAGTTTGTGTCTGGTAGCATTCCCATTTGATTTTTAAAAATCCATATTCTTTGACTGATCACAACCCAACTAAAATTTGCAGAAATCATTTCTTCATTGTTCAAACCTTTTTCAAATTTAAATGCTGCATGCTGCCAAAAGACATTGGTCACATGACAGTTTCTATTTAGTGACTAACCAGACCTGTAGTAGTTAATATCGAGACAAATGAAGAGTGTCTCGATGTTTTTTTTAGTTCTTGTAGCAAAAAGAATCCACATTTTGTCTCTAATAGATATGAACTTATAAGAGTGTTTTCTTTTATTCCTACTTTTTCCCATTCTAAGATATTTTTGTTTATCATTTACAGTTAAGAAAAACATCAGAAAGCCAACGAAAATAGGTGAAGACATTTGGGAAACGGGTAATTACATTCCAGAGAAGAGTAATTTCATTTGTGAAATACTGTATGCAGTATAATCATACTTCCATCGAACAAAGGCAACGCAACAATAATGATGGACAAGCTGAAGTATTCAATAGCAAATTAGGCAGCCTAGCTTAGGTCAGTAGCTATTGAAAACTAAATAAGGATCTGACCCTAAAAAACAAAAAGTTGCAACAACAGATCTTGCATATGTTTGTCTGCTTAATATCTCTAAAAGTTTCCAATGAATTTCCATGATATTTTATCAGTGATGACTATAAACAGCTGAACCAACATCATTTTAAGCTGTAGTCGCCGCGAAATTCACAAAGGAAATATTCCACTATTGTCTATTACTGAGGCTCAGAACAAATTCTATGCTTAAATAATCTCATCAGTAGTCCAAGCAAAGATACAAGCACACTGTGGTAGTCTCTGATTAGAAAAGAATAGACATTTGCTTAGATTCCAAAATTCCACTGCTTGGAAGAGGATAACGTGCTGGTTAAGTACATCTGAATCTCTGAAAGTTATGTCTTCACTTCCTGGATAGAAATATGCTCTGGTTAAAGAAAAAAGCAGCATCATAAGTAAGATTTGATAGTCACAAAAGAATTCTAAAATCCTTAGAAAATGCACCAGGTGTTGCATGTAACAAATGAAAACAATATGCCCTCGTGGTAAAATAAAGATTTCTGATCAAAATTCATGGAAAATTACCAAATGTGACAGACATTAGGTGAAGGCATTACCAAAACATTTTGATTAAAATAGAGAAAATGAAGGAGAATACTTTGAAAAACTCATTCTATAATTGTCTATATCTACACATTTTCATCTTTTTATTATTCTTATTTTC
Source organism: Thysanoteuthis rhombus (assembly GCA_963457665.1). Lineage (NCBI taxonomy): Eukaryota > Metazoa > Mollusca > Cephalopoda > Oegopsida > Thysanoteuthidae > Thysanoteuthis > Thysanoteuthis major. The sequence goes on along the minus strand of OY735212.1, from coordinate 58,448,955 downwards.
AGTAGCACATTGATGATGGTCAACTTTCATTGAATAGATTTAGCTTTAGTTCGTTTTTTGTTCTAAGAACCCTGAAAACAAACTTAAAGAAAATGAAATTTTGATATGATTAGCATAGACATAGAGCTTTAAATTAACTTTATGTTAAACACAAACTGATGTTTAATTTCAATATTTCATCTAACTATTCATTTACTCGTCGATTATCATCCAATATTGACATGGTATACATTCTTAGAAAGCTCTTTGTCTAAGTTGAAACATATCAAAATTTCAGGTCTCTAGATCTGTTTTTGTGGGTCTTAGAGCAAAAGAAGCAAACCAAAGTTGAATTCATATAATACCAATCATCCTTGCTTCTGCTAAATTTTGGGGGTTTATCACTTCAGTGTTCTCATAGGATTATTCAAAGCTCTATATCTCAGCTACAACAAATGAAAATATCAGCTCTCTCGGTCCAATTATCTCCTTGTTTGATTGCATACTCCAAAATATCAAATATATTTTAGAAGGTTACAGAATCATTTGAAGTAATTTAGGTGTACTTACTCAAAAAGCTCATGAGTATCAAGCAACAAACAACGTTAAGCTTCAACATGGTTGCAAATCAGAAATTGTGTCTCTACTTTTTGGAATCTTTTCTCAGCTACTTAGAGGGACTGCAGCACAACAACTTTCATCCTCTGTTTTTGCAATCAATTTAAAGAGTCATTTTTGCATAATCAGAAAAATCATTGTTGTGTATTGAATATCAAATTGAATATGTGCAAAAAGCCAGCATGGCACATGATTAAACCTTTGTGAACTGAACCTCCAGGAGGATATGTTCCTGATATGAATGCATTGCCAACAGCTGGAACCGCTACAAGGTGAGAAAACCTTGCCATTGCAGCCAATAATTGAACAAACATAGCGTCAAAATTTGAAGTCATTAAAAAAATCCAATCCAAGAATAAATATGATCAGAATAAATTTTATTTATGACATTAATTGGATTTTCCATTGAGAATCATCTAAAATAGAATTAAAAACTTTTAGGACCATCTAGATCCTGGACAATCTAGATGTTAAACCCATTAGAATAAGACAAAAAACTCAAAAAGCATTTTTTTCCGAAAATAAAAATGAAACAGTGGAGTACTAATGCCAATTTTCAAGAAATAGTCAAAATGGTATGGCCAGGAGTGCTAAAATACGAAACACATAAACAAACACACAAACCCACACACATATAAAAAAGCTGGGGTGGGTCAAGATGATCTTCCAGGGTCTTCCAGAAGACCCTCAGAATTTTCTGAAAATCTTTATTCATACTATTTTCTGAGGGTTTTCCCTAAGTTTTCAATCTTTTCATCTCTAAATATGACCACCTTCTCTTTCCCTTTTGTTGACCAAAGTCCCATTATATATTCATTGTACGAGACATTATTTGGGAAATTATTTTGTAGGGAGGTAATTAAGGGTTCAAAAACTCTTCTTAGTCATCAGGTAAGCCAAGACACTAAGGTCAATTTGTAAAGCACCAAGTGGGACCTGATTCAAAATGCTACTCAATTATTGAGTGTTAATGCTAATCTCCTTTGGAATGCACAGGCCACAAGGAAACAAAAAAATGTTTAAAATTTTGTGAATGATTTTTGTTTCAATGATAATTTTATCGACCAGACCAAAATACCATCATAAATCCCTCTGCTCGAATGGGTTTAGCTGAGCTGATTTGGTGTGGGCATTCTGGTGTGAGTGTTTGAGCATCAGACCTACTTTACCTTAAGAAAAAAGTACATAGAGATACATTGAAAACACTCTTCCTGTCTGGGTTTGGTGGGGACTGATTAAAATTAAGGCTGGGGTGGGGCTGCATATAAACTCTTTAATTCTCAACCTGCTAGATGTGAGTTGTCTTCCACGTACATCCTGCTTGATCAGGAAGCTTCAGAAAATTTGCTCTCGTCAGAAACTTGGAACTTTCTTGAGCCCTGATACATAATAAGATTATTTGATGCGGATGAAATAATTTATGAAACTCTTCTATAGATTTGAAAACCTAGATGCCATCGGTACCTGTAAGAGTCTATTTATATTGTAAATACAATGCAGAGCTGGTCCTTTACTTTCCATTATATATGTATTAAGAAACAGATATGTTATCTGACAGAGTGATTATAAATTGCATCATATTATGTTGAAACTCTTACTTGAAAAATGATCTCCCATCATTACATGGTTAATATTTCATTCAGCCTAGATGCTGTAAATAGGCTGTTTAGCTCAATGGTAAGAGCAACACAATTGGTCACAGATTTGATTTCTGTAGCAGACCCATTTTCTTTAAGTGTTTATTCTATTTACATTGTCAAGGCCAGGTGATATATTAACCATTTAATGATGGGAGATCATCTTTAAAATGAGAGTTTCTATATGATTTGACACAATTTATGATTATATATATATACTTATGTATGTTACCTGAATACAAGATGGGTATTCAGCCTATATATATATATATATATATATATACATATATACATATATATATATATATATATATATATATATACATATATATTACACACAGACACAGTGGAATACAAAGAAATCTAAGACATCATCAACATCAAAATAGAGGAAGGAAAAAAACAAATACACCACCCAGAACTAACAATCTACACAGCAAAATAACATTAGAGAAACAACTGAACATAAAACCATCAGACCTCTTCTACTCATACAAATCAACTATAATAAATACACCCAACAAAGTCCAATGCCCCTAACGGATATAACATCAGTATAACACATACTGATAATATTAAACCTACCAGTAGCATGAACACCAACAAGAACAACAAGCATATCCACACAAAGACTAATAACAGTAACAGATACAAATATACACATATGAACAATTACAACAAGAATAATCACACCAGTATAAATCACAAAAACACTAGTCTCCACACACCTCCAATGCTTCTCAAGTTCTCATAAAGAAAGACCTCCATAAAAATATCCTTTGCAACTCTTACACATTGACCCATCCAAGGTATTCAGAGGATACAACCCAACACCCTGACACACACACACACACGCACGCTGCCAAAAAGCAAAGAAAACCCCCAACCACTACACATGGAAGTGGATGGGCGGCAGAAAATATAATATCATCCCTAATAAGAATTTTAGAAGATTTAGAGAACAATTACCATACATCATTAGTATCAAAGACCTTGAAGGCAAAGTGATTAACCTGGGTAAATTTAGATTCACTCAAGACACCTTCATACTCCTGAATAAATATCCTAAATTTCTGCCCCCCACCATCACACTTCAACAAGAATATCCTGAACAAGGACTTTAATGATTTAAAGAATTAAACTAAGAGCCCACTTTGGCAAATCAAACCATGATAGTAATATTTTAGATAAACTCGAGGACCCCAATGAATCTTTCACCCCTGAGAACATAAACATCACTATCCAAACATTCAATGTTCTTTTTGAAATTGATAAATGCAACAGCAAGCGGCAGCTTGTATTCTGCTATATGCTATGGAACAACTATGTATGCTGTATTAAATTTTGGGACGGATCCATGTAAAATTACTACCCCTGACAGTAGTGTTGGCAATGGTATAAGCACTCTGAGTGCTTTCCAGTTGGTTCAGTGATTGGGTTATTGGAAGAAAATTCACCACTAATTTGAATATATTTGATAACATAAAAAAAATTTGATTTATTAAGTAAAAATAAAAAAACATTCGAAAAAAATAACTATATTCAAGAACACATTTACTGTCTTGTTCTATAATCTTTTGCTATCTTTCAGACAACTTCATAATTCCATCCTTCAAGAACTTCTTAATTTCCTCAGCAAAGAAATGTTCTAGATGACTTTTGCAGTCTTCCAGTGAAGTTAAATTTATGAAGAAATTTATAAAGACTGGAATAATCCAAAAATATAATATCTGGTGACTACGCCTAATGGGTGAAAACAAGCTGTTACAATTTTTGTCTGGTTTCCCAAAAAACAAGTGGTCTAGCATCACCCTGGGAAAATATTACACCTTTTCTTTCAACTTTTTGCAGCCTTTGATTGGTTTAATTGGGGGCAGTACTTGTTCGAATCAATCATTTGGGACGTTTGAAGGAGATCATAGAAGAATACTTGCTTTCAATTCCATCACATACAAAGCAACACCATCTTCTGATGAAGACCAGCTTTTGGCTCAGTCAGTTGAGGTGAATTTCATTTGACCCATAATCCATTGCATTCCACATCGTTGCAAAATATCTACTCTTCATCATCTATTACCATTTGTTTAAAAAAATGGATCACTTAAGTCATTTTTTGTCTAACATTAAAGAGACTAACATAGTCAAGTTGTTACAAATAATTTTTAGTGCTTGCAATGTAATATTGTATCATTCCATATCAAATAACTAGATTTTAAGTACTTTCCCCAGTTCACCCACTCAAATTCAACTGAATAAAAAAAATCAAAGGTGCTCCAATACTAAACTTATAAAGAAATCCAAAATATTAGGTCTTTATCTCTAATTGTTTGGAAATTAAAAATCTTGTTTCACTTAATTTCATACATTATGCCAAAGGAGACTGTCCGTCTAAACTCTGGCATTTATAATTTCTTTGATATGGCATGTACAGCTTTTAAACCTAATGACTGGGGCTAACTATTTCTTGAGAATTCAAAAATGTAATCAGATCAAGTGTATCATGTACTTTTACTCCTACAAGGCCCTGAAAATAGCAAAAAATTCCAAGCATAAAAAACAATGCCTATTTTGAGAGCTACTCACTCAAGCTGTATGCTAGATAAAGCACTCATAGTTTTTTTCCTGTAATTTTTGACACATTAGGTCATGTATATACAGTAACCCTATTAAATCCTGTTACAGGAGTGTCAGAATGATTGTTTAAAATGTGCCAAACTTTTTGATGTCTTCAAAATTGCCTATTTCCATAGGCAGTTAAAAGCCATTTTCATACTTTGACCATTTATTCTTATGTATCTGAAGATGACCTTTCAAAAGCTTGGGTCTGTTGTTGAGCTTACAAATGAATTAATGATTTTCTTAGTGCATACAAAGATGTTGAAAAGTTCTCAGTTTGAGAAACGATGTCTGGTCTTGGTTTGACTCACTTCCCCAAATCTAAGCATTATTTTGTCACTGTAGCTGGAAAATGTGTTCATCTATTTTGTAAAGTGCCAATATTTAAGATTTCTCCATAAATCAGATATAGGAGTGCCTGTGATTTTTTTTCAGCAGAATCTGAGAGAGTGACCTAGGGAGCACTGGTTGATTTGATATTAAATGACTTTGATTTTGCCACTAGCTATGTTAACTGGTCTCTCCAGCCTTGGAGCACTGCAAGACTTTGTAAACCACTTTTGCCACATTTGATCATTCACAGTACCTTCTCCATATACTGTTTAAACATGTTTTACTTTTCTTTAAATCAATATTGCTGATTTTTGTCCATCTTTACAGTTATAATTAACAAACAAACTAAAAACAATTTTTTTCAGATTTTTTAGCAACTGTCATAATACAATCAAAAGTAATCTTTTTGAATGAAGTTAGTCAAAACTAAATGCTCCTAGTACTAATGACTGGAACAAAAACTTTTCGTCCAACACAACACATTTTCATTATATCATACATACAATATATCTATTAGATACCATCAACCAAAACTGTCAATATAGTCAACATGGGTTTCTTCAGTTTTTAAGTGATTATGTGTGTCTGTCTGGCTATGTATGTCTGTATGTATGTGTAATGTGTACAGGTCATGCGAATGGATCTAAAAGGCTGTGAATTTAAACATTTACTCCTTATCAAGTCAAGATGTTTTTCTTTAGTTTTCTTAAGTTTTCCTGTTGGGGGTTCAATTTACAAGGTAATTCTATGCTGAAAAAGGTCTTTTAGTTTGTGTTCAGCCACTTTCATGCTTGCTTTTTCAAAAGTCAGACTTCTTATTGATCCAACAAAAGACCAGAGAAGCAAATTATCCATTGATTACCCCTTTTACTAATTTTTTCTATTGATCCCCCCTAACATGTCATGCTGCCAAAAGATGTTTTTTTATTGAAAACTGTTCATTATATAGTATTTACAAAGCTTGGTTTTGTCCAGAATAAGAACAAATAAAAATAGAAAGATTCTTATGTGGTCAGCATTTTAGATCCTGGCTTTTAGCTGGGCCAAACATCAACCATTGATATTGATGGCACACATTCAACTCTCAAACCCACAAAGCAGGTCCTGGAATATTTATTATATAATAATGTTTGCGACACATTGTAATGTCATTTTTTTTGCTTGATTGTGTAATGGTCATATTCAATTCAATTTTATTCCCATCCTGACTTGTAGAGATATGAATGTATGCATCAGTCGAAAAAATCAATAAGATTATTTTAACTGTAAGAGTGATATGGTAAATAAAAATAAGGTTGACTAAAGTCTGGGACATATCTATGAAATATAAGTAAATGGACAATTCATATCCAACAGAATGTAAAAATTGTAAAGACAATTTTGTAGGAACTGCCATTGGATATAATGTGTGCTGAGTAAAAATAAGTTCATACAAAAATGTATGTATATAACTATATATATATATATATGTATATAAATATATATTGTGGATGTGAAATGATCTGTCAGAATGTTGATGAAAGTGACGATTAGAAAGTGAAGATAAAAACTGATAATTCTTACCTAAGACAAGCCCAACATCCACAGACAGGAAAAAAACAATCTCTGACTCTTCTTCTCACAGACCCTTCATATTTCAAAGTAATTTTGACTCTCACCTACACAGATACAGATACCTCCGTTTCCGCTCCTACTAAACAACCAAACAGCACAATCTCAATCTCAAACATGCAAACTGCAAGATTTTCTCTGAAAAAGATGGTTGGCAACCGTCAAAATGCATCGAAACCTGCCCAGATGATGATAAAAGTTTTTTTTTATAAACATATCATCATCATCAGTCATTTAACGTCTGTTGTTGGACATAGACCTTCCCCAGGATCCGCCACAATTCTCTATCATGGGTGTCGCAGAGCCAGTATTTTCTGAATTTGTCTAGTTCATCTCTCCATCTTGTATTCTGTTTGCCTCAATTTTGCATGTGATCTCGGGGGATCCGTGTCGTGAGTTGTTATGTCCATCGGTTGTCAGCCATTATTGCAACATTGTCCATTGCCATTTAAGTTTTTTGATATATTCTATGATGTCTTGGACTCTCGTTCTCTTCTTTATATACAGTGTTGTCGTGTGATTGCTCTATATGAGGTTGAGCATGATTCTCTCATGCATGCATTGCATGCTTCTCAGTTTGTGGTTTCGACTTTTGGTTAGGTCCCATGTTTCAACTTCATAAGTGACTATTGGGAGAATGTTCTGGTTTTTGAAAGCTGAGCTTGCTCTGCCAAAGGCTTGCCATTCTAGAGTGATTCTTTGCTTGATTTCCACTTCTTTTGCGGATCTCATGGAGATTTGTTGTCCTAGGTAGATGTAGTGTTCTACTTTCCCCAGTTTTGTGATTTTGTGATTGTTGCACATGATTTTTGTTTTACTGAAGTTCATATGTAGGCCGACTTTTTTGCTTTCTTCATTTAATTCATCCAGCATTAGTTGGAGGTCATGTAGGTTCTCTGTGAAAAGGACGATGTCATCTGTAAATCTAAAGTTGCTCAGATATTCGCCATCTATTTTGATTCCTCTATTTTCCTAGTCCAGGTTTCTGAGGATCATCTTGAGGCAAGCTGTGAAGAGTGTGGGTGAGCTGGTATCACTTTGACTTACTCTTTTCTGGAGTTGGAGGGTTTCAGAGTCTTTAAGTAGCCTGATGAAGGAGTTACTGCGATTGTATACATGTTGCAGTACTTTGACATATATGAGGTCTACACCTTGAAATTAAGAAATGAATGTATGATCCAATAGAATAATTATGAATTGGGTTATAGTATATTGAAACTCTAATTTGAAATGATCTCCTGTTATTACACAGTGAATGTATCATTTGGCCTAGTCAACATAAATAGAATAAGCAATGAAAGAAAATGGAGCTGCTGCAGGAATCAAGCCTGCAAGTGATTGGGAAGCCGCTTTAACATTGCATTGTTCTTACTATTGAGCTAAACTATCGGATCAGATATCCATTTCTTAATTACATAACTGTCGCATTGAAAGAAACAAAAACAGCAGGTATAGAAAGTGAATAAAAAAAATGAGAATTTGAAGTTGGAACAGTTGTTTGGGCTTTCACATTACTAGCGGCTGTCTAGTTCAATGGTAAGAGCAACTCTACGTTGGAGTGGCTACCAAACCAATGAGTATGCGTATGTAATGTTGACCTTTTTTTTAGTTCCAGTGATAATGATTTTATATGTATAACAAAGAATCAAGAAAAAAAAAATTCAATGAGGCGGAAGAAAAGAGAAAGATAAAAAAATGAGAGTAGAAATGGGAGAAAGGTGGCCATACATATCATCAAAACCAATTCTAAAAATTTTGACTAGTTTTCTTTCATCTATCTATGTTCCATTTTTGGCGGGGGGATTCCAACAGACACAGAACAAACAAGTTAAGGAAATATTTGTTATAGCAAAACTACATAACAAAATTTCAAAAACAACTCAAGACTATTACTAGGAGCTCAAAGAAAAGCAATGAGTCGAGTACCCGGAATGACAAATCTAACTTACGAAGAGTGTCTCTGTAAACTGAAGCAATCAATTCTTAGCTATGTAAGAGTAAGAAGAGACATGATAGAAGTATATAAAATCATGAGTGAAAAGTATGACAACAGCGTTGGTGGCTTCATCAAAAAGTGGGAAGAAAATATACAAAGAACAGGAGACAGGTGGAACAACCAGAAAATGTAGCAAGAAAGAGCCAGGCTGGAGGTACAAAAATACAGTTTCAATGTCCACCTGATACATAATGATTGCTTCACCTTGGCAGATGATAGCCATCCGATTACTTTACCTGGTCACTCATTTCACTTCACTCCACCATGCCCATGTGCTCTAACGTGGCTCTTAAAACCAGCTTCTGACCTGCAAGGTCTACAGCACACATAACCAACTAAAGTCTCACAGGATTGATTGAATCTGTCGGTGAAATGGCAGTCTTGCGCACTTTCATACGTCTCGTCTGTCCAGGGCTCGTCTTACACACCTTGACACATACTGCACAAGTTGTGTTGTCTGGAAAAGGAGGTAAAAGATTGTTATATACAGTCTGTTTCTACAGATCTCTACATGACACATACATAAATACATGCATATATAGCCAGCTAGCTAGACCACCTTAAAAACTGATAAAACCTATTTTGACAGTTTTGGTTTCTAATATTAGTAATACTGAAGATACCTAAACCCCAAATCTCAAAAACAACTCAAGAGTATTAATACAATTATCTGGTTGTAATGTATGAAATGTTGTTTTTTGAATAGTAAGATGAAGGATGACATACACAACAGAAAATGGTAAATCTTTAATCAAAATATTATCCATTTGAAGTAATAACCTTTTCCAAAGATCCTCTGATGCAGTAGTTTCAAAACTTTGAAAACCCAAGGACCTCTCCTATAAAGTAAATATTCTGGTGGAGCCTTTATTTTCAGCATTTAGTTTTTAGATTATGTTATTTTTGAGGTACCATAAAAAACAATTCAAAAACCATATTCATTCAAAATCGATTACATTCATTGAAATTCTAATATATGGTTCAGGTTTTGTAAGATAATTACGATTCTTGATAACCATGCATTTGATAATGCTATTTCTCTGCCTCAAGATTTACAATGTCAAGTTCAGAGGAAACATTGCTATGGAACCCCTGATATTATTTGATGGATCCCTATTATATGATGGATTCCAAATTAAATGCTTAACTAAAAACCTATTCAGATGTGAGTTTTAAAAAAAGGAGGTTTTTTATAGACTTGATAAGGAGTGAATGTTTAAATGTTCAACCCTTTACCTTCATACATGCAGCCTGTATAAATGATACATATATATACATAGCCAGGCAGCCAGACCAACTTGAAAACTAAAGAAAACTTTACAGACAGTTTTGGTTGATAGTTTCTAATGAATGTTGAAAGCAAGAGAAAATCAAATGCATCAAAGAAATTATGTCATACATTCATCAAAAAACCACTCACAAAATAAAGTTTGGTTCTAAAATAAAATGAGAGCCATTTAAAAAATGGGTTCAAGCAGATCAAAAATCAAATTAAAACATTTTTTTTAATGACCCCTTCCAGCTCCAGAAAGGAGTAAGACAAGGTGATACCAGCTCACCTAAACTCTTCACAGCCTGCCTCGAGATGATCTTCAGAAGACTAGACTGGGAGAGTAAAGGAATTAAAATAGACGGCGAGTATCTGAACAACCTCAGATTCGCAGACGACATTGCCCTTTTCGCAGAGAACCGACCCAACCTCCAACTAATGATAGATGAACTAAATGAGGAGAGCAAGAAAGTCGGCCTACACATGAACTTCAGCAAGACGAAGATCATGTGCAACAACCACATTGGAGATAAGAACACTAAGATCGAAATCGAGGACACAGAACTCGAGAAAGTAGACCACTACATCTACCTAGGGCAACGAATCTCCATGAGACCCTCAAAAGAAGAAGAAATCAAGCGAAGAATCACACTAGGATGGCAAGCCTTTGGCAGAGCTAGCTCAACCTTCAAAAATAATAAGATCCCATTAATCCTAAAGAGAAGGGTGTATAACCAATGCATCCTCCCAATAGTCACTTATGGAGCTGAAACATGGAACTTAACCAAGAAACAGACCCGTAAGCTGAGAACCATGCAACGTGCACATGAAAGAATAATACTGGGCCTCACATGGAGAGACCACAAAACAGCACAACACATCCGGGAAAAGACAAGAGTTAGAGACATCATAGAAGCCATAAAAAATCTCAAATGGCGGTGGGCTGGCCATGTTGCAAGAATGGCTGACAATCGATGGACATCACGACTCACAACATGGATTCCCCGAGACCATATGCGCAACCGAGGCCGGCAAAATATTAGATGGAGAGATGAACTAGACAGGTTCAGGAAGTACTGGCTCCGTGACGCCCATGATAGAGAAGTGTGGCAAATCCTGGGGAAGGTCTATGTCCAACGACGGACGCTAAAAGACTGATGATGATGATGATGATGATGATACGCAGTCAATAACGTTTAATTGGGATGAGAAGTCCAAGTCAAGAATCAGAGTTTTAATTCAATCAAATACATTTTTTTCTGAATGGTGCTTATCATGTTGTGAACTATTTATGTTTATCAAGGTTTATTTATCCATATATATATGTATATACTATATGTATATATGTATATATATATATATATATATATATATATATATATATATATATATATATATATATATATATATATATATATATATATATATATAGTAACATGCATGCATTTTACAATTTTACATCATCTGAAGAAAATTGGTAAGTTATCCGTGGTGAAAAAAAATTTAAGCATTTGGCAGATATATCCTGGAAATAAAAAAGTCACTCAAAAATTCTCATTCTTCCTTTCCTATATAGTTGTGCAATTTTTCACTAGATGCATCCAATTATTTCTATCACTTGATAACCAGCACTTGCTGTCATAGTTACAATAATTTTAGATCATTTCAGTAGCAGATATCGCTTTGTCATCTTTACAAAAATCCATGTTTTCTTAGAAAGAAAGCTTAAATGGTATCAGATTTTTTGCCTCTCAAGGATCCTATTACCCTTCGCCTTGAATGTAAATGTATGAAAAACTGTTTATGTTTACAAAGTCTGAATTTGAGAATCTTCCATTGGGTTCAGAAGAAATCGGAGAAATATGAACAATGTTGCAGGATAAACAGACCAGCAAAAGCAACAATATAAACAAGGATTTGCGTCTTGATTTACGCATCTTGTTTTTGAGAAATAGCAGAAGGGGTCAAGAGCTGAATTGGCTAACAGGAAAACTATCTTTGAAATATGATTTTGAATACATCAATTCTTAATTTAGATACCTTCTTTCAGAGCAATCGTTTTAATTTTGAATGCTTTTGTTTTTTGGGGGGAGATTTTTGCAAGAAATATGTATATACTTTTTCCTGTTACATAAAAAATATCTATTATTTGCGTTACGGAAAATTTCCATACTAGTATATGCAGCAGCATATTTTTTCCGTGGTAAAATTGAAAAAAATAGTTTTTCTTATGTATTAATAGTTATCTCTCTCCCTCTCTCTCTCCCTCTCTCTCTCTCTCTCTCTCTCTCTCACTCACCGAAAAAGATAATACAAAAAAAGATCGATGGAGGGGACCTGGCCACTTCCTATATATATATATATATACATATATACATGTATTATATAAACATAATAGAAGTATTGGTGGTATCTAATATTGTTGATATTTATATGTATTGCTTCAAGGTTAGATAGTCACATATATTTATGATGTATTCATAAACTGCATCTACAAACATTTTACAAAAACACTAGACGAAAGCCAAATGTGGGAGCAAGTTGGCTTTAGAAGAAGCTGCTTGACCATGAACCATCTTTATTCAAGGAAGCTTTTGACTCTGTGGAAATTCCCATGGACCCTGTGAAACCCCCATGAAACACTCAAAAGAAGAGGAAATCAAGCAAAGAATAACTCTTGGATGGCACGCCTTTGACAGAGCAAGCTCAGCCTTCAAAAACAAGAATTTCCTATTGATCCTAAAAACGGTATACAACCAATGCATCCTCCCAATAGTCACCTATGGAGCTAAAACATGGAACCGAACCAAGAGACAAATCCGCAAACTGAGAACCATGCAACATGCACATGAGAGAAGCATGCTCAGTCCCCCACTTTTTTGGCCTTTTCGGCAGGATCAAGATGTAGTATCTGTTCCACAGCATAGACCGAGGCGCAGGTACTAACACTTGCCCATCGAATGGGCCAGAAATTGTGTTGTGGTTGGCATCACAGAACAAGTGCGCTGATGCAAAGTGTTAGCCCATGAGGTTTTACTAAGGCTGCGCTTTGCTACATGCATCGGAGGCCTTTGGACTTGAACTTGGGCTCTCCCATTATTAATCAGCCCAGCTGCAGGGAATACGGCACCCTGGGGCAGCACTGCTCCATTGCACTTAAAGGAGCAGGTCCCCAAGTGGACGCTTTCGTAGTGGAGGTTGTTTTAGCTTCTGTGGTCGCTTGGCAACCAAAGTCGCGTCAGCTGGTGCTATTTTTCAAGGGTTGCGCCTATTTTCCCACGTTAAGCCCCGACCTTGTATCATATTTTGCCATGGTGGGACAGGAAATAAATAGTGTGCTCAACCTCAAATGGAGAGATCATAAGACAGCACAATAAATCAGGGAGAAAACAGGAGTCCAAGACATCATAAAATCCATTAGAAAACTGAAATGGCAGACCACCGATGGACATCACAACTCACAACATGGATCCCAAGAAATCACACACAAAACCAAGGCCAGCAGAATACAAGATGGAGAGACAAACTAGACAAATCCAAAAAGTATTGGCTCCACAATGTCCATGATAGAAAGGTGTGCTGAATCCTCAGGAAGTTCTATGTCCAACAATGGACAAAAAGAACTGATGATGATGAATATGAAATATCATATTTATGTAAATGAGACATTACTTTAATTGTGATGCTAATTATTCTTTTGGCATTTGATGTATTAATACCTACATGCTTTAGTAAAAGATTTTCTTCTGTGTCTGGATTTAGCAGAAATTCAGCTTAATTGATTTTCCCAGCAATAATCTACTTTGAACAAAAAAAATGAATCAGTAGCTTAATGCAGACACAAAAGAACATTTTTTTTATCAATTTCTGATTTTATCTGGCAATTTATTGTATTGAATTGGTGCATAAAACCTGAAAGAATTCCTATGATCTTTCGACTAGAGTCTTTTATCTACCCATGATTGTTTACTTCTGAGACCCCTGGTATTAAGATTATGGACTTGAATTTGTAAAGAAAATATAGCACAAAGGTATATTGGAGTATAACCATGTGATATTTTATTCATCAAAGTCAGATACTGTAAATCTCTATGTTGTTTCATACTTAACCAGTCAAGTCTATCACGCAATTCATTATAATTACATTTCATTAAAAAAAAAAATGGCAAAATATGCCCTGATTTTAAAAAATTTTATCCTGCAAAAACCTATCAATATTCAGATAAAACAAAAAACAATTGTTAAACCTTGATAGAACAATAGACTTGCTTGATAAATTCATTGATTTAGATTTTGATGATTGCATGAATTGAAACAGATATATAAATGAACGTACAGCTCTACTTTTATTTAAATTTACTTGTTTTCTTCAAGATGATGCTTCTTCAAAAGTGATGCCAAGGTTCTTTGCTTGTTATACCCTCTCAAGTATAGTATCATCAATCTCCACATCTGTAAAAACAATATTCTCAAGTTTTTTGAGAACAAGTTTGCTCCTTATGAAAATCAAACTGCTTTCACCTGCATTTACATTTAAAAAGATATCCTTACAACAGCTTGTAACTTTGCGTAAACATTATTGGTTTTAACTATAGTTTCATGCTAATCATCTTTACCAGACACAAATAACTAATTCGTCCCATCAGCCATTATACACCTTATGAGGGTGAGTCAATGATTATCCGCAATTTTTGTATAATAGTTCATTGGAACAACATATAAAGCTTACAAATACGTTATTTTAAAACATATTCCCCTTGCTTTGTGATGCATTTGGTCCAGCATTCTATGAGTTTAGATTTGCTCTCAGAAAATGTGTTTTTGGTTTGCTTCTTAGCCACATTTGCACTGCATATATTGGTTTGTGGCAAATCAATGAACTCTTCAGATGTCTGAGAGGGCAAGGTTGGAACTCTACAGAAGATGCTTTAATATCTTGAATCTCAGTTCCTCAAATGTTTGAACTGTGTGGACAGTAGTGTTGGATGAAGATTGCCATTCAAAAACAAAACACCTTCTTAACGATAGACGTTGGTGTTTGATTTGATTGAAAAAGTTTTTTAAAAAACTCCTCAATCCATTTATGCACTCTCTGTAAGCGCTTTTCCCATATTGTGCTGAAAGCCTTTGATGGATTTGGGCCCCTGGTATACCTTCAGCCCATAAAAACAAATCACCGCTTCCTGCATACAAACAGAAAGTGGATCTTCACTCTCTGGTAGCACAAAGACTTTTCAACAGTGAATTTTCACTGTCACAACAGCAGACACACCACATATCCACACGCATGTGTAGAACGCAGTATAATCACCATAAAGAAAAATTTAACATAGCTAACAAGTGGATATTTATCGACTTACTCTTGTGTATATGATGCACATTTTATATGTATATATACGTGTATATATTTATATTTATATATATACATATATATATATATGTGTGTGTGTATATATATATATATATATATATATATATATATATATATATATATGTATATATATATATATATATATATATATACATATATGTACATAGATGAGAAGTTATGAAATATTAAAATTATATTGCTTGAATGAAAAAATTATCATAATAAGCAACAATGTTAATAAAGAGTCTTAAAAGTTCTTTATACAGAACAGTATTTAAAAACGATGCATGTAATAGCATTCATGGTCATGTTAATTTTATTTATAATCTGTTTTTCTTTATATCCACGGTGTTGTGCACTGTGAAATCGTCAAGTTTTATTGCACAGTTCCGTGGCGTATGAGAGAGAAAAATCATTGCAAACAACCTGAACTGTGGTTCAATGGGAAACGTCTGCTCCACCAAGTCAACACATCCAGTCACAATTTAAAAAAAAAGTTTTTTAACTGCACCAACGCAATCATCATTCCACATTCCACACCCACGCTAATCGTTGAAAGTGACTTCTTTCCTCTTCCACTAGAGGGCGCTGAAGGGTTGCTCTTTTAACACTGCAGTTTTCCAGGGAGCTTCCAAAGCAGTGCAGAAATGCTGGGAGCAAAGCTGCTCAAAATGACTTCTTCGAAGTGGATGCCAGCCAAATTTGAATAAAGTATGAATAAAAATGTTCACAGGAGACGTCTGGGAACTTTCTGATTGCACCTTTTATAATGGCACAAACATACATATATATATATATATATGTGTGTGTGTCTATGGAGGTTAAACATATACAAAAACAAATACACACACAAACACACAAAAATATATACATTCCAAGGGAAATTATGAATCACCACCACCCATATATGCTGCTATTAACTTGTAAATTAAACAGTGGTAGTGGTAGAACAAACAAACATGGATACAAACTGAGGGACCAATATGGTATAAATCTTGATAATAAACTGAACCCCTAGTAAAAACCTATTTAAATGGGAATTTTCAAAGAACAAATAAAAATTTTCCCACTCATTAAGTGGTGAGTGTGTGTGTGTAAAATTTGAAGTTTCTGCACTGAACGGTTAGATGTATCATCATCCGTCTTTCATTTTCCGTTGCTGGGTATAGATCTTACCCAGGATTTGCCCGACCTCTCTATCATGAGCGTGGTGGAGCCAGTACCTTCTGAACTCATCTTTTTTGTCTCACCATCACATATTCTGCTGGCCACGGTTCGGCTTGTGATCTCTTGGGATCTATATAGCGAGTCATGGTGTCTATTGGTTGTCTGCCATTCTCGCAACACATGACCAGCCCTTCGCCATTTCATAATGAATAACCTAAACCCAACAACAGTAATTAAACTGGACTGTTATGAATAGTGGTGATTAATATATGATTTTCAAACTCTTAATACTTATAGGATATATATATATGCATAATATATAACTGATTTGAGCCATCCTGAGATCCATTGTTACTAATCATCATCTTGTGCTACTTAACGTTCAATGAAATAGAAGGCAAAAGGAAGACCAACTAACTCAAATATATTCTAAATCTGTCAATGTCATTACACACCATAAATGTTCTCTATTTTTAAACCAGTCAAATGAAATTGCTCAGACATTATCAAGTGACCTTTATGAAAACTGTCAGATTAGACTGTTACTAGACAGATAATTCAGCAGATGAAATATTTTTGCCTTTAACTTTATTCATAGCTGGGTTAAACTACAAGAATTTCAGATAGTGATGAATGCCAAGAAACAGTTGTCAATGATCTCATCATTTGCTTTCTCTGTGGGAGAGAAAATTAATTGGCTTAGCCAGGTTTCTGTAGAGGACTCTTTTGTAATGACAACAGAAGTGTTCAATAATAACAAGTTGACAGAAACTTTCATTTAAGGTCTATTTCAGTGGCATATGGTGCTTTGTATCTTGGATGTGCTGTGTACTACGGATGCACAAAAATGCAAAAATATTTTAGTCTCTCTAAAAAGCAACGGACAGTAGAAGCCCTTTTGGTACAATGTCGGGAAGGTAGTTCTGATTGTGAATTATTAAGCTTCACACTCTTGCTCTTCCGACGTTACAAACATCGTACAAATAAAAAGAAATAAGAGAATTAATGAAAGAAAAAAAATTGCATTTCACTCTATTACCCTCCCTAGCAGGGGGTGGGGTCAAGTTTGGTAGGGATGGGGTCAAGTTTGGTCCCTTGGTTTTCAGACTTTTTCATGACCCAACAACATATTCATGCTTTTTTTTTCTCTTTGGGGACTTTCTTTAGTGATCAATACCCAACAAAAGGCAAGAGAAGTAACTTATCCGTTGATCAACCCTTGTTCCAAATTTGTAATTGATTAAAAGATATTAGTTACATCATGGTTTCTATTAAGTTACTAACTAGACCGGTCTTTGTTTTGCTTTCAAGATTGTCAATATTTGTTCATTTTAGCCATGAATAGAGTTCTCATAAAATTCCAAAATTTCCTTCAACTAAAATAATGCAGTCTTGTAAAATTTTTGGTATCCAATAATGATATCATAGGATATAAACAATGTTTTTGATACTTCCACTGCTGCTACTTATCAACTACTGGATTTCTTTACATCTTTGAAAGTTTTTAAACACATAGTACAATCAAGATTCACAAGGAACAAAAACATTGAAGTCTAATTAATACAAAACATTACACTGCATGCAAGATAGTTTTCCTTGTTGGGTGTATGACTAATAATAAGTAGAAAAATTCTATAAAATAATCTTTAGTTTTAATTGTTACAGAATGTGCTCTTGCAATCTGATTGCTTTTATAATGACCATCTGTACGTGAATCCTGTTATTCATATGCTAAGCAAATTTCAGTAATACATTTTCTTAATTGGGAAAAAAATTTTGGATTCTTTCTCAAGGAACAAATGATTGGTTTTAAAAAAATGTAATCATAATTGAAACTCGAAACTAGAAAGATTTAATTTTTCTAACTTCACTGAATTCTTAAATTGCAAAAGTACTCTGAGATTTTCATGAGCCCTGTCTGTAGATAAAACTCACTACATTTACCGAGAATAACGAATCTCCATGAAATCCTTGAAGGAAGAAGAAATCAAGCAAAGAATCACTCTAGGTTGGAAAGTTTTCAATAGAGCAAGCTCAACCTTCGAAAACAAGAAAATCCCATTGGTCCTAAAAGGAAGGATCAACAACTAATGCATCCTCTGGGTAGTCACCTATGGAGCTGAAACATGGAAACCAATCAAAAGATTGCCCCTCAAACAGAGAACTATTCAGCATGCATAAAAGAGAATCATGCTCAACATCACATCGAGAGATCACAAGATAGCACAGTTTATTAGGGAATGAAATAGATGTATAGAAACTAATAAAAAACTCAAATTGAAATGGGCTGGTCATGCAGCAAGAATGTTAGACATTATGATTCACAACATGAGTCCCCAAAGATCATATGAAACTGTGGCCAGCAGTGATTTAGCTAGCATGATTAACTGGACGAGTTCAGAAAGTTCTGCAATGACAATGATAAAGAGGTCTGGCAGATCTTAGGAAAGGTCTACATCCAATGAAAAAGCTAAAAGGCTGATTATGATGATGATGATGATGCAGTTTTCAGAAAGAGAGAGGTTTCTGTCACTTATTGAATTGGCTATGTTTGAGATAATGTACAAGGAATTAGCACTTATTTGTGATAAACCTTGGTTATAAATATCTGCCTGAGAGAAAAAATTATTTCCCAGGTTCTTTTGAGGATATCTAAGAATTTTTTTTCATTTTAAGCAAGAAACATTTTTGTAATTATTCAAAACATTTTTTAAAATTTTACAAATAGAGTTTTTGCCAATTTCTCAAAGTCAGCACTTAAATTGTTTTCTGTGAAATGTAACCCAGTGGAGCCTGCAAGTGCAGCTCACCTTAAAAGTCATGCAATGAATTTAGTTGAAGTATTTTTTCAGAATGAAAAACAAGATGAAACAACATGACTTTCTATAATGTGCTCAGGAGCTGAATGCAAAAATAATCCGGAAAATTAACCACAGACAGAAAATTCTGACTGAAAAAACTTTTATAATAATCTAACTTTGGCAGAGCCGATTTTTGTGAGTTAATTTGCGTGTGGTATTTGGATTTCAAAATACAGTCACTCTGAAAATAAATTTGTCAAGAAGAAGACAAAAATTGAGAAAGAAAAAACAAAGTTTATATTAAATACGATTCAAATAAAATGATGGGAGAATAATGAAAAAAGTTCACAAAGTTTTTTCTTCGATCACATTAATAAAATACCAACACATTAGATTTGCATGTTTGTACCAGACGTCTGGTGATTGTCATTTAAAATGGAGAGACAGTCATCATCATCAGCAGCAGCAGCAGCTTTTTAGCATCTGTCGTTGGATATATACCTCCCCCATCGTGGGCATTGTAGATCCAATACATCTGAAATTTTATCGTTCATTCTACCATCTTATAATCAACTGGCCAGGATTTCGCATGTGTTATCCTAGGAGCCATGTTGTGAGTTGTGATGTCCTGTAGTTATACCATTCTTGCAACATGACCAGCCCATTGCAATTTGACTTTTCTAATGGTTTCTATGATGTCTCGCTCTCCTCTCTTATGTCTAATATACTGCGCTGTCCTAGTGATCTCTCCATTTGATGTTGAGGATGATTCTCTTGTGTGTAAGTTGCATGTTTCTCAGTTTGAGGATCAGTCTTTTGGTTAAGTTTCATGCCTCTGATCCATGGGTCACTATCAGGATGATGCATTGATTGTACCCTTTTCTTTTTAGGACCAATAAGATTTTCTTGTTCTTGAAGATTGAACTTGCTGTACCAAATGCTTGCAGACCCAAAGTAATTCTTTGCTTAATTTCTTCTTTTGAGGATTTCATTGAAATTTGTTGTTTCATGTAAATGTAACAGTCTATTTTATTCAGCTCTGCGATTTTGATTGCTGTGTCTTTGACCCCAACATTTTTGTTGTACATGACATTTGTTTTGCTGAAGTTCATGTGATGGCCAACTTTCTTGCTTTTTTTCATTCAGTCCATCTCGCATCATTTGGAGATTTTGATGGGTTTTTGCAAAGAGGATGATGTTGTCATCAAATCAGAGATTACTTGGGTACTTGCTGTCTTTTCTGATTCTTTAGTGTTCTCAGTCTGGGTTTCAGAAGATCATCTCAAGGCAAGCTGTTTTGGTGAGCTGGTATCACCTGGTTCCACTCCTAGTAGATGCAGCTTAGAGTCTTTAAGTAGCCTGATGAAGGAACTGCTGTGTCAATAGATATGTTGAGGTACTCTGACCTGTATGTTTTCTACACCTTGGTGCACTATTGCACCAATGACTTTGGGGATTTCAACAGAATCAAAGGCCTTTTTGAAGTCTTATTGGTTTACTAAATTGAGATGATTAATGTTTGAGTTGCTTTTTCTGAAGCCAGCTTGTTTCAATGGTTGGTTTTCATCTAACATTTTTGGTGATTTGGTTGTAAATCATTTTAGTAAAAAGTTTGTTGATGCACTTGAGTACGCTTATTGGCCTGTAATCGTTGGGGTCTTTTAGATTTTGATTTTTATATAACAGCATCATGATTGCAGTGTTCCAATCTTCTGGGACTATACTTTGTTTGAGATATACTTTGTTGTTTCCTAGTGACTTGTTAAGCTTTTTTTGAGAAGGTCGGTGTTGATGTCATCAGTCCAGGGGTTTTGACTTGCTTTGTTTGTTTGATGGATTGCTTCACTTTCTGCGGAGAAACTTCTGGGAAATCCAGTTTGATCAGCTCATTTTTCCTGTTGATTTTTCTGTGTCCTTTGTTTGGTGGAATAGGGATTTTTATAAGATTCCTTGGTGCATTTAACATTTCAGTCCCTAAACGTTGTTAGGTCCCTACCTTTTTCGGGAATGCTTTCAATGACTACTGTGGTATATTTTCTTTTATCTTCTCTTTGTTCCTTTTGTATAGTTCTTTTTTATTGCTTTGATCTTTTCTATTGTTGTTGGTGGCAAGAAGTTTCTATATTTTCCATGAAATTCTTGGTTTCTTTTGAGAGTTTACTTATGGTTTCTGTGCTCTTTAACTCAAATATTGTGGTGACTTCAATGAAGGAAGTTATATTGTTGCTGAGCTTGATTATGTTCTCTTCTCTTGTGGTTCATATCTTTTTGTACGCTAAGTGGTTGCAGTTTGGTGTGGAATATTTTCCTGTATTCTATCTTGGTGTTCATTTGAATTTTGTATCTTATCATCCTGTGGTCACCTCCTATATTGACTTGATTCAGAACCTAAATATCTCTGACTGTGTGGCTCTTTATCTGCTAGGATATAGTCTATTTTGTTCTTGGTTTTGTGATTCAAATCCGCTTCTCATTGGCTTTCTTTTCAAAGAAGGTGTGCATGATTCTGAACCCATTTGCTGTTGCAAAATTAATAAGATCTTCATCCCTCTTTCTCCTCATTTTGTATCAGTACTTCTTGATGCATTTTTCATTACCTTTTTGTACATGGGTGTTGAAGTCTCCGATAATGATGTAGAAATATTTTTTTGATTTCTTGGAGCATAGAATTCAAGTCGTTGTAGAAGTTGTCTATCTCCTCATTGGGTAACTGCGAAATGGCAGCGTGAACTTGAATGATGTTCAGTTTGTAAGCCTTTGCAAGCTGTACAACACTAAGAACATCACCAAGAAAACAACCGTTCCTGCTGGGCCAACTGTCTCAAAAGGCCCAATCAAATCACTTGCTTTTGGTTGGGGTGATGTGCTCCAAGAGCAACTATCCTAACATTGCCACCTGCAATGTCAAACCACTCTAAACAGATGTGCACCCAACCAATCAGGAAATTTAGATAAAAAAACTCTCAGACTTAATCAGTATGAGCAAAATGAGAATATCTAGAGAAGAACTAATTGAACAGCAAACATCTTCAATATCACTATGAAAAGAAAAAGGAAAACAAAGCAGAGTTGGCTTTCTTATTTATAAAAAAAACTCAGAGACAATGTTGTAGGATTCAAAGCAATCTCAGATGGTGTGGCCTAATATAGTACTACTAGACAAGTGGGCATTAGATTCTTCATTCTCATCACCCTGTGTGTGTGTGTGTCTTGTGACACTCCAGGTTACATTTTTGGGGCTACAGTCTTAAAAATTTGCATGAGTACACCACTAGATACCATCTAAAAATGCCTACATTGTTTTTCCAAAAAAGTGCTTTTTTGAGTCTCTAGGGTCACTTTCAACCAACAATGCCTAAATCTTGTGCTGGTATTTTAAAATTTTTTTTCAGATTAAAGATCTATATTTTTTGATAATTTTTCAGATGATATGTTCTGGTAGACCATACAAGCTATAATGATTGCTTCATGTGATGTACAGATATTCTTTTAAAAGCAGAATTTTGATTCAGTTCAGTGAACGATTCGGAACAATTCAATGAAATACTTAATGAAATATTATTGTTGCAATTTGCTCCAGTCATCGGATGTGAAAAAAAAAAGAAAGTGGGTTGAAACTCTAATATTAGATCTGTGCAAAAGTTTTCTGCAAAATGAAACTGCTCTATAGTGTGTATTCAACAATGGGAAATCCTGTACATCAAGTGGCATTCCTTGAGTTGGTGTCGCTAGGGGTGGTAACTCAAAGTGCCACCCTCAGAGCTGTCAACTCAGACAATTTCCATGCTAAATCAACCTAAAAAAGATGTCAGAAAATACCAAAATGTGCTAAAAAACTGCTAGCTTTATCATGGCCATTTTTGATAATTAGAATGGTTAGATTTATCTAAAAATAGCTAAAGAATCACTAAAATCACAATAGCCAAATAGCAATAAATGTTGAATTTTCACGCTGCCAAAACATTATCATATCACCCTTCTGATGATGTCCCCCAGGGCAGGCCACACTGTCAGCACACCAATGCACCTAATATATCAGAAAGTTAAAAAATGTTTCAACTAAAATCTCATGTAACAGTTCTTTCGGTAATCTATTTTCATCCTTTGAAACTAGGGACCAAATTTATGTTCTTGGACAAAAATGGTGATTATAAAATGATGTTGGAATGACTGGTTTGGTGCTGCCAGAACTTTGCAAATCACACTCTACTTGAATGACTTTAAATTGGAATTGGACGCCTGCATTTACTGGCAATTGGTGGTTCCGTGATAGAGTCTGTAACCAATTCCAAAATAAGAACCAGTGAGAAAAGTGTTGACCTAACTTATAAAGTTTATTTTTAGATCTAAAATCAATGGCTATAGATCCATCAACTGATCAGTGATTTGGGATATATTATTGAATGGAAGCATACTGGAAATTGAAGCTATTCATTTTGAGACGAGTCAATTTTTATGAGAGACACTAAGTCTTTAGTGGAAGCCAAGTCTGCTATGGATATGATGAAGGCCCCAATCTTCCAGTTTATCTATTTGTGGCTTATTATCATTAGTAGTGTGCTTATTTAAAGAAAGCATTAACCATAACTGATACAAAACCTGTCAACAGAGGTTTCTTCACTTTTTAAGTTAGTCTGGATGACTGGCTAGCTATATGCCACACATACAGACTGAACCATTGGAGCTAGAGGGCTTGAAATTTGAACATTTTCTCGTTATTGTGTCTAAAAAACTTTTTTCTAAATCTCCCATTCAAAATGTTTATAGTGACGGTTTCAATTTGCTATTGAAGTTCATGTTTAATCGGTCCCTTAGTTTGTGTCCAGCAGCATTGAATTTTGCAATTTTTTTCCTGTTCCTGGCTTTATAGTTCATATTTTAAAAACATAATGATGTCACAAAATCTAATGCAATGAATAAAACAGAACTATTTTAGTATTAACTATTGAACATATCATAAATTCTTAGAAAGCTTTGCAAGATTTTGTTAGGGTTTATCAACCTATGATATTTGAAGATGGATTGAATCATGTTATTGAATTCAAGAAGGAGAGATAATTTCCTCTCTCTCTGGCACATGGTTTAAATGACAATAGATCAGAAAATGAAATCCATAAACAGAATACAATTTTTCTATTTCTCATTGTGATCGGTTAGCCAAAAGTTCCGTTCGATTTAATTAAAGATTGAAAGCAAATTATCCGTGCCTTGCATGAATGAATAACCAGGAATGATTATCTAAAAAATTATCTAAAATCACAAATAAAAATTGATCTGTTATATAAAATTATCTAAAAAATACTAGCACAAGATTTTGGTTTTGTTAGGAGGTCTAACATAACTATAAAGATCCAAAAACCACTTTTTTGAAAGAAAAAAAATCATTTTTAGATGGTGCCTATTGGAGTACTCATACAAGGACAGACACACAGACGAACAAAGAGAGAAAAATCTGTAGCTGACTTGGCTGGTTGGACCAACAATACCCAAATCTTCTGCTGGTATTTCTCCAGATCCTTTTAGATAGATTTTTAGATAATTTTAGTGGTATGAATCTATTGTTCTTATCTTTAATAGTCACAGACAAGTGCCATGATGATCAATGTTGGCCGGAGGTGTAGAACCATGACATTATTACGTGAAGAAACCTGTCAAGTCAGTGATTCCTCCTTACTGCTGGTAGCATGTCACTCAGCCCAACCCGTTGCATGTAACTTGGAGAGAAGATGGGCACCACTAATAACTCAGTTGCTCTGATAAATGCCATCAAAGACCTTGCATTGTTTGACAATGATTTACGAGGTCAAGGGTTAGAAACCGTCAACCAAAACTCTCAATGAAACTCTCAACAAAAGTTTCTTCAGTTTTCAAGTAGGTCTGCCTAGCTAACTAGCTATCTGGCTATATACGTATCACTCATGCAGGTTACACCGATGGAACTCGAAGGCTGAAGTTTCCAACATTTGCTCCTTATTATGTCTAGAAAAAAATCTTTTTTTAAATTACATCCCCCTCAAATAGATTTTCAGAGAGGCGTTCAATTTACAATGTAAGTTTTGCTAAATTGATCTATTAGCTTGCGTTCATGTTTTTTTTAAAACTCGGACTTTTCTTTCGGTAATCGTCGCCTGAGAAAAATATGGAGAAATAACTTCATTTGTCACTTTTTTTTACAATTTTTCAACTGATCACCTCCAGCACAGCATACTGCCAAAAGTCATTGTACATGTGATGGTTTCTATTGAATGACTCACTGGACCTGTTTGAATTTGTATTGATCTGGACTCTGACACTAGTATGAAAGTGCGTCTGTATTTGTTAGACCGAATCAACTCTAGTACAATGGTATAATAGAAGACCCAGAATGAAATGAACTCACAAAACCTGACTGATAACATTACTTTTCTCACTACTGCACTCAGCATGTGTTCTATTGAACACATCATTACGCATTTTCCTTCCACGATTGTATGATGCTAAGATTCATGAATGTTCACACAATATCTCTAAAAGTTCTCAATTCATTTTTAAGCATATGTTATCGAAAGATATTGGATGAATCATGATGAATAATGAATAGTATTAGTACAAAAGATCACCTAAATTCTGGATGTCCTGGGAAGAGAGAAAGTTGTGGAAGGAGGGAGCTATGACACCATGATTTACTGCACCGGGTGACACCAACTGTAGGCCTGCCACTGATTGTACATGCATAAAAAGTCAGATGTACTAATACAGTGATTTTTGCAAGAGAAGAAATATTTTCTCTTGTGTGATCAGTAAAGAAGATGACAATTGTGAAATTAATGATATTGTTTTCAGTACTTTTAAGAAATGGATTTTATTTAAATAATCAGATTAGATCCTTTGATTTAACGAATATATTTTTTTCTTTATTCCATCTTCAAATAGTATTGCCTACTTCTTTTTCTAGGGCAAACTTGCCAATTGCTACAAAAAAGACTGAAAGAATTTCATGGCAATACAAAAAATTTTGATATTTTGGGAGTTCCCACTATATTTCTAGCTTGACATTTCTAACAAATATCTTTGCGGGTGACATAAAATGAACATACTAGCAACATCAGGGAGTTTTATGAAAACTTAATCTATCCATGAAAGAATGATTGAATGAAAAAAAAAAAGAAAAAGATTTTGTTTTATTCTCCTGAAAATTCAGCTTTTGCTGATGGACGATTTCACACAGGAATTTTTTTTCCCCAAAATTTGTTTGTCTCAAACACTAACAAAAATGATTTGTTATTTTTCTTTCTTGTTCCATTTTTGTTCTAGTGGATACTTTTTTGTTTAATGGCTTCTTTGATATGCTTGAAATTCAAAGATGTTTCTGGCTTGTGGCTGCAGTCTCATCATTTGACAAATGGGGAAATTTGTAGGGAGGACACTTAAATTAATCTCCAAACTACTTATCTTTAAACAAAGCAGACATTGGAAAATCTCAAAAAAAGACATAGAAGTTTAAATAAGTGTTTAAATGAATTGGGACAAAAATGAATGAAAAATTAAACAAATGAAATTATAAATTAGATTCTAGTATCATTTTATATGTTACATAAATCATGATTGTTATCAAGATGATATGAATAACAAAACAAAACTGGCTGCTTCATTATCAAATTCTAATCTGGTGCTTGAATAACTTAAATAAGTTTTTAAGCTATTTTAGCTTTTGTACAAACAGATTTCTTTTGACTTAAATAAAATTGGAAAAGAATGTTATATTTAACTAAATTCTATGCTGAAAGAATATGTATCCTGAAATTATGTCATTATTCATTTCTTTCTGCTTTACCTTCCCTCTCAATAAGGCCTTCTGAATTCTCAAATTTGAAAATATGACTGATTGCAATGATTAAGTCAACTCTCTAGGACTTTGATCAGTCAATTTTACCAATATGTTTATAAATATATATACATACACACATGTATAAATATATATGTATGCACATAAATTCAAAGTACATCATTGTGAATTTGGTTCAAGGTCATTCAGGAAAAATGAGAAGGTCAGCCATCATATTTTTACATGGTCCTTTACTGAGCAAGCTACATCTAATTCACTGACATCTTCTTTACAACAATCTCTGAAATACCTGACAGCATTCAAAATTTACCCCCTTTGTATGATGGAAATATTGTTACACCACCAGGAATAATTTTAGTGAATCCAAAAATGGAAATGACGATCCATTGGCAATGACATGGTATAAAATGCATAGAGCATTACATATTGAAAAACAGTTTTTATCATCACACGGGAAATTAAAACTATTCCCTTACCAGAATAGTCAGGAAAATTCTGTGCACTTTAAAGTCAGGACCAAGTTACAAAGCTCAATTCAGGGCTTACTGCATTCACATGATTCTTTTTTTAGCTTCCTTCAACATTTCACTCAACACTGACACATCTGGATATATATGAATATTTTGCCGTCCAGAAATGAGTCATCATCATCATCATCAGTCTTTTATTATCCATTGTTGTACATTGACCTTCCCAAGGATTCGCTAAACCTATCTCTACCATGGGCGTTGTAGAGCCAATACTTTTTGAATCTGTCTAATTTGTCTCTCCAACTTGTATTCTGCCGGCCTCGATTGTGCATATGATCTCTGAGGATCCATGTTGTGAGTTATACTGTCCATCGGTTGTCAGCCATTTTTGCAATATGACCAGCCCGTTTCCAATGGGTTCTATGATTTCTAAGACTCCTATTTTCTCCCAGATATATTGTGTTGTCTTGTGATCTCTCCATGTGAGGTTGAAAATGATTCTCTCATGTAGACATTGTATGCTTCTCAATCTGCAGGTCATTCTTTTGGTTGGGTTCCATGTTACATCTCCATAGGTGACTATCAGGAGGATGCATTGTTTGTATACACTTTGTTTCAGAATCAATGGGATGATTAAACCCCCATGAAAAAATAATTTTGGCAACAGAGTTCCAATGCTGTAGAGTTTGGTCATAAATAACACCTGTTAATATCCGTTCGGATTGTGTAATGTTCGACTAGAAATTACAAAATCCTGCTCTGTTTGGTTTAGAGGAAATTTAAAGTGCTGGGGATGGGCACTCATTTATATGTGACACTGTAAGTGATGGCATCTTTCAAATCAGCAAATTGTTAGAATGAGATTATCAGCTGGATAACAAGATCGAAATGAGTATAGAGTGTTTTTCATTTCTTCAAATTAGATTTATTATTATATCTTTCAATTTTAGAATTCTATTAGGAAAAATCTGCTCGAGCAAATAGGATTTTACTTGAAGGCAATTGACTTGCAAATCAAGTAGATTTTCAAATCAAAATAATAAGTGTTCATTGAAGTGTTCATTTGGACACTGAGAAATCAAGATCAACCCAGGCAAGAATAATGCATGCATTTGCATATATTTTTTAATTCGTTTATTTTTCTATATACAAATCGAATCAAATACAACAGTTATGACTTGCAAATTAAGTAGAATTTTAAACCATTGTTATAAGTGTTTATATATGATAGCAATTATATGACAATGCTACTCTGCATTAGTAATATTTGAGTGTTTGGAAAGTAATTATGTATATTTGTGTTTGCAGAGTAATTACGCATTTTCAAGATACAATCACCGCTTTAAACTTTTAAACCACAGCTGCATCAAGATACAATTCACAAATGTTTCTCATTGCCTGTAAAGCTCTACTACCTTTTTGAAATTCATACAATCAACAATGGCGGATTTGTTGCTCTTTAAAGTCTCTATCCTCCATGGGGTTAAACTTTACTATACACTGAACGACATGTTCCCA
This sequence comes from Thysanoteuthis rhombus, assembly GCA_963457665.1. Classification (NCBI taxonomy): domain Eukaryota; kingdom Metazoa; phylum Mollusca; class Cephalopoda; order Oegopsida; family Thysanoteuthidae; genus Thysanoteuthis; species Thysanoteuthis major. The sequence continues at coordinate 58,419,743 of OY735212.1, read as the reverse complement.
GATAGAAGGGATGATGAACTAAATCTGGGTGTTGTTTCATATCGTTTAACCTCAGTCATGTTTCATTTGGTTGACTTAAAATTTATAGCAGTGAAATGCATAATTACTTTCTGGACACAAAAATATATAATTATCTCCTGAACATCCTTATATTTGAATCAATTATGGAAACTATGGACGAACTGCCAGTTTTACCTGAAGAAAATGGAACTGACTCATGAAAAGATTGTGTTTGAAGCAACAAACATATTGTTATCAGTTTGAATCAACTCTTATGCTATCTCTGGCACTGTGGATCTGATCTCAGTTGTGCATTGTCTTTAAGATGGAGAGGGCATAAGATGGAAGCCGATGAGGTTGTATCCTTCCATCGCACTAAAGGATAAGGTCATGTGTTGTTTAGACTACTTTCTGACAGGCTGCAGGGGACTGAGTAATTTTTGCCACTACACGTATGAAGTCCTACATTAAACCAAACTTGTGTCATATTTGCCCTTGTCAGGAAGGGAGGTGCAAATAAATACTAGCTCTTGTATCATGAGGATGTTTCATTTAAGAACTTAAAACAGTTGAAAAGTTGACAGCTGGCATATTTTTGGCAAATCCAAACCTGATCTGATTTCAATGATTTTTGCATTTCACCCATAAAATGAAAGGAAAGATTTTTAAATCTCCTTTTTTTGTTGAATAAATCAATGAGGAACATAATTCTCTAGGTTTACGAATGAAACTTTCAAAATCTGTTTCAAAATCATGAGACAGTTGAAATCAAAATCACATTTGCTTGAATGTGTCCTCTGATTTTGGTCAATATAATTCTTAAAAAATATCAGTCAAGGCTTTTTGTTAGTCACCTTTAACAGGTAATGTCTATAGTTTTAAATTATGGAAGCTGGAAAAGAACAAAAAATTATACTTGCATTTTTCGTTTTTTGCCGATAAGAAATTCAATTCATGATGATGTTTATGAACAAAATTCCAATGAAACGTATTAATCTGTCGGTATTTTAACTCAAAGGATAAAATTATATTGAACGCCGATTTCAGCATCATGTCCATTTCATTGATTTAAAAGTTATCTCCCTTGCTGACTAATTAGAGATGCAGAAGGCACCAATTTCTTTGAGTAAACAACACATGGTCTTGTAATGTTGACTTTGCAACAGCCAATGAGTGGTTTAGAAGACTAACAAGTAAATAAGTTGAGCATTAAGTGTAATTCATTGATGTTTCAATGATCTTAGTCCAAAGACAAACAGGTCTGGTTTGTCACTGCATAGAAAGCATCACGTCACCAATGTCTTCTCTCAGCATACAATATTGGGGATGATCAATTGAAAAATTGGCAAAAAATGTGATAAAACCATGAGATATTTCTCTTGTCTTTTGTTGAGTAGTGATCACTAAAATGTATGAATTTTCAAAAACAAACACTGGCACAAAATAAGGGATCAATTTAGCATAAATTTACTTTGCAAACTGAATCCCTTTCTAAAAATAAGTATTATGGGGGAATTTAAGAAAAAACAAAAAAAAGTTCCCTTCTAAACATGATAAGGAGTAAATGTTTACATTTCCAGTCCTGTAGCTCCTTTGATTTTATCTGTATGCAAAATACATACATAGCCAGCCAGGAAGCTGGACCAACTTTGAAACTGAAGAAACCTACGTTGAAAGTTTTGGTTTCTCACCGGGTATGAAATGAGGTTAGCAAGATTATATTATACCAATCTTCAAAGATACTCTGTCTGCTTGCTTGCAAAATCAACGTTCAACCAATACTGGGAAATATCCAACTATCCAACTCACAGAACAGGCCAATCATTCACTAAGCTTATCTTAGTCTGGCTCAAGTCCACAGAATTTGGGCTCAAGTGAGGATTGATCTCATCATATTAGTCTATACTGATCTGAAAGCTTGTTTACCATCATGCCTTGGTAAGTGCAAATCAGAGCAGTTTATTGATGTAGTTGTTGTTTTTATAAAGGACAAATTGTTATCTCAAAATTGGTATGCTGTGGTAAATAACTTTGAATATGAGAAAGTATGTGTAAGCAAAGGATAACAATCCTGAAAGTCCTAAGACAGCTAGCGGGGAATTTCATCATAAAATGCATGTAAAATACTTTGCTTTTGAAGGATTCACTGGAGATTAGTCAGGGTTTCTCAACCTGGGGAATATCACCCACCTGAGGTTGATTACAACATTGCAATGGTTTGGGAGCAAAAGTACAGAAAATGGAGGGTATTTTGAAATTTTGATGCCTGTTATAGGATTTTGAGTAATAAAGTCTGGAATTGACAATAAAAATGAGTCAACAGCAAGATTTTCTATTATTAATTTACCAAGCAGCAATGTGATAATATTTGTATGAATGTGCATACATCTGTAGGTAGGTATGTGGTACATACATGTAACTCTCTTGAAGGATAATTAGACACCATGAAACTGGGACCACATTGATGATAACTGATAGTTGTCTGTTTATGTCAAACATTTAATGTTACTACCTCACATTAAAGAAACAGCCAAAGTTATTCATTTGTTTCTTTTTGGATTTCCACTATACAGGTGGCCGGTTTGAGAACCCTTGGATTAGGTGATATTTGCTGTTAAATTGTTTTGGAAAAAGGCAAAGAGAAATAATTCATTTTTTAACCTTGCCCTTATATAGTGAAAAAGTTCTAACTTTAAGAAACTACTTACATTGCGGTTGAAAAATTTTGTTTAGTTTTTGTCAATCATCCAGCCTGGAAAATGCTCAAAAGATCTTGGAGACAAAGTAAAGGAAGGCTTCTGTTATGCTAAACTGTCATCATCAACCTTTTAGTGTTCATCATTGGACATATACTTTCCCAAAGATTCGCCAGGCCTCCCTATCATGGACATTGCTATGCCCGTACTTTCTGAATTTATCTAGCTCGTCATGCCCTCTTACTTTCTGTTGGCGACAATTTTGCATAGGATATCTAGGGATCCACATTGTGAGTCATCATGTCCAGTGGTTGTTTACCATTCTTGCAACATGTCCAGCCCATTGCCACTTGAGTCTTCAAATAGTTTCTATGATATCTTAGACTCCTGTCTTTCCTCTGATAAACTGTGCTGCAAGCAAGGTTGAGCAAAAACAATAGCTAAAAAATAGCCCTATGAATCAACAGAAAATAGCACTAAATGTTAAAATATTGTACTGCTAGAACAAGAAAGGGCTTAATTGGCAACACTGGTCTTGTGCAGAGTTACCAATTTAGATGTTTTTTTGTTTTGTTTCTTCAAACTTGAGAATCCAGAGTGGACAATATTTTGATTTTAAAAAATATTTGTTGTTTTAAAGTCCAGTGTTGCCAATCAAAGATTTTTTCCTTTAATTTTCAAAATTTGTGAGTAACATCCGGACACAAAAAATTATAAAATCACCTCTAAATTGGCAATTATGTTCGTGAGAGTAAAAAAGTCTGGTAGAAGTAAGCTATTTTTTACATCTACAGAAACATTCTTGCGTATAAGGAGGTGTTTCCAAAAGCATTCTCGGAATTATTGAAACGTTGCTTTCATTTGATGTTACAAACAACAAACAGGTAAATATTTAAGTATTTATTTAGAGATGCAAAATTTTTTAATTTCCATATTTGATGGATGCATACTGAAATACAAAATTGGAGGAGAAAAAGGTTTTAAATTTGTTTTTTAAAAATAAATCTTTGACAGATCCTTTTGACTGACATTCTCATCAGAGGATGACCTATCAGAAAATGTTTTGTAATACAGTGTGGAAATATTTTGATCAACAAATGCTGTTTAGAATGGCAAACAAACACATTGAAAACACGTGCAAAGAATTACAGGCCTATATTTGGAAAGAGGTAGATTTCAAAATATCTCTCTCCTGGACACATAAGCAAAGTTTGAATTGACATTTTCCATTCTTTTTACACACAAGCAATTACAAAAACAATACTCAATACCCAAGAACAAAAATCACGTTGCACTGTGTTATTGATAATGATTGGGAATGATGATTTTGAGTATGATTGATGAAATTAAATTTCAAAATACAATAATTTGTTATATCTCTATATTTTATAGTCACAGAAATCTTTTCAAATCAAGATAATATTGAAGAAAAAATCATTACCGCCAAATAAAAAATATTCCTCAAGAAAGAGTGAGCATAAAACTTAGGGAAACATTTTGAAAACTTGTGATTATGCATCAACTAAAGATGGATCCATAATGGGTCTGGTTAGTTATTCAATAGAAACCATCACGAGACCAACGTCTTTTGGCAGTATAACATATTAGGGGTAATCAATTAAAAAGTTGGAAGAAGGGGTGATCAATGAATAAGTTACTTCTCTCGCCTCTAGTTGGGCCAAGGTCACTAAAAAGTCAGAATTTTGAAAAAACAATGCAATTGCTGCCAGACACAAACTGAGAGTTCAATTTAGCATTAATTTACATTGCAATTTGAACCTTCCACTTATAAACCTATTTAAGGGATGAATTTTCAGCAAAAAATATGCTTTATAGTAATGAGTAAATGTTTTAAATTTTCAGCCACCTAGCTCCATTAATGCAGCCTGTACGAGTAATACATACTTACACATCCAGCCAAATTTGAAAACTGAAGAAATCTATGTTGATATTCTTGGTGATAGTTCAGGTTGAAGGTTTCTGATAATTGATATCATTCAAATATAAAAATAAATTACTTTTGTCTCTAATCTGTATGATAACATTAATGATAAAAGGGTTGCGATGCTGTAGCCGTCAGACATAGACCTTCCCCTAGATCAACTAGACCACTGTATGGTGGGCATCAAAGAACCAATACTTTCTGAATTTGACTCCTGTTTTTCCTTTAATATACTACACTGTCTTGCGACCTATCCATATGATGTTGGGCATGCTTCTTTCATATACACATCACATGGTTCTCAGTTTGAGGGTCAGCCTCCTGATAGTCACCTTTGGAGCTGAAACATAGGACCTAATCAAAAGACTGATCCTCAAACTGAGAACCATGCACAAGATAGAATTATGCTCAACATAGAGAGATCACAAGATAGCGCAATATATTAGAGGAAAAACAGGAGTCTGAGATATCATAGAATCCATAAGAATGGCAGACAACTGCTGGACATCACAACTCACAGCTTTGATCCCCAGAGATAACAAGCAAAACCAGGTGCCGACAGAATATGTGGCATGACAAACTAAGGACTGTGAATTAACCTCAACCTCTTTTAATTGTATTGAAGAAAACATCAACTGAAATGTATTTGGCAATAAAGATAACCTATCCTCATAAAAACTTATTTTGTTAATAAAATTTGTTAAATTTTCCGCTTTTCTCATCTAACTAAAAAACACACATTATTGGCAAATAAATATGAAGTCAATGAAGACCTCCCTCCAGTAATGCTAATGGGAAGCCTATCTCTCTCCTTATAAGTGACAGCCGATAATTTTTGACTTGTTCAGCATGATGTGTTGATATTTTTGCTATTTTACCTGTTAAGCACTGAACAACGTTAATTACTTATTTGAAAATTCACACCATGTCTTCATTTTACCCTCTACACACTGCAATGACTAAAATGCAATGCTGTTCAGTCTCTGGGAAATCCCATTGGTCTACACATATTAGCAAAAAAAATGTTAGCTCGGAAAGTGTTAATCACTTACCAAGATATTGATAGAAATTATTGATTATAAACTTCCATCAACTTGAAGAAAATATTGAAAATAGTTTTCTGCAACCAAAATGAATTATTATAGGAGTTCAATAAGATCATATTTGTTTTATTTCTTATAAAATATGGACAATAATTCATTTATTTAAAAAACCCATGAGTTGCCCTTAAAACAACTGAATAAGTTTATAGAGTTAATTCTTAAAAATGAGACAATTATAACTGAAAAGTTATGAAATGAAATGCCCTTCAAATAACTTTTATAGAACTTTTGAATTACAGATTTTATGAATACTAGGATGACTACTCAAGAGAACATTTAACATGGTTCATAAATCTTCAGCTACTATCATTAGAAACCATCAATTAATCAACTGTTTAACTATGTATATGTTACATGTACAAGCCCTACCATTGGAGGTAGAGGGCTGAAAACTTTGGATATCCATTGCTTATCTAGTCTAAATTTTCTTGTTTTCTGAAAATTCTCCCTAAATTGTTTTTTTACTGGGGTATCAATTTACAATGACATTTTAAATGGCTTATAGTTTGTATCTAGCAGCATCCATGCTTGTTTTTTTAAATTTGGACTTTTTCAATGATCACTGTCCAACAAAAGGTAAGAGAAGTAACTTATTCATGGATCATCCCTTTTTCCAATTTTTTAACTGATCAACCCCAACATACCATCAATAGACGTTAGTCATGTGAAGATTTCTATTAAGTGAGAAATCCAACCTGTTTTAATTCACTTTATTCTTCTAGAGAAATGATTTTCTGGCCTCAATTCTTTAGCACCTCTTCTTTACCACTTAGCTATGTGTACAAAAGCAATAACCTTGCTTTACACCATCCTTTTCAGCTACTCCTCAGCAGATAAAAGTTTATTTCAGGAAACAATATTCTATCCTGTAATTGACAGTCTGCAATTAAATTAGTCGAATTAATGATTTTATTCAAAAAGCTTCAACTACTTAACTACTGAAATAGAATCTTAAACCTTCTGGTCATTAGTTGAACAACCGTAGCCACCAAAGATGGTGATAGGTACTATCCTTTATCATATGCATATGTGTTTGTACTTTCCAGTGCTCCTGGCCATACTATTTTGTCAGAAGACTTGAAAATTAGCATCAGTACTCTTCTATACGCTTTCTAAAAAACTTCTTTGACCTTTTTGGTGCCTTATTTTGATGAGTTATTAATATCTAGATTCTCCTGAATCTATATGTTTCTGGATCTTTTTTAGTCTATTTTAGATGTTTTCCCAGTTGAAAACACGTGGTGTCATGACTAGAATTTATTCTGACCATATCTATTCTTTGATGGAATTTTTTTACCTGACTTTGAATGGTTGTTCAATTATTGGCTATTACTGTATTATTGAACTTCACTCACATGCAAATCTATCTACATATGCATATATATGTTGGTTCAAGGAACAGAATGACAGATGCTAGAGATATTGAGTGTGAAATGAACTTTTCATTGACAAATGATTGAGAAAGAAAGGCGAAAGGCTTTTTTCTAAATACAAAATTCATTTTTGATGATAATCAAAGATTTTGCTGTGAATTTGCTAAAAAATTACAAAGTGACTACAATGAACTTTTCATCAGTTAATGTAGTTATTTACCATTGATCACCCCAACAAAGTGTGCTGCCAAAAGACGTAGAAAGATATTGATCCTAATCTGTGTGTTCTCTTTCTGGTCCAAGTTACATTGGCTGATATCATTTTCTTTTCTCATTTGGTCTACAATTATTACTTATTATCATTATTATTATCTACATATTATTTGGAACTATCAACCAAAACTGTCACCAAAATAATTAACTTGGATTTTTCTCAGTTTTCAAGTTGGGCTGGCTGGCTATGTATATATGTATATATGTAAGTATCGTACATACAGGCCACCAATGGAGTTAGTGGACAGGTAATTTCAACATTCAACCCCTGTTATGTCCAGAAAAAAGTTTTTGTCAAACTCTTACTATTAAGTTTTGACTTTATTTTTGTATATAGCACAGTGATGTATGCCAAAACTGATGAAGAATCCACTCAGCCTAACTCAGTTCAACTTTCTGAGAAAGAAGTTGAGATGAGACACATCGTTTTGAAATAATATTGTATGGAGAAATGAATTCAGTTTGGTTTACCTTTTAGATTCAATGGAGCAAAGAAGTTTGACCCTAGCACTGTAAAGCTGTTTTTTTTTCTCAAAATTCATTTTATAAATACGTTTTTAGTGGGGGTGTCAATTCACAATATAAGTATTTGCTAAATTGGCCCTGAATGTGTGCATTCTCTTTATTTTGGAAATTCAGATTTTCCATCAAAAGACAGAAGAAGTAAGTTATTAATTGATCACCCCTAATACAGCATGCTGTCAAAAAGCATTGATCACATGACAGTTTCTATTGAGTCACTAACCAGACCTGTAAATTGGTTTATGTGAACTGGTGACCACACGATGATTCTTATTGTCACAGTAGGCCATTGTACCCCCAGTATTTTTTAGGCGCTTGTTGTATTTGGTAACTCTCAAGGAATTTTGAATTCCACTGTTCATGCAAGAGGATTCATTTTAATTTAACTCTTAATATCATAAACCACTTGTTATCACTACTAGTTGACAGTGGAACTATTTTATGAACAGAATAAAAGATATCTGTACCTTGAATAAATGGATCACCGCAGCCCATGTGTGTCCCAGAAATAACTTTCTAAAAATGATCAGAAAAAAAATAGTTCTTTCATCTGAAATCATAAAAACAAAATTAGGTATTATTGGTCCAAGAAAATTTAGGCGTAATTGGTCATAGAGACCAAAAAATCACTTTTTGGAAAAACAAAAGTTTTCAGCTGGTACACTCAAGCAAATTTTCAAGGTCATAGCCCTTAAAATATGACCAGGAGTACCCAGAGACACATAGAGACCAGAAAAGAGAGAAGCTGTACTCTACTTGGCTGGCTGGTTGGTTTGATGATCCCTTTATGGGGCTATGGTGAAACAAAGATTGAACTCTGTGAATAGATTTTTTTTTTTTAATTTCACCCTAGAAGATGGGAAGGGAAGTAATTATGATCAGTATTTAATTCCCTTGACTTCAACATCCATATTTTCTTATATGAATTTAAAATTTGATATTATCTTTTATGCATATATTAATTCCATAATCGATATTTCAATCTTTTCTTCTTAAACTTACCACTTAAAACTGGATGTAACATTTTATATGCAAACTTTGGTCAACAAAATTTTTCATTATGGGTCAAATTTTATCATCTTTGGATCAAAATATCAACTTCAGCAGTACAGACAAATTGCTAGACACTGTACTGGCAACCATGATAAAATATTCACTCTTCAAAAGTGACTTTTTACTCACAGTTTATTTTAGACATTTAATCATCTTGGCAAAATCATCATTTCCTTTTCCTGCAAAGCCTTGGTAATGGCAAGCAGACAGGAATAATTACGTTTTATTTTATCATATTCTTTCTCGGGAATCTTCTCCACTTCAGGGTAGCAGTTTTTTCTCAAGACAGGATGCTCTTAGGTTTGAATTCTGTGGACATTCTAAACTTCCTGCAATTCTTTGGTAATGGCTACCAGACAGGAATAATTATCTTTTCTTTTTTTTTATCATACATTTTCTTTTTTTAAAATCTTTTCCGCTTCAGAGGTGCTGTTTTTAAATAAAAATCAATTTTTTAAGACAGGATGCTCTTAGGTTTGAATTCTGTGGACATTCTAAACTCCAGGTGTACTCAGTCTTAATCTTTTCAGGTGCCTCCTTTGTTATTTATTTTGGAAGCATCGGCTCTGATCTTCTATTTCACTCTTCCATGATTTTGAATGCAACAAGACAACACTCCCTTTCTTTAGTCTGGTAGAAAATGTCAACAAAAAAACGATCACCAAAACTGTAAACATAGGTTTCTCCAATTATTAAGCTAGTCTGGCTGCGTATGTGACATGTATCAAACATTTACACCATATTAAGTCAATAAAAAACATACTTTTGTTTTTTGATAATTCTCCTCTAATTAGGTTTTTAGTGGTAGCTTTGATTTAAAATGTAAGTTCATGCTAAATTGGACTTCAAATTGTGTCTGGCAGCATTAATGCTGGTTTTCTTCAAAATTCAGACTTTTTTTAAATGATCAGAGTCCAACAAAGAGGGAAATTCATTGATCATGCCTTTTTCAAATGTTCTGATTGATCACCCTCAACATGGCTTGTAGATGATGTGACAGTTTTTTTTGCGGGACTAACCAGACTTGCACTTTTTCCGTATTTATTCAATCTTTTTTCTGTACACATGCAAATGCCTACTTGGCATTCTGTATATGTATATGCGTACCTCTTATTTTCAGCACGTGACATTCGATTTTAAAGTTCATGTTAAAGTCAGCTCAGTTTGGGTGATCTGTCTTTCTTTACAATTTTACTGTGTTTTTTTCAGGGTTTTTTCTCCAAGTTTTGCGGTGTTTATTCCTTTTTCAAATATTTCCAGAGAAAATGTCTTTTGTTCGATTCAAGGAACTTCAGTTTTTGATGATGTTATAATCCCTTGATCTGCGTGTTCATCTTTAACACATACTTCTCCCGCATTCGATTTCTTTTGATTTTGAACAAACTCTAAATTCTCTTGGTACATGACAAGCTCAAATAGGGATAGAATGGAAAGCATATATATGCATAGACACACACATATATGCACGGAGATACACACACACACACACACACACACACACACACACATACAAACACACACATATGGACTGTTATACATATGCAAACACACACATACACATATGCACTGACACACGCACACACATACAACCACATATGCTGTGATACACACACAATACACATATATGCCCAGATACACATACAAATATATGTACTGATACACACACAATACACACATATGCTCAGATACATGCATGTACACACACACATACACATACATGCACAGATACCCCACACATACACAGATATATGCACAGATATGCACACATATAGATACACAAATACACACTTGTGCATACATACATGTATACGTGTACAGATAAACCCACATACATGCACAGAGAGACTGACTTATATACATATACACAGATACACACACATAGATGTACTCAAACACATATACACTCACAAACATATGTACTAACTCATACACTCACATATACATGAATAAATATGTATGTATTCAAAATAAGTACACTGGTACCTCTCAGAACAAAGGGCTCCTATAACAAAATTCCAATTAGTGAGAGGTTCCAATGGCGCAAAAAATAACCCTTTGTAAAATATTTTCAGTTTGTGAGGAAAAAAAAACATGGAATTTCACAGAATCATCTCGATTCCATTTATATTCATCTAGATTTATAATATCTAATTGCTTAATTTCCGACAGATGGATAGACATTTGATGAATTCTGATAAGATTATTTATTTATTCATTAGAATATACTCGTCTAAAATGATGGGTTTATTTGATCATGGATTGGCACCGAGGAGCCTAAAGCTATTTTATCTGGTAATTTATTTTTAATGTTACCCAAGTTTTAATTTTTTTTTCAAATCTAAATTTATCTCAGGCGGTTTTTATGTGAGATGATCAGACATGAAGTCTCAATAGTTTCTATGACATGATTTTTACTGTTATACCATAATAGGAAAGCAAATCAACCAATGAGATAATTCCATTTGAGCTCCAACAAACAAACAGAAAATTTGCATATAAGCTCATTGCAAAGATTATCTGTTTATATGTGCCTATACATTATTTAGTAAGTAATTAGTACATAGCACGTCATTTACATGGTTATTGTTAGGGCTTTAGTGATCTACAATTAGTCAAACGAAAAATTGCTTTAGAATGGTAAGCCTTTGGCAGAGCAAGCTCAACCTTCAAGAACAAAAAGATCCCATTAGTTCTAAAAAAGAAGGCTACACAACCACTGTATCCTCCTGGTAGTCACTTATGGAGCTAAAACATGGAGCTTAATCAAGAGAAAGACCTGCAAACTGAGAGCCATGCAATGTGCACTTGTAAGAATTATGCTCAATCTCACATGGAGAAATCACCAAACAGCACAATATATCAGGGAGATGAAAGGAGCCGGAGACATAATAGAATCCATCAGAAAACTCAAATAGCAACGGGCTGGTCATATTGCAAGAATAGTAAACAACCGATATGGACTCAAAACAGAAATCATATGTAAAACTGCAGCCAGCAAAATACAAGATCGTGCGATGAACTAGACAAGTTTGGAAAGTATTGACTCTGTAACATGATAGTGAAGAGTGGCGAATCCTCAGGAAGGTCTGTGTCCAACAATGGACATTAAAAGACTTATGATTATGATGAATCAGTCTGCAGCCTTGTTTCTTGGTTGCCTGCATAAAACCAGAACAATCTGGAAGGTTTGAGCTCTGTATTCTATACCTATATAAGCAAATATATATGCATATATATAAATATACATACATATATATACATATATATATACATATGAATATGTATCAGTGGTAGAGCTGTGGTTAGTGTCGCCCAGTTGTTTTTGTACTAATATCATATATCATTCATCATGATTTTTCCATATTATTAGATGTGATGTCATAGACTTACATTTACTAATGATACTATTCATCTTCTGCTTTCAATTAGTCAGTTCTGACTTTATGAAATGATATGAAAAAATTAAGTATGTTTACCATGGAAACACTTCAATCAGTATCTTTGGAAAAAAACTATACAATAAAACCAGACAAAAATCCTCACAGAGCATGGATCTCTGTTAACGTAATTGTCAAGGGAAATAATTGTGCATGGATCCACCCCAAAATCAACCGGATTTCTTTAATGTCATTGCCAACCTTTCAACAGGATTTGATTGAAATTCATGGAGAACTTTTGGAGATATTGTGTTGACAGACAAAAAAAGAATTATCCAAGAAACTACATGAAAAGATTTTGGACAGTTATCTCAATTGTCACCCTCTTGGGACAGTGACACAGTGATGTATGCAAAAACTGATGACGAATTCACTCCCACTTCTGAAGCCTAATTCAGGCCAAATTGTTTTGCAAAAGTTTGCAAATCCCATCCACAGGAACTATTAGTAAAGAAGGTAAATTGGGACATAGTTCTGGATTGATATTGTGGAGAGAAACTGATTCTGTTTTGTTTACCTTTTAGATTCCAATGAAGCCAGGGAGTTTAATCTTCCATTATCCAATGTAAATGCATGATTGTTGGTGTGTATGGATATATATGCAGGTATTTGCGTGTATATTCTTGTATGTTTGCTTATGTATATACGTGTACATGTATGTATTGTTTATTGTTTCTTCATTCTAAGAAGTATGCTGGTGGGGTAAATTGTTTACAAGTTTGCAATTGCATCAGGTGCCACGGCATAAAATCTTCATGAAGATATTTTTTTCAAATTTATCCGTGTTATTTTTTCTTATCATCTTATACCCATTTTCTTCATCATTCAACTCCTGGCACAAAAAAATACATTGCCTCTTGAAGGTAATCAAACACTTCCTATTCTTAAACTGTCATCTTTGCGTTGTCATATCAAGGTGTCCGGAAAGTAATGACGTATTTTCATGTATGCAAAATCACAATATGTGATCACCATTATTATTGATGACAGTTGCCAAAAAAGAAGGCAAATGTTTGATTCCTTGTTGAAATAATTCTGTGTCTTTTCAGAAATTCGATGGTTTGTTTTTATTCTTTAAAGTCTTTATCCTCCATCGGGTTAAACCTTACAATTCATTATAAATGATGCATTTCTGGATAGAAGAAATAATGAACTAAATCCAGGTGTTGTTTTGTGCTATTTAACCCTGGTCTTGGTTGGCTTATAATTCATAGCAGTGTAATATGTAATTACTTTCTGAACACACTAATATTTTCTTTTCATTTTAGACAATATGAATCATTTGGTTTGCCTAATACTTGTAAAATCTATGCGATATATATGTATATATATAATTGAATCAATTTCTTCAAATCTCAAACATGTAAACACCATACAGTTTTCTCTGCATTGATCATCCCTAATCTACTGAAAGAGGTTGGTTACCTGAGAGTTTCTATTGAGTCTTTCTTTAATTCATTTTCTTTTATATTGTCAATGTGTTCACAAAACTTAGATGCTTGAGAACCAAATGGGTAATATTATAGTGACTTAAGCAATTATGTCTAAATTATCATAATTCTTACTACGTCCTGAGATACAAAACTCACACAACCAAGAGACTAAAAGCAATAACTATTTATTGCAGCTGTATGGGTATTATTGTAAATTTATACAAACAAAAATAAAATCCTGCAGAAATACCAATTTCCGACACAATTTGCAAAAATTGTAGATATGCTCTCTCCCACATCTGAGCTTGGTCAATAAAACGGGGCATGCTGGGATACCCATCACTCATTTTTGTCTCATCATTAAATGTAGTCCCTTATTGTGTGTAAAATGTTAAATTGATAGAATTACAGTTCAGCAACTTTATTTCTTTGTTCATCAAAAGCAGGACTTGAACCTATTTGATCCCTTCTTTCCTCAACCTGTAATTTTTATTATTGTTTTTTCATGTTTGATTACATTGACAGCCAATTTTCATTGATTTTGGTCCCTTTTTTTTTAGATTTTAGTTTCTTTTCAATTTTGTGTATTTTTGAATGAGCAAAATTTGAACTTCAGTATTCAGAAAATACTTGCTCTGCAACGCCCACGATAGAGAATTGTGGCGAGTCCTTGACAAGGTCTATGTCCAATGACAGACGTTAAAAGACTGATGATGATAAGATAGAGATTTTAAAATTGAAGATATTACTCAGACATACTCAAATTACTTTTTTAAAAAGAATTTTTTGGGAAAACTGAAAAATGTGGTAGGGATGGCTTAAAAAAAAAACAAACATCAAAATTTGGAATTTGTTTACAAAAAAAAAAGTTTGAAATAGCGCCTCTAGGTGTATCGTTTTGAAACATTTCTTCACTAAACAGCATTCATGAGAATTGGTTCATAAATAAAAGAGGAGACTTTACCTAAATTTGAAATATATGCTTTTGAAAAAATCAAGGTTAGGGTTTTCATAACCAAAAAATCTCACAAATAATATTGCATTCAGTTATTTTACATCATACAAATAATCTTTATTTTGCTTGCAATATTTACATCATTTATTCATATAATATACAATATTTGTATGATTTAAAAAGAGATTTAAATAAAAAATATTACCGCTGCTGTTAGTAGTATGTTATACCCTGGCGCCAGGCATAATATTCTTCCTTCAAATGCTTTATCATTATACACCATTTGAAAGAAAATCAATTTTTCTATAAGACGATGTAAAAAAGCGTAGATGTCAAAATTTGATCAAATTAGGTGTGAGTTTCCCCTTAAATATTTTGAGTATTTGCTTAGCAAATGTTGTCATGCCCAATACAGAATGATGTGCTATGAATAGAGACTATGTTGTTTTAAGAAATTCTCTTGTTTTTCATCATCATCATCATCATCATCATCATCATCATCATCATCATCATCATCATCATTCTTTTAGCATCTGCCATTGGACGTAGACCTTGGCCAAGACTTCTATGTTGTTCAAAGAAATTCTGTTGTTTTTATGTTTTTAATCATCATCATCAGCAGCCTTTTAGTGTCTGTCATCGGACATAAACCCTTCTCATGTGATCTCTAGGGATCCATATTGTAAGACATGATGTCCAGCGGTTGTTTGACATTCTCACAACATGACCAGCCCATTGCCATTTAAGTTTCCTAATAGATTCTGTAAAATCTAGGACTCCTGTTTTTACTCTGATATATTGTACTGTCTTGTGATCTCTTCGTGTGATGTTCAGCATGATTCTCTCTTGTGCATATTGCATGGTTTTCAATTTGACGGTCAGTCTTTTGGTTAGGTTCCATATTCTAGTCCCATAGGTGACTATTGGGAAGATGCATTCGTTGTAGACCCTTCTTTTTAGCACTAGTGGAATTTTCTCATTCTTGGAGACTGCAAACGTATCTATTCTGTGCTTTGACTTTATCATATTAAGGATGAAATGCTGTATTTTGATTCTGCTCCAATCATCTATCATTAAATGTTCAGTTACCCTCTAACCGTATCAGGTGTTTTTTGTTGTGTTGTTTTATGTGGGTTTTTTTCCAAAAGTAAGGATATTTCATTTCCTTCATTAAGAACAGAAATCTCATTATTTCATAAAATGTGAGTTGTTGATTTTTGCAGGGTTATTTTAG
Organism: Thysanoteuthis rhombus; assembly: GCA_963457665.1. NCBI lineage: Eukaryota > Metazoa > Mollusca > Cephalopoda > Oegopsida > Thysanoteuthidae > Thysanoteuthis > Thysanoteuthis major. Next base: position 58,403,722 of record OY735212.1, on the reverse strand, counting down.
AAATTATAGCATCTATTTTTTCTTTAATCCAAAGAATACAAGAATTAAAGCAAGAATAAAAGGTATCAAAAGTCAAAAAAATCAGAAGGAAAAAAACACTAACATTGTGTTTCTAATTACTACACTGAGTAGACTATTCATCAAACTTGAATCCTTTGGGACTTTTGAGAACAACAGCGACCAAGGAAGAAACAGAATTTTATCACGGACGAAGAGCAAAAACCAGGAGATAAGCCTAATACCTGAATACCATTCAATCTTCCTTTCTTTTTTCTGACTTATTAGTTGGCTATTACCCTCAACTCAATTCACCATTGACTTGCGCATTCAGCTTTCTAATGTGACCAATTGACAAATTACACAATTAGGTTCTCTCATTCCAACCAGTTTTCCATTGATCATCCCTTCCTTCATTGTTTCTCATTAGACTTTGGTTTACTATAAACTTTTTTGAATATTTTATTGTTCTTCCTTTTTTACACAACACAAATGATAAAAACAGACCAGAGATAAATTGGTTTTGCTAAAAAAGTTTCTTGTTATAAGTAACCTAATATATACTTAAGCCCCCAAATCTTTGATCTTTTTTTTAACTCTATTACCTATCAGCTTTATGCCTTTCATCTGTAAAGATACACACATAAAATTATGCAAATCTTCCAAATTGACAACTTTTGCAGGAAAAATATGGCCGATATATAATCAACAATAATTTAAGGTGGGGAACTTTTTCCTATATGTTAAAAAACTGGTTACTCAGCTCTGAATTTTTTGTGGAAAGGTTTTTTCAATCATAGTATTCTTGGTTAGTTTCAATAATTCCCTCCATTCATCATCAGTCTTTTAATGTCTGTTGTTCCCCAGGATTTGCCACACTTCTCTATCATGGGTGTCGTGGAGCCAGTACTTTCTGAACTTGTCGAGCTTGTTTCTCCATCTAATATTCTGCCGGCCTCGGTTGAGCATGTGATCTCGGATGATCCATGTCGTGAGTCGTGATGCCCATCGGTTGTCTACCATTCTTGCAACATGGCCAGCCCACCGCCATTTGAGATTTTTAATGGATTCTGTGATGTCTCTAACTCTTGTCTTTTCTCGGATATACTGTGCTGTCTTGTGGTCTTTCCATGTAAGGCCATGCATTATTCTTTCATGTGCACGTTGCATGGTTCTCAATTTACGGGTCCGTCTTTTGGTTAGGTTCCATATTTCAGCTCCATAAGTGACTATCGGGAGGATGCATTGGTTATACACCCTTAGTCAGTATCAAAGAATCTAGCAGCTGTGGTGGTATGTGATGCACCAAGGGTTGAGATTGTTTTTCCACTTTGAATCATTTATTCTTCAAAACTCTCTCATAGTTTCTCTTCATGGCTGAAACAAAATTGTAGATTGTGGTTAAATTCCAAGCTGAGGCATTTATTAGGTTGGTATAAAAATAATTATGTTTTTTTTTTTCTATTCTGAAATTGATGTTTATTTTTGAGATAAACTAAAATTCAACAATGTTCATGTAACATACCATTTAAAGCATGAATTTTGCTTTATTTATTAAGGATGAACTTTATTTTTTTAGGTTAATTTGAGGCTGTCAAATCAAAGATGGAAAAAAGCAAATTCGAGCAATTTTGTTGTATGTGTTCAAAATAGGACATAAAACAGCAGAAAAGGCTAATAATATCAACTAAGTATTTTGCCAGGGGACCATCAACAAATGTGCTACTCAACATTGGTTCAAAACATTTCAAAACAGAGACAGTAGCCTTAAAAAAGTGGACGTCCTCCAGATTGATTACATCCAATGGAGAGCCATTTTTGAGGCAGACATACACAAAACAACAGAGATTTCAAAGGAAATAAATGCTCACCATTCAATGGTTGTTTGAGATTTGTTCCAAGTTTGAAAAACAAAAAATGCTTGAGATGTCATGCAATGATTCTGCAGTAACTGTATGAATTAGGCTACTCACTAGATCTCTCTTCAACTGACAACCAATTTTTTCAAGCATTTAGACTTCCTGCAAGGGAAGGTCTTAAAAAACCAGGCAGTATCTTTGAACACCTTCAAAAAATTCATTGGTTCCAGGGCCCCAGACTTTTATGCTTCCAGAATAGATACACTCATTTCTAGTTGGCAAAAATGTGTGGATTCTAAAGGTTCTTATTTGGGTTAACAACTTTTATTCTAAGCTGAGATATACTGCCTTGAAGTTGAAAATAAAAAACTGCTAATATTTTTGCAACAACGTAGTATTACACGTTCTAGTTTTGAAATGAAATTTTACATGATTTTATCTGAGTCACTTGTCAGCTGTTTTTTTTCCATTCTATAACAAGTTTGATTTTGTTTTAACATTTACAAAAACAATTTTCCCATCAACCCCACCACCCCCACAACTCCAATTCTCTTTTTCTCCAATCTATCCAAACATTTTTCTTTTTTTTTTTTCAAAGAAAAACACAAATAATTTAGGATTTTTAAATCATTATTTTGATAAAAACAATTTTGATAAAAATTCATTTGTGCAATATTGGCAGAAACTAACTCGAGAATGCTTATCTATGTGAAGAGAAGTGATTGATTGGCTTATCTCTGATGGAGTCTCTTAGATTTTCAGCCAGGGAGAATCCAGACTCTGTTTTTGAAGTATCTCTATGAACGTATGCACAAAGAAACTTTGTAGCACATGCTTTTCCCCCCAAAAGAAACCAATATGTTCAATAAATATGATTGAATCCATTTTTTAGGTTCAGATTGTTTTCTTTTCATCACCTGTAAAAAATATAGAATTATAATGGTGAGAGAAGTAGTCCCCTGTATGAATATACAAACAAAACTGACAGGTTATTTGTCTAAATACAATAAGAATGTCAAAGTTGTCTGTATTAACAAAAACTAAACTTTACTTCAGTCTGCCTTTGGAAATATAAATTCCAATAAGAATACTGGCTTTTGGCAAGGACATAAATTCTGGTGCCATTTCTAATCCCGGGTGTCAATAATTCTTTATATTTGTCTATTGGGAATGGAAGCAGTGGAAAATATTGAATACTTTTTAAAAACTGGTTTGTTAATGAAATTCTCCAGCCAGAAAATGTACATATGAAAGGGAAAAGTTTACAGAAGATAAATAAATGTGGCAACTTTTAGGAATAAATTAGATAGACAAGATTATTTGTCTCTCACAATAAGACACATCTATAAATTTTCTTGTCTCTCATATTTTTTGAGCTGTCCTCAGACAAAATTAAATTTGTTGGAATTCTTTAGAATCAGATTCAGCTGATACTTTAATAAAGTCTAAAACTTTGTAGGATTTTATATTCTTCCGGGTAAATGTATATTTTATATCTTATATTCTTCAGGGTAAATTGAAATACTTCAGTAAAGCCATACCAATGACATGAAGTAGTTTATTCATGAGGAAACTTAAGTATATTATAGAGAGGCAATATCATATCTTGTCATTACTTTTATGAATGATCATTCAAAACTGCAAAATCTGAGAGGAATAGACCAGAAATTGTCTTCAGTCAGGGTCCCTTCAATGACATATTGTGAATGTAAACTAAGATATTTCAAAGTGATATAAAGCTTTTATTTTTCAATTTTTCAAAGGTGGGACTTTATCCAAATAAGAACCATCATTGCATATGTCAATATTTGTCAGTCTCAAAAAATTCTAAATAAGAATCTCAAGTTTATTTAAAACTAATTCAGTTCTTTTTACAGTAGCATTTTGATATTTACTTTCAAATCAAATAGGCCAAAAGTTTAGAAAACTGCGGTTCATTGGACTGATATCATATCTGATCATGAAGACCAAAGGCAAACAATTCTGGTAGTTATGCACATTTCATGGGGAGACTTGAAGCAGACTTCAATTAACAGAATAATATCAATATTTTTCTCCAGGAGTTGTGAAATATAACTTGTGCCAGATTAACATATGGGTTGACCATCTGCTGCCCAGGACTTCATAATCTAAAGTAGCCTCAGCCTTCTGCAAAAAGAAAAGATTTTTGATTGATTTTATTCCATTTAAACAATAGAAATAATGGGATGTATATTATCATTTACACCATTTATTTCAAGAAAAAATCGATTTTTTTTAAAGAATGAATTACTAAAATGTTACAAAAATAAAAATGTATTTAAAACTAATAGTGAATAGCATTTTTACTATATACACCGGGAGTACATTTTTGTATGTAGAGACAATGAATATAGCACTAGTAACATAATTATTTTTGTAAAAGTTTTTCAAATGTTTCTGCAACTCCTAGTAATCTTAATTTAAACCCCAGAGGGGGCCCGACCCCTACTTTGTCCTAGCACAGAGACTCCAGCTGCTTTGATCCAACACTGAATAAGAAAGTCTGCTGGTAAATTAATTGAATAAGTCTATTATTAGAAGCTGTCTACCAAAACTGTAACTAAAACACTGAACATAGTTTTCTCTGTTTTCAAGTTGGTCTAGCTGGCTGGCTGGCTGGCTGGCTGGCTGGTTAGCTATGTGTATATCATATGTACAAGTTGCACCAATGGAGCTAGAGGGATGAGGTTTTTAGTAAGAGGTTCAATTTACATTGTTCATCATCATCATCAGTCTTTTAACGTCCGCTATTAGACATAAACCTCCCCCAGGATTTGCCACGCTTCTCTATCATGGGCATCACAGAGCCAGTATTTCCTGAATTTGTCCAGTTCATCTCTCCATCTTGTGTTTTGTTGGCTTCGGTTTCTCATGTGATCTCTGGGGATCCATGTTGTGAGACGTGATGTGCTAAACTTGAGAGTAATATTGTGAGACGTGATGTGCTGCATTCACACTTATATTTTGAAAAATCAGACTTTATAATGTCTAACAAAGGCAAAAGAAGTAAATTATTCATTGATCACATTTTCCAATTTTTAGTTGATCGCCCCCAATACTTCATGCTGCCAAAAGATGTTGGTTAAGTCACTGTTTCTATTTCTTGTTAATTTAGCTCAGGAAGTCAAAACGTTATCTCAGTTATATAGAAATATGTTTCACAAAACCAAGTATTGAAGCAAGAGTGAAGGCCTCTCCATCATCAAACAAAGAAGAAGTAAGAATGAAAAGAACCGAGTCTACAAATCTTTTTTGAACAAACACAATTTTCATCTCTTAAGGAAGAAAAATTCTTTTATTTCCTGACCAAGAGTAAGACTCTAAATTCTGCGTCTAACTTTATAATGACTCACCTCGAAATAAAATAAAACAAATATACCATTTTTCTTTTTCTAGGCCTGACTGACCATTTTCTCAGAGACAGGGCTGGCCGGCCCATTAGGCAAACCTAGGTAGTTGCCTCTGGCAAAAAGGCGGGAGGGCACTCTGAACTACAATAAAATAGTCATTGAAATTCAACTAGGAGTGCAAATTTCAAGTCTTGCTAAGGGTCTCTGAAAACTTTGTGCTTACTCTTTCAGAGAGAGTGAATATCAAAAATAGTAGATCTATTACAGTAGAAATTTGAACTGATAAAGTTGAATTATGTTCTCATGATTAATTTGTAAGAGTGAGTCTTGCACTTACTCACATTATAATTTGCATCCAGTTGATACTACAAACAGAAATTGTAGTTTTTGCTTTGCTTTTATGAACAAACCAATTGAATAAATGATTGTGAAGCTAAATTGCCTTTGCTTACAAGCTAAACTGCTTTAGAATTCTTTATCTCTTCATCAATTTCAGGGTTGGTTTCACAAACCATAGACTGACATTTTAAATGCTTAAGATGCTCCATTAATCAAGCTTTGTTCAGACAAATCTGAACTTATTATACAAGACTCCATTTGTAAAATTATAGCTTATTTCTCATGTAAAGGCATATGCCTGAAATTACCATTTATATTACTACTCACACCTAGACCTTAATACAGAAAAATCACAATAAAAAAACCTTCCCATTCCTAATAGTCAGAAATATTAGATGCAATTTTCTTGTGATCACGTAGGTACATTATGAAACTTAATGATAAAAAAGCATTTATTTGACACAAGAAATATTAGTTTTTCTATGTAATCTGCTCTCTTGTCAATGCACTTAATTCAATGTTGAATATTGATCACTTAGTTTGAACATAATAAAGTGAAAATTTCTGATCAGAATTCATGTAATTACTATGTTGTCAGATTGACTTCCTCACATTCATCAAACAATTAGAATAAAGCATTTACAGTATTTTCTCAAATGATGCATAAAATAACATCGTGAATTACATTGTATTGTATATGCAATGATCAAAGCTGAGTAAATTCTGGAAGCAGCAATTTTTCTTGGCTCGGCTCACTGCAAGTTTTAAAATTATGTTTGTTATTTATCTATATGAATGTTTTCTGCTTTTTTCTTTTTCCAGAATTTGGAATTACTTCTTGTAGTATTTTGTTCTGAATTACTCATATCATTCATATAGTGACTGACAAACTCAGTGCCCATTGATATTAATAGAATTAAACTGAAGTCAAAGGTAATTTTAACCCAAAAGAGTCCATACTCCCATCCCGAAACATGGACTTGTTAAAAGTGGGGATGAGATAACATACGCATGCATGAGCGTCATAATCAAATCAACATAGTCCCACAAATAACCTGACCAACCGGCCAAGTTGGCAACAGATCTCTTCTTCCAGCTATCTGACTACGTGTGTGTCTCTGGAAACTGCTGGTTACATTTCGGAGGGATACAAACATGAAAATCTGTATGCCACTGGGCATCATCGAAAAAAATTTTTCAGATAATTTTAGATAGAAGATCTCTTTTTTGTAGATAATTTTAGACAGATTCAGAAAGGAAAGTCTCCGGGACATCCGTGATAGAGAGGAAGGTGAATCTTGAGGAAAGATTATGACCAGCGACAGATACTAATGTTGATGATAAGGATGATGATGGTAATGATGATGGTGATGGTGATGATGGTGATAGTGATGATGATGGTGATGGTGATGATGGTGATGGTGGTGATGGTGATGATGATGGTGATAGTGATGATGGTGGTGATGGTGATGGTAGGGATAGTGTTGATAGTGATGATGGTGATGACAATGGTGATGATGGTGATGATGGAGGGGTGATAGTGATGGTAATGATGATGATGATGATGATGATGGTGGTGGTGGTAGCGGTAATGGTGATAGCAATGACGGTGGTGATGATGATGGTAATGATGATGATGATGGTGATGATGGTGATGATGACGGTGATGATGGTGATGGTAATATTCATGACGATTGTGATGATAAATATACTTTATTCAAACTTTCTAATGGTCAGAATATTTTTAGCTGCAAAAGCCAGTTTTCTACTAAAGAACGGATCTTTTGAGCTTTCCTTCTTTCTCAGACTCAGGAATCATTCTTTGCATTAGACAGAAACAAAATCAATGAAATGCAGCTCATAAATATTAAGCAGAGGTCAATTATTGCCAAAGTCATATTTTTTTGTCTTCCCCTTCAGCTAAATTGCTTCAATGGAGACATCATTATTTTAAACTGATCACCGATTATGAACGTATGTACCATTGCATCATCCAATGAGAATGGCTGGATGTATGTATGTGTGTGTGTGTATAAGTGTATATACATATGCTGATAAATATACTAAATTTTATTTATGTGCATATATACATATTTATGTGTATACAGACAGGTGTGACCATATGTATATAAATTGGTTGAGTGAAACAAGGTGAATTTATATGTATGTGAGTATTTGACTGTGTGGGATGAGAACAAATCTATCCATCTATTTATCTATCTCTTTATCTATCTATCCATACTGATACACATTCAAGATATTCAGTTGGAGAAAAAATAATTGCGTTTTTTTACCATCAACTCGCAAGCAGTATATCTCAACTTAGAATAAAAGTTATAAATCGAAATGAGAACTTTCAAAATCTACACATTTTTGCCAAATAGAAACAAGTCCATTTATTCTGGAAGCATAGAATTATGGGGTCCTGGAACCAATGAATCCTTCAAAGGCATTGGTTGTTGAAGACCTCCTCTTGCAGGAAGTGGTCAAAATGCTTGAAAAAGTTGTAGTTAGTCGGAGATAGGTCAGTTGAGTTAGCCGGGTAAGGTAAAGTTTTATAGCCTTGTTTGTCCAATTTATACAAATTTTTTGTATTTCATTAAAAGTCATTTATGCACC
>OY735212.1:58188037-58393037 GCA_963457665.1 Thysanoteuthis rhombus | reverse complement strand
CCCACTTAATATGGTAACAGAGTGTTGGTCAGTCTTTCACCAATCTTAACTGGGATTTTGTGATTATAATGTCTTTTAGCGTCCATCATTTGACATAGACCCTCCCCAGGATTTGCCACACTTCTCTATCATAGGCCTTGTGGAGCCTATGATTTCTGAACTTGTCCAGGTCTTCTCACCATTCTATATTCTATGTTTCAAGATCCATGTTGTGAGTCATGATGTCCAGCTGTTGTCTGCCATGCTTGCAACATGATCAGCCCATTGCTATTTGAGTTATCAAGTAGATTCTATGATATCTTGGACTCCTGTTTTTTCCCTGATATATTACGCTGTCTTGTGATCCCTCCATGTGAGGCTGAGCAGGATTCGTTCATGTGCTCATTGCATGGTTTTCAGTTTGAGGGTCAGTCTCTTTATAAGGTTCCATGCTTCAGCTCCTTAAATGACTATCGGGAGGATGAATTGGTTGTATACCTTTGTTTTTATGACTAATAAGATTTTCTTGTTCATAAAGGTTTTGCTTGCTCTACTGAAGGCTTACCAATCTAGAGTAAATCTTTGCTTGATTTCTTTAACTTCAAGGATTTCATAGAGATTAGTTGTCCTAGGTAGATGTAATAGTTTACCTTCCCTAGCTTTGCTCTTTCTATTTTCAGAGTTACATGTTCATTTCTCACATGTTTGTTGTACATGACCTTTGTTTTGTCGGTTCATGTGAAGGCCCACTTTCTAGCTTTCTTTGTTCTATCTGTCTAGCATGAGATGGAGATCCTAAAGGTTTTCTGAAAAAAGTTGTCTGTATATCTTAGATTGCTAAGGTATTAGGTGTCTATTCTGATTCCTTTATTTTCCCAGTCTAGGTTTGTGAAGATCTTCTTGAGGCAAGCTGTGGAGAGTTTGGGTGAGCTGATACCATGTTGTCTTAACCCTTTTTGGATCTGGAAGGGCTCCGAGTCTTTATGTAACCTGATGATGGGGTAGCTGTGACGGTATATATGTTGCAGTACTCTGACATATACGGGGTCTATACCTTCTAGAGTGATAGCATTAATACTGAACTGGAACAGACTATTTATGGTTTCTCAACCAGGGGCAAGTAACTCTGTTTGGGATGTGAGCTGTTGCTATATTCACCATTAAAAATATATGTCTAACTTTATGTGTGTCAATGTGCATGTATACTTGACTTTGCATGTGCACATAGGCTGTGCAAATGTGAAGGATGTGCTTGTATATACAACACTGAAAATATTTTGAACGGATGTAAATATGATTGTGGATGTATGAATAAATTTCTGCAAAAATTATTCAGTATAGGTTTTTATAAGTTCATAGTTATCATCATTTATTTAAACATACACACTCATATTTTTATATTCTTGTATGTTGCAAATTTGAAATAAAACCAAACTGAATGAAATGATAGCAAATAGCGTAAAATGTGCAAATCCAGCCAAAACTATTCTCTTGTACGCTTATCTATCATTATATAAAGGAAAAAACAATGAAAGTAGATTTTAAAACATATCATCAAGAAATCAATACTAGATCAACAAACATGGAAATATTATTTATTTTCTCTTACTGAAGGACATGAATGAATACGCACAGACACACACATATACAAACATATGCACATATACAAATACACACTTACACACACATACATACAGACACACACACATGCATACGTACTCACAGAGACACACAGATACACACACACACACACACACACGTACACATAGTCTGAGAGATTCTACAAAAACATTCTCTGGTCACTCATGACAGGGAAACAACATTTTGTTTTTGTCTCCTGTTCTTTTATATATGTATATATATATATATATATATATATATATATATATATATATATATATTCATATATATGATTGAAACCGTCAACCTAAACTGCCAACATTGGTTTTTTTCAGTTATTCAAGTTGGTGCAGCTTGATGGCTAGGTACTGTATGTATCAGGTATAAAGGCCACACCAACAGAGCTAGACAGGTTGGATTTTGCAACATTTATTCCTCATTATGTCTAAAAAAAAATTTTTCTTTTAAATCTCCTTAAAAAGGTCTTTTGCAGTACCCCCCCACTTTGCAAGATTTAACTAAATCAATTGTGTCCATGCTTGAAAATTCAAGTCATCACTGTCCAACGTAAGGTGAGAGAAGTAACTTATCCCTCGATCACCATTTTCTAATTGATCATCCCTAGCATTATCGGCTGCCAAAAGACATTGGTTATGTGATAGTTTCTATTGAGTGACTAGCCAGACCTGATGTTATTCTGTCTGAGATCAAATACAGCTTTCCTTTCAAATTGGCAAAAATATCTTTTTTCCAATCTCAACATCCCCACTCTAAAGACTGCCATGTTTTCAAACTTACCTCCATAGATTCATTGTCTCTTTATCCTATAGTATCGATATGGTTTTGTCAACTAACACAAGAACTCACAACAGACTTGGAAAACATAAAGTGGGTCAATTTTCAGAGGAGGCTGTTAATAGAGCTGGGTCATACCAATACATTTTTTATTACTTCAACTTGTATTCTCATACCTTATTCGTAGCATTGATTCCATGAAGATTTTTCTGTTTCCATGGCATTCCATCAAATTTTTTTCACTCTTTCATTTTTCTTGTTCCTTTCATGATTTTATAAAAGACAAAATACAGGAGCTAATCACTAATATTGGGAAATCAAGAGACACTCTTAGTGACATTGGAGAAATTTTATAGCTTTTCTGGTCAACAAACCCTGGATGGAAAGATCAACTGAATTCATTGATTCCAGAAAATATCAAATGCCTGTCATTTTTATGCCAAGATTTGATGTTGCAATCAAGAAAAATAGTGTTATATTATTCATCTTATCACTTCTATATGCTGTAATAGAATGAAGTATATGCTATGTATATATATATATATATATATATATATATAATTTCTTTGAGTGTTTTTCCCTTTTCACATATACTTTGTTATTATTGTCAAAAGTATAAATTGTCTCTTTTTGGGATCCTCAGTTGTTTACCATGTAACTGTTTTGGAATTTTAAAAATGAAATATTCATATTAACATAGCAACCCAGCAGTGTTGATTAGACATCACTTCCCTTTATTATATACTTTATGCCATACAGGTAGTTTGTTATTCTATATAAGGTTTTATATATATATATATATATATATATATATATATATATATATATATATATATAAATAAAAATAAAAATGGCTTTGCAGACAAAGATTTTTGGAGGATGTTCAACCAAGCTGGTGTGCACAGCTAAACCTAGCCTTTAAACCAAGAGGTCTACGGGAAAATTACAAACTTTTTTAAACTATAAAATCATTATTCTTGTAATCGTCACGAGAATTATACACTTTGCATATTTTTTCTATATCTATGTCTAGATTTCACCCAAAGCCTAAAAGAGCAAGAATGTTTCACTCTTTAGCATGAACCAATTAAGTAGTAGATAGCAAGCCTTGCACTTGCAGGAACCATGAGATTTATTATTGCATAAATATTTTGTGCTGAGAGAATTTCCTTTTTTTGAAGACCAATAAGAAGAGGAATAAATCATTTTTTCACAAAAATTTGATGGCTCAATTGCAAACTCTATTCTGTGTTCATTCAAAATATTATCATAGTTCTCCTATCAGGATGTTTGGATTACATTGGTTTAAAAAGTGCAATGAATGATAAGCTATTTCAGAGTTTCAATTTCAATACGAAGTCATTGTATTGAGACAATCTTAAAGATTTATTGATGCCTACTAGCAGTGCCAGGTAAGGGCCAGACCAGGTATAACCCTCTATCTAAGCAGCCTTGCTCATGCCTTGCCCATGCTAGCAAAATAAAATCCTAGTGTTACATTATTACTTAAATAAAAACTTGTCCACATAAATTTCTACCTTAACCATACCCACATTAGTAGAAAACACTGGTGCCAGCACTGTTGATGCCATTAATCCATCAACAATACCAAAGTCAGGAAGGTATTGCAATTTTCTTAGATAATATCTGCCCCAAAGAAAGTAAAGTCAACAAAAAAAGTCTCATCATTTGATTGAATAACTTGAGACCAAGTTAAGAGCAAATGAAAAATCCATGCTCTCCAAAGGTCAGCCGTTTATGAATATATTTGATAACTGTAGCCACCAGAGATGTCGAAGGGTTCTATCCTCTATCCTCTCTTATATGTGCATGTGTTTGTGTTTTTGTTTGTTTGCTCCAGCTCTCCTGGCCATACTGTTTTGTCTTAAGACTAAAAAATTGGTATCAGCACCACACAAGACCCCTTCTGAAATTTTTTTTTTTTCCATTTTTTTAAATTTTGGGCGGGGTTCATTCTAACGGATTCATTGATAACATCAAGATTCTCCAGAATCTAGATGTTTCTAAATATTTTTTAGTCTATTTTAGATGTTCCTTAGTGGAAAATGCTGGGGATGTCATGAATAGGATCTATTCTGACCCTATTTATTCTTCGATAGAATTTTTTGATGCTACAATTGTTCAATCATTGACTGGGATAATCACTTTATCATTTGTAAATGCATGGCCAATATCTCTCTCTCTCTCTCTCTCCCTCTCTCTCTCTCTCTATATATATATATATATATATATATATATATAACAATTTGTTACTGTATCAAGTAATAAATAACTGCGAATGTTTGTTGAGTCAGCATGCAAACCTATTTCCGTTTCCCTTCTGACCTTAATTTGAAAAAGATAAATTCAAGATATTACATTGAACTTTTCAGCATCACTTCATGACACATCAACCAGATAGAAATATTCATATTGAGATGCCACGAGACATTTATAGATACGGAATTTTTCTTTCAGAAGAATTTTCTGATCTACTCCAGACTAGAAATGGTAGATAGTTGAGTTCCTCAAAGGGATAAGAATTCCTCGTCCACATGAAATATATAATGATACATCAAGTATATATAATGATGTATGAAATATGTATAAAGCAGGACTGATTAGTCACTCAATAGAAACTTTCACGTGACAATATCTTCCGACTGCGTGCTATGTTAGGATGATCAATTAAAAATTTGAAAAACTGGTTATCAATGAATAAGTTACTTCTTTCACCTTTTGTTGAGCAGTGATCACTTAGAGAGTCTAAGTAATGCTGGCACAAAATGGGGATCAATTCAGCGTAAATGTCCATTGCAAATTGAACTCCCACTAAAACCTTATTTAAGAAGGGAATTTTCAGAAACAAAAACATTTTTTCGAGACATAACAACAAGTATATTTTAAAATTCTCATCCCTTTAACACAATTGGTGAGGCCTGCATGCATAGTAACTACATAGATGAACTTAAAAACTGAAAAAACCTTTTTCGACGGATTCAATTGACAGTTTCTAATACATAAAATATATATAAGATACTATATATTGTAATATGATTTTATGTATTCATGTATATATATATGCACACACACACACACACACACACACACACACACAAACACATATATATAAATACTTGAAAATATATATATAAGAAAAATTGATTGAGTTACTCTGAGTGATAAGAATTCCTCGTCACCATCAAAGGTTTTTTTGATCTTCTTCATTTATGATTTTATTGTGCGTCTTTATACATGCTCACAAAATCATATATATATGTATATATATATATATATATATATATATATATATGAATAGATAGATAGATAGATGGATAGATAGATAGATAGATAGACATAGAGAGATGAAAGGAGAGAGAGTGGGTAAATCACTGAGTGGATTCATTATTGCTCAAAACCCCATTAAATCTGGCCAGAAGCTGTGGCCATAGTGTTTGGTTGGTAACTAGTTTTCAGGGGGACACCAACAGCCATCCTTGGTCACATGGTTTAATATGAGGACATTGAATTATCTCCTGAGATATGAAAATCACATGCATGCAAATCCTTCAGATAATGATTAAATCTAAATGCACATTGTGTGTGCATGTGTATGTGGGTGCATGACAATGTCCATGTGGATGTGTGTGTGTGTACGTCTCTATGATCTCACAAGTAGTGACTTGCAAGACATCTCTCTAAAAGATACATATACAATGCTGCATTTTTAGGAGAATTTGATTTGAAATTTTCTCTGTATAATATTTTATCATGTGATGAATTTTTTTGAAGAGGAAGATTACATTGAAAGATAAATGTTTGTTGCGTAGAATAAATGCTTTTTAATCCAACATATCTCAATATGTCTTAAAGTTGATATTTTTCCCTCAATTTATTGGATTTTGTTGCTTCAGACTTAATTGAGATATTGTAGCATTTTCTTTTCCATTCCTTTTCAATTCTAAGCATGGATTTTTGGGATTGACTTCATGTGCTGACATTGTGTCAATCTGCAATTGACAACTTTTGTATAGATTTTCCTAATGTTATTATCTTATCATTTTTTTAAAATTTATATGCTGGTAGTAAAAGATATAATATACAGAGTTTAACAGATGCTTTTATTTGGCATACAATTGCAATAAAATAAGAAAATATATGTTTATCAATAGGCCAATGAAATTAGGTTCTATTTCCACAATACTTATAAAATAAAATAACAGTTTTATTTCTATTATTATTTGGACTATCCTCATCTTGGTTGTTTTTTCAAACAAAGTTTCGGCCGTTGTACTCTACGGCCTTCATCAGGTATCATCTGGTAGGTGTGGGGAAGTAATGAACCGAACCCTTTATTTAACCGACGAGGTATATTGACCGCACTCCCCTCCCAGCATTAGTAGTATTATTATTGTCTCACACTGAGATTGAATCTATCCCCCCTTTGGTTATATAAAGGGTTCGGTTCATTACTTCCCCACACCTACCAGATGATACCTGATGAAGGCCGTAGAGTGCAACGGCTGAAACGTTGTATGAAAAACAACCAAGATGAAGATAGTCGGAACAATAATAGAACTAATGATAAAACCTCATCTCAAAAATTCAGAGATATACTAGAATAATAGTCACAAATTCTCTCTAAAAAACAATATCAATATATATATATATATATATACTCATAGAGTGAGAGAAAGATATTTTTGTATTGTGGATAGGAAGTGATCCAAAACATTTTCTGTAAACTGCTGCAAGTTTTTCTCTGAAAAAGATGGCTGCCATCTGTCAAAGTGCATCGAAACATAGAATAAGGAAAAAACACTTGAGATGTAATGCCTGCTTTACCTTGAGTTTTTCTCTTCACCTTCCAATTGTAACTTTCATCTATCTACATATATATATATATATACATAATCAGCAACAAGTTGATGAACATGTTTTTAGTGCGGTCAGTTAAATCAATTAGTGCTGTCAATTAAAAGATAGACAAATGAAAAGAAACAGAATTGAACAAAATTACTGTAAATACCCAATTTTATAATTCAAAATACTAGATCAGAATATCTTTTGCAATAACACACCTCACCTTGCAGATAGATGCTTATATTTTATGTTTTATGATAATATACTTCATAAAGTATAAATACCAACAGCAACTTTTATTCTTTTAAAAAAGGCTGACAAATATGGTGTTTGGGTTGTGCTGCATTAATTATTTGGTAGCAGACCTATTGCTGTACCAATACATATGAGTATTCATGAATGAATACACATCCTCTCACTCTCATTCCCTCCCACATGCACATGCAACAATATTAATATAAAGGTTTGATGTTCCTTGACCCCTTGTGAGGAATGAACTCACAAGCAGTGACTTGCAAGACTAGTTTACTGATTACTCATGACAGCTGTTCATATCTCTACAGTGGTAAGTAAAAGTATTCAACCCTCTAGGAATTTCTTTCCATTTTCTTGCATCACAACCTGTAATCTAGATGGATTTTAAAAAAATTTATTCCATGAATCTATTTAAAATAGTCCAAATTGGTTAAGTGGAATTTCTAAAATTTGTTGGTCTCAAACTAAATTTACTCGATTAACGATTAAATATACTTTGAGACAAACTAATGAATTTAGGTGTAAAAAATTACAGTAATCTTTAAGTTTGACTAGAAACATTTTTCTACAGTGATAGTCATCCCACTGTCTTTTGGCATGTTCTTGCATCTTTTTTTTATCACTAAAATATTTTGGTATCCGATTTCATGCCATTTAATGCAATTATGTGACAATATGGATTGGAAAAAAAGTTCCACTTGAATTCAAAACTTTGATGATGTTAGTCAGGAGAATAAATTACTCAATAGAATATATTATTTGAAAAATATTTCCCCATCGTCATTTATTCTCTCTTTCTGTGTGTGTGCTTGTGTGCATACGTGTGTATTTATTTGTGCTTTGTTTTTTTTTAATGCATTTGTTTAAATTAAGTGCTTCTCATTTTGAAAATTTGGTGAATAAATCAATGGAATATGGCTTATAAATTTTTGTATATTTTATTATGAGATTTGCGGCAATTTTCTTTGAGTGCTGCTTGAAGAGATGCAGCAGTATTGAAAGTGTCATGAGTCCTATAATTAGATAATATAGATATATGTAAATAAATAAATATATATATATATATATATATATATATATATATATATATATACATTATTGTGTCATCCACAGACAGCTGTTGTGTTGTATTACAACACTTCAGTGTGACTATAGACTATCCATTATCTCATCCAGTACCACGAGGCAGGATCGAAACCTTAGCTTTTATATATATATATATATATATATATATATACATATATATACATATATCTATATCTATATATATATATATATATACATATATATATAGTAGATATAGTACAAATCAGATTTGCAATATAACATAATATAACATGATATAAAGCAATGTCTGATATGTGATGGATTTATTTCGTAGAGTGCTCGATATATTCAGCTTCAAACTCCAAGAGTTAAGTTGGTTCGGAGTAGAACTGGAAACATCGTAGAAAGTAGATTTGGTACACAAACATGTTTATGTTTCTGCCCTGTTTGGGCCTCATCAAGTGAATGATTATGTGTTTTAGATTCCTATGTGGGGGATTCAGTGAGAATCTTGTAGGTATCACTATGGTGGAGGGAGTTTTTATTTTTGTTTTATTACTGTTTTTTTTGTAGTGTGTATGTTTTGCTGGTGTTTATAAGTTACATGTCAAAGGTTGTGAATTAGGTGTGGGAATTATCTCTTGGTGGATGCTGAATCGTATTTTAAGGGATGTTTTGATCTTAACCCTGGTTATTGCATTAAATTTATTGCCTATGTTAGTGTCCTTTATAATTATAGTGGATTGTATTTTTCCTAAATTTAATAAGTATCCACAACTTTGAACCACACAAGTCATTTATAATCAAATCAGTGTCATTTTAACATGTTACCATATTAAAATACATGTATATTTGGCTAATGCAAAAGTTTCCAACATATTCCTGACAAAAGATTCTATTCATAGCATTATTATTCATAGCATTATTATACTGTGATTCATTCATGTAAGGTAAGGATACTGTAAGAACTGTCCATGATCAATTCTTGCTTTACATTTGCAACACAGGGAAAGGCATTATTATGCTAAAAAGTCCCCAGTCAACTTCCTTGCTAAGGAAAAAGTCTTTCCTTTGCTCTGTTGAAATGGGCCAACTGCTCACTGTAACTTTGCATAGGAACCGTTGGTCAAGATTCCAGAAGTTCATGATAGAGAATTCCTTTCAAATCCCCCAAAACGGTGATAAGAATTTGTCCGTTCCAGCAGATACCGTTTAGATTGAGATATTGAAAGCTGTCCTCAATCACATCATAATCTGGTTTATCTTGGATTCTCATGATAATTTAATCATTCATAATCAGTGACTATTGTTTCACAGTTTTCCTCAGAGATCATATTTGAAACTGGCTAGCAAAATATAAGATAAGGTGACAAAATAGACAAGTTGAGATAGTTGGGTCTGGTAAATCCTTGGGAGGGTACAACAATAGATGCTAAAAGGCTGATGATGATGATGATGATGATGATGATGATGATGATGATGATGATATCAAGAAAAAACTTTCTCCCAATGAAAGGCAAGAGAATTAAATTGTCCATTGATCACCCCATTCACCAATTTTTTTAATTGATCACTCCTAACAGTGCATGATGCTAAAATACATCAGTCATGAGGAGGTTTCTATTGATTGACAAACCAGACCTGCCTTCTCTTTTATTTGGATAGAATACAAACATTCAATCATATCATGAATCATTTGATTACTAGTTATACTTCAATCATGAACTAAACAGAGTAACTGAGGAATATTATCTTTAAATTCTCAAGGATTTCGATCAAGATACCTCCTTTAAATCATCATCAACATCAGTCTTTAACTGTTCGTTGTTGGACATAGACTTCCCCCAGGATTTGCCACATGTCTCTATTGTGGGCATCTCAGAGCCAATACTTTCTGGTTTGTCTAGTTTGTCTCTCCATCTTGTGTTCTGCCGACCTCGGTTTTGCATGTGATATCTTGGAATCCATGTTGTGAGTCATGATGTCCAGCTGTTGTCTGCCATTCTTGCAACGTGACCATAGCCTTCTAAGTTTTCTAGAGGATTCTTTGATGTCTCAGACTCCTGTTTTCTCCCTGATATACTGTGCTGTCTTTTGATTCCTCTATGTGATGTTGAGCATGATTCTCTCATGTGCGTGTTGCATGCTTCTCAGTTTGCGGGCCTGTTTTTCGCATAGGTTCCATATTTCAGCTCCATAAGTATCTATTGGGAGAATGCATTGGTTATATACCCTTCTTTTTAGGATTAATGGGATTTTCTTAGTCTTGCTTCTGACTTGCCATCCTAGGGTGATTCTTTGCTTGATTTCCTCTTTTGTGCATTTCATAGAGTCCTGCATTTTCAATTTGATGGTTTTGTTCTTATTCTTGATGAGGTTATTGCACATGACGTTTGTTTTACTAGAGTTCATGTGTAGGCCAGCTTTCTCGCTTTCACCATTTAGTTCATCGAGCATTAGTTGGAGGTCATGTAGATTCTCTGCAAAAAGGGCGATGTCGTATAAAAATTTGAGGTTGCTCAGATTCTCACCATCTATTTTAATTCCTCTATTCTCCCAGACCAGGTTATGGAAGATCGTCTCAAGGTAGGCTGTGAAGAGTTTGGGTGAGCTGGTATCACCTTGTCTTACTCTTTTTTGGAGCTGGAATGGTTCAGTCTTTATGTAACCTGATAAAGAAGTTGCAGTGATTGTATATATGTTGTAGTACTCTGATGTATACAAGGTCTACATCTTGTAGAGTGATGACCTTCATGACCATGGGGATTTCCATAAAAGAGTCAAAAGCTTTCTTGAAGTCTATTAATGCTACAGAGAGTGGCATTTTATATTCTGCTGCTTTTTCTCTCAGCTGATTTATTGAATGTAGAGGGTCCATGGTTGAATAACTTTGTCTAAATCCAGCTTGTTCCTGTGGTTGATTTTCATCTAGTGTTTTAGTGATCTGGTTGGTGATGATTTTTGTGAAAATTTCGTATATACAATTGAGTAGGCTTATAGGTCTGTAGTTGTTGAGATCTTTCAGGTTTCTTTTTTTATGTAGAAGCAATATGATTGCCGTATTCCAGTCTTTTGGGAATTTACTCTGTTTTAGACACAAGTTGAATTGAATAGCAAATTTTTTTATTGACGATCTTACCAGCTTTTTCAGTATATCGATGGTGTTATTATCTGGTTCAGGGGCTTTTTCCTTTTTTTTGTTTGTTTGACAACTTGTTTTACCTCCAATGATATAACTTCTGGGAATTCGTTGAACTGATTTTCGGCGTATTGCTTATCCTGTTCGTTGTTTCGTTGTCCATGTCTTGAAGAGTAGAGGTATTTATAGAATCCTTGGATACCTTTGACAATTCTGTCTCTGTCTGTTGTTATTTCTCCGTTTTTTCTTATGTTAGTTATTTGTTTTTGTCCTATACTGAGAGCTTTGATCATTGCTTTAAAGCTCTAACGTTTTTCAAGAATGGTTTCGATGATTGCTGCCATATACCTTCTTTTGTCTTCTCTTAGTTTCTTTTTGATTGTTTTATTCATTTTGGTCTCCTCTATTTTTTCCGTTGTTGTTGGTGGTGGTTTGAGGTTTCTGCACTTTTTAATGACTTTCCTGGTTTTGTCTGAGATTTTACTAATTGTTTGTGTATTTCTTGGTTCAAACATAGTGGCAGCTTCTATTAGAGAGATTGATATTTTGCCATGGAGTTTGTTGATGTTGGTGTCATTCTCTTCAGTGAGGATTTTATATCTGTTTTTCAATTGTAGCTTGAAGGATCGTGGGAGTTCAAATGGTATGTTCAGTGGTTGCAGTTTCGAGTGGAGCATTTTTCTGCGTTCTTTATTGGTGTTTACTTGCATCTTACATCTTACCATTCTATGGTCGCTTCCTACGTTTACTTGGTTTAGAACCTGAATGTCTTTGATGGTGTCACTTTTGGCCATTAGGATGTACTTTATTTCGTTTTTGTTTCCATGGTTGGGCATCTTCCAAGTTCATTTTCTATTGGGTCTCTTTTTGAAGAATGTATCCATGATTTTGAAGTCATTTGCGGTTGCAAAGTTCACAAGATATTCACCTTTTTCATTGTACAGTATTTTTTATCCAAACTAGCCAACGCATTGTTTGTATTCTTGTCTTAACTGTGTGTTGAAGTCTCCTATGATGATATCCAAGTATTTTCAGTGACTCGCAGTTGGGACTTCAAGTCATAATAGAAGTTATCTGTTTCTTCCCTGGTTGATTGCAAAGTGGAAGCATAGACTTGGATGACATTTAGCTTGTACCTCTTTGAAAGTTGTATGGTGACACTAGCCATGTGGTCTGAGACCACTTTGAAGCGTACCACGTTCTTTTTGATGTCCTTTATAGATGAGAGAGCCTGCTCTATTTTGTTTTACTTTTCCTCTTCTGTAGTTTTAGAGAAGATGTTTACTTTTCAGTCCTAATATTTCTTCTCCTGGTCTTCTCATTTGGCTAACGTCGATGATGTCCCATTTGATGTTTTTGATTACGTTTTCAAGATGTATTAGGTGAGATTCTATTGAGAGTAATCTGACGTTGTATGTGCTGATGTATAATCTTGTTCTCTTGGTGAGGGTTTTTTTGGTTTGGGTTTTGTTTGGGTGGTTGCTGTTTTTGAGCGCATCATTCCCACCCAAGGCAAGTGATGCAGTTGAGCCTTTTGGGACCAATGACCCTGCAGGAATGTGTGTTCTCCTGGTGTAGTAAATATTCCTTATACTTCTTTTAAATTTGTATACATACCTCAGTCGTAAATCAAATTCAGTATTGCAACATTTTTTATTCCATCCTGTGAATCATAAAAATGTATTTACACACTTGTGAAGAAATAGTTTGATCAAATGTTTTCATATATATGCAAATATACATATATATATATATATATATATATATACATATATGGATTGAATTTTTTTCCATTACATATTTCAAGAAACTGTTTGCTCTCATTGTCAAACCTCAAATCGGAAAAATGATTAATTTTTTTACTTTCGATTAACAAGGTTTGAAGAGCGGGATGGAGATGATGTAAGGTTATTGTTTTTCTAAATTTGCTATCTTCAGTGGCGGGAAAGTAGATATCTTTGTATAAAAGTTGGAACCATTTGTATATAAGTGAAATTGAAAGGGATTTTGTATGCATATATGTTGTTTAGTCTTGTGATTGTTAATGAGAAAATGTATGTGTGTATCTGACATGTAAGAGTGCGTTGTTGAGGAGATGCATGTCAACATTGTTACATTCTGTGAATATGAGTATTGGTAATCCAAGATTTTAGAAGAGTATAGGTAGTGTATTTGAGTACTAACATGTTGGAGAGTAGAATGTGTCTGCACTGGTATTTTGTTGGTGAATGTGTGTGTGGGTAATCCAAAATTTTGAAAGAGTGTAGTTAATGTGATTTTCATTTATTTATATTTTTTTAGGTGTGTTGGTTTTATATTTGATTTTTGTACTACCCTGTTTGAGAAAAACGTGTCTGCATTGTCAGATGAACATTTGTGTGGGTAATCTGAGATTTTAGAAGAGTGTAGGTAGTGTATTTTTGTACTGGCCTCTTGGAGAGGAGTATGTATCTGCATTGGCATTTTGCCATGTGAATATGTGTGTGGGTAATCCGAGATTTTACAAGAGTGTAGCAAGTGTAACTTCTATTCTATCTTATTTTTTGTTCCAACTTTAACATAAAGACATCTACTTTTTCACCAATGAAGATAACAAATTTAGAAAAATAATAACCTCGCATCATTACCTACCCTTCTCAAAACCTTGTTAATTGCAAAACATTTTATCATGTATCCGATTTGACATTTGACAATGAGGGGCAAACAGTTTCTCAAAACATGTAACGGAAATAAATTCAATCCAGTTTCCAAACTTTTGTGTCTTCATTTTTGTCTATCAAATTCACCATTATGCCAGATAGATCTCATCCTTTTCCTACGTATATACATCTATATACGTGTGCGTATTACTTTTTGCTTGACCTGTAAAAAAAGTTGCAATTATTAGTATAGATATAAACATTGATATCTGTATATGTTTAGTATTTTGAAAATAAATAAGCATGCATAGGTATCAGTTTTATCAATTAATGTTATTGCAACTATATGTATGTGTTTATATATATATATATTTATATATATCTATATATATATACATATATATATATATATATATATATATATATATATGAATGCATATATGAATATACATATATATATATATATATATATATATACATATATATATAATATATATATATATATATATATATATATATATATATATATATATATATATATATATATATATATACATATGATCATAAAATGTGTCATATTATATTGAAACTCTTATTTGAAATAATCACAGTTATTACACATTGGCTGTATCATTTGGCCTATATATATATATATATATATATATATATATATATATATATATATATATACATGTTTAGGGAGAATGGTATCCATTATATATACATAGATATGTGAGTGTACTTGTATGTGTATATGAGGGTGTATGAATGTGTGTGTGCGTGTGTACGTTGGTATATATGTGCATGTGCATATAAGTGTGCTCCTAAACGCACCTACACATGTTAAGATACACAGGCAAAGTAATAAATTACAAATAACTTTGCCAACCAATTTGTTTCATCGTAACATGCTGCCAACCAAAAAAACAAAACAAAATTAATGCAAAAACAAGAAAATGCTGGATCTGCACTTTCCTCATTTGTTAGAAACTGTCATCAAAAACTGCCACCAAGACTGTAAACATCAGTTCGTGAGTTGGTCTGGCTGACTATGTATTTGTCACACATACATGCTCACTGATGGAGCTAGAGGGCTGAAATCTTCAGCATTTACTCCCTATTGAGAAAAAAATGGTTTTGCTATTTTTTCAAATCCCCTAAAGATTGGTTTTGGGGAGAGGTTCAATTTGCAATGGAGGTTCAGGTTAGATTAAACCCTTACTTTGTGCCCGCTTGTTTTTTCCAAGAATTCTGACTTTTTTACTGATTACGTTGGGAGCAGTAACTTATTCATTGATCGCCCTTGTTTCCAATATTTTAATTGATCACCCCTGACCCAGCTTACTTCCAAAAGATGTTAGTCACTCGACAGTTTCTATCGAGAGACTAACCAGACCTGTTTTGTTTTTGTAATTTTATTTTCTTTCCCATTTTTTTTTTTTCATTCATTAAGTCACTCTTCTTTTTCTTTCCTCTTTCCAGCATGGCCTCTGAATCACTTGGCCCCTGGCAGATATCATATTCTCACATCTAAAGGGTTAATGATTACTGATAATTCACTTTCTCTTCATTTGGTTGTTTTTTTTGTCTTCCCGTTATTTTCTTAATCCTTCATTTTTACTTTCCATATAAAGGGCGGAAGGAAATAGCCTAGAAAATAAAATCAACCATTTTTCATTGGCAGGGGGGGTGAGGGGAAAAAAAAATGACAGAAAAATTGCGTTATGCATAGTAGCAATTTCCTTCAATTTATTTCTTATTTCAAAAGGTTTCCTCTCATCTGAATATTCTCCCCAGGGGAAGTTTTTATAAGATATTTATGTTTTTATCTTCATCTATATTTTCGTTTCTATTCAGTGTCAAAAAATTCAAAAATGATAACACTAAACACCTCCCTCCGCAGACAACGACGCATACATGCAACCATATGCAAGGAGACACACTGATGAAAAGATCTAAGAGAAAAATTCTGTCAATAGACACACACGGACACATACACACACACACACACACACTAATAAAAGAAACTCCCAGTCGTAGGTAAAGGAAAGAAGGTAAATAACCATAAATGCAAAGAGATAGAAATATATCAGCAGTCTTTCAAAATGTACTTTACTCTGCGTCATGTGAGGAGAAGAAAAAATATAAATATATGAGTGCATGTGTGTAAGTTTGTGTGTGTAAAACTGAACATAATATAGATAGATAGATTTTAATCTCAATGTAGTGATATTATTAAAGAGATATGTGTCTTTAGGCAATTTTCAATAGATTAAAATGACTTTGAGGGGAGAAAAACATTTTTATGAAAATCTGAATTATAAACCATGGTTAACGGAAATAAATGATTTAACTCCATTTCATTTAAAGATTCTGGTCAACAAATGAGTCTTGCAGAGCATTGAGTATTTCTTCTCGGATGCTGAAGGAAGATAACCTTGTGCTGATGGTGACCACCAAATATTTCCTTGGCTTTAGTTTTCAGAAGGGTCATTATCATTCAAAGATCAAATCAAAAGTTCTCCTCTAGAGAAATGGGCAAGCCTCTCAAAGTCTGACGATAAGCATGAGGAAACCATAATCAAAGACAAAATAGAAAGTTCTTAGATGGTTAACCATATCTGCAAAGAAAAATGCAAACACTATTCCCGTCTGGATAATACAGTGGGAATGCTGTTGGAAAGTGAGAAAAATCATAGAGGCAGCAAGCATCAACATGTTAACTGATTGTACAAGTCAGACAATTGCAACGTTCAACCCAATGTAGCTTCCTCTACTCAACTGGGACAAGGTATGAAAATCCTCTTCAAACAAAGATAGAAAAAGATATCACCTGAATCTAATGTTAATTCATCGCAACTTTTGAATTATCCAGTTTATCACCATCACATTCAAATAATACAATAGAAGAAGGCTGTAGAATAGATCAGCCTAAATGTTGTTTTAAAAACACAAAAAATAAGAAAGAGTTCAATTGTCTGAAAAACTCTTTGAAATATTTTCTTGATTTTGGCCTTTCAAATATCCAGGGTATCATTAGTAATATTTCTCTTTTTTTTTCTTTTTTTTCTTCTTTTTTTTCCTTGATTTAAAGTCTTCGTAATATTTTGTATTTTGTGACATCTGGGTTCCACATTTATGGGTTACATTTGATAAAATAGGTTTTGAAGCAATCCTAATCATCTCTTCAGATATTTGCTTCTGGTGTCCTTATCATGGAATACGAATCACTGTCTCTTGTGTGTCTACTCTTGGGTGGCCAATCACCACCCTACCATCACTTATTTGTAAAAAAAGACACATTCATTATTTTTTCTCCCTTTTTAGGATTGTTGCTGACAGAGAAATGACGATGAAAACTACAAATATTGAAGAAAAGCAAGATCAAATGACTCTGCAGAGTCTTGCATTGAACCCATGTCAAATGAACAGGCCCACTCATATTTAAAAAGGACAGCAAGCCGTTACCAGTGGGCTGAATAATGTTTAGAAAAGAAATGAATTTATTACCTCTGCAGCCAGACTCGATTCTCTGGATACAGAACCAAAGACTGGCTCAGCGTCCAGTGATGGCTGTGTTGGTATTTGAGATCATCCCAGAAATAATAAGACGGTCAGAATATCAATCTTAATTCCAGTGTGTCAGTTCTTGCTGTTTTTTAATGAGAATGTCGCCTGCAATCCTAGGATAAAGTGGAATGTTTGTTCCATGTTAATGACTTTATATCTGATGCTTGGGAATGCAATGCATTATCTAGTCTAAAGTGTTTACACACTCACATATATGAAAACGCGCACCCATGTATAGACACACATATATGAACAATACACACACACATACACATAGACGTATATTCAACATATATGCATGCACATTCTCATATATATACACACTTAAGAATAGGTTGATGGTAACATATTTTACATTGATATAGGAATTCAAGATATCATGAAAACCATTAGAAAACTCTAATAGCAATGGGCTAGACATATTGCAAGAATGTCAGAAAATTGCTGAACATAATGACTTGAAACATTAATCCCCAGAGATTATATGTGAAACAATGATAGAGGGGTCTGGGGAAGGTCTACATCCAACGATGGGCGTGAAAAGGCTGATGATGATGTAGCATATTCTTAGTTACAAGAAAACGGTTTACTTAGAAAATTTTAAGAGATAAGATATTACTTTTCAGTTTCAGAAGAGCAAATAAAAACAAAAAGAAAGTTTATTATCAATAATCATTAACAAGTTCTTTTGGACTCGGTTAAAGAAGCTGTCTTTATAACATACATTCCACAAGTTTTGTAACTCGTCTGATGAACATATCTACAGATGAGAAAAAAATCTACTGATTAAATTTCAAAAGGTTTTCCGACCCCACTCTTTTTCCACTTCCCATCCCAGCATATTGTATTGTAACAGGTTTTACAAATCCCCTACTTACTTTGCCCAACCCCCAGCAATCAAGCATCTTAGAGAATCTATTGAGCAATGTATGAACTTTATTCTGATGATCAAATAAAATAAAAGACAAATACTTTTGCGTATGTCACCAATTTCATAGAACAACATATTTACTGTCTTGTTCCACCATATTCTGCTATCTTCCAGGCAACTTCATCATTCCATCCTCACACAATTTTTCATCTTTTTCAGCAAAGAACCCCTTTAGGGTGCCTTTTGTAGTCATCCAGGGAATTGAAAAAGTTTTCATTAAAAGAATTCTGTAAAAGACTGTATTAAATGATAATCTAAAAATGCAGTATCTTGTGAATATGACGGATTTTTGACGGGTCATCAAGGTAACATCTAGTCTCGCATTATCCTGATTGAATATCACACCCTTGCTCCTAACTAATTTTGGATGTTTTCTGTTAATTGCTTCCTTCAATTAATCTAATTGGGAGCAGGACTTGTCCAAATCAATTGTTTATCTATATAAATGTATATATATAATATGTGTGTGTGTCTGTGTGTGTGTGTGTGTTTTATTAAGAAATGGATATATAATCTGACAGAATGATTATAAATTGCATTATATTATATTGAAACTATTATTTGAAATGATCTCCAGTTATAACAGGTGAATGTATCATTTGACCTAGACAACATGAATTGAATATTTTGCATTACTGGTGGCTGTTTAACTCTAAGGTAAAAGCAACACTTTGTTGAAGCGGCTATCCTATCGGCTGCAGGTTAAATTCCTACAGCAACCCCATTTTCTTTAATCATTTATTCTATTTACCTTGTCTAGGCTAAATGATACCGTGTGATAACAGGAGATCATTTCAAATAAGAGTTTCAATATAGTTTAACGCAATTCATAATCATAGGAATGGAGCACTCTGGTGGATGGGGAATTTATCCATAAATAAATATATTGTTTACATTCAGCTTTACTGACCGTCCAGTTCCTTAGCTCAGAGGTAGGATATTGGCCTCCGGGTCTGAAGCAAAGGTTTCAATCCTGCCTTGTGGTACTGGATGGGATGATGGAAAGTCTATAGCCATACTGAAGAGATGTAATACATCGAAACAGCTGTCTGTGGATGACATAATAATAACAACAACAATAATATATATGCACATATATGTATATACATATATATATATATATATATAAATCGAGAGAGAGAAAGAAGGAGAGAGAAAATATTAGAAATGATGAAAATACAATACAATGATTCTGTTGGACATGCATGTCATGTTAATTTTGCCAAGATGTTTTGTCCATTCTATCCTTAAGTCTATTTCAGGTGATTGTTGTGTGTTGCAACCTATAGAGATTTTGAATGAAATGCTTTATTCTGTTCACATGGATATGATATTCCATTGTGCAGGTACTACTGAACCATGTGAACTCCACAAGATCATCAATATAGTCCACTGTGGAGATGGAAGTTAACAAGAGAATAGACTTCCTGGATGTGCTGATAACTCATAGAGAGCAAAGGTTCAAGCCATCCATATACTGGAAGCCAGAATTCACAGAGCAATATTTGAATTTTGATTCAAACTATTTATGCAGTATAAATGCAAGGATGATTTTTCGCCTGTAACACCTCGCGGTTCTAATTGACAAGCAATGATCTACACAAGGAACATATAATATTACAATCTGCTACGGGACAGACTGGTTCGCGGGGACCAAAATAATAAAAGACCAACAACAATCTCCTTGTCTTACTGCGTATGTATCTAGACAATGATCCACAGAATCTGCGGCTTGTACAACATCAGGACAATATTCAGAAACAGGTTGGATTAGTCACTCAATGGATACTGTCATGTGACTAACATCTTTTGGCAACATGCCACGTTGGGGGTGATCACTGAATAAGTTACTTCTGTCACCTTTTGGGGGTAGCAATCACTAAAAAAGTCATACATCAATAGCCAGCCAACTAAACTAGCTTAAAAACCAAGAAAAACGGAAGTTGGCAGTTTTATTTGACTGTTTTAATAGCAGTACTCTACACAGTCACTTGATCACTGTTGAACCCGAGCCAGACTAAGATCTGACTAAGAATGTTTTGTACAATATCTTAAGCAGCTATAACTGAGATTACTAAGGCAAAATCAGTCACCCACTAAAAATTTGGCTTGGCGAACAATGAATTATGATCAGAGACAATTTTAATCCTTCTTTCGAAATCTCAATATCGAAGAAAGCTTTGAATGTATACAACTATATCAATCAGCTGTTTCCAGTATCTATATGCAAACACGCAATCCTGATTTCATCATCTTTCTATAGACTAGTATTTCAAAGAACATAGAAAAGCTTTACCAAAGTCTGAGAGGAGACTATAAAATCAGGATTTGCTGAGCATGTATAGACAGAGAAGCCTGCACAAGAATTTCCATTTCTCACTCAAATATCATCAAATTAATAATCATATCCAAAGTCATTTTACAATCAAATCATCTTAATCCCCTTACAAAAACGCATGCACACATACAAAAGACCTGTAAAGGTCTATGTGGCACACACATACATATACATACATATACACACATATATATATATATACATGCAAGCTTGATAGAACACTTACACTAACTTGTGATTAGTTGATCATAAAAAATTGTGAACTTTAAAGATCTTGATAATTACTGTAGGATCAGTTGAAAGCGCTCGATCATAAACAACATTTGATTTATTCTTATATCATTTTAACCCTGAAATTTGTTCTGTGATGAGAATGTTCGATCAAACTTGCATGAATAAGGGGTTGCTGCTAAATTATATCTCACATATAGAGTGGCTGTTCCTATATTTACATACATAAATACATATCATTGCCGTACCGTTGAGCTAAACAGTTGCTGGTAATGCAAAGGCTCAAATAACTGTTTTAACTCCAAATTCTCATCTTGTTTATTCACAATCTATATCTGCTCTATTTATTTCTTTCAACACAGACAATTATGATTTTAAGAAATGTATAGATGATCCAACAGAATGATTATAAATTGCGTTATATTGAATGTCTTTTTAAAATGATCACCCATCATTACACAGTGATTGTATCATTTGGCCAAGACAAGGTAAATAGATTAAACAATTAAAGAAAATAGGGCAGCTGCTGGAATTGTTGCTCTTACTATTGAGCAATAGAACCGCTGGAGTTTCTATATAATATAACCTATTCGACATTTGACAATAAGAGCAAATAGTTTCTCAAAACATGTAACAAAAATAAATTCAATCAAGTTCCTAAACTTTTGTGCTTCCATCATCATCATCATCATCATCATCAGTCTTTAGCGTCCGTCGTTGGACATAGACCTTCCCCAGGATTTGCCACACTTCTCTATCATGGGCGTCACGGAGCCAGTACTTCCTGAACTTGTCTAGCTCGTCTCTCCATCTAACATTTTGCCGGCCTCGGTTGCGCATATGGTCTCGGGGAATCCATGTTGTGAGTCGTGATGTCCATCGATTGGTGAGGCCCAGCATTATTCTTTCATGTGCACGTTGCATGGTTCTCAGCTTACGGGTCTGTCTCTTGGTTCAGTTCCATGTTTCAGCTCCATAAGTGACTATTGGGAGGATGCATTGGTTGTACACCCTTCTCTTTAGGATTAATGGGATCTTATTATTTTTGAAGGTTGAGCTAGCACTGCCAAAGGCTTGCCATCCTAGTGTGATTCTTTGCTTGATTTCTTCTTCTTTTGAGGGTCTCATGGAGATTCGTTGCCCTAGGTAGAGGTAGTGGTCTACTTTCTCGAGTTCTGTGTCCTCGATTTCGATCTTAGTGTTTTTATCTCCAATGTGGTTGTTCAATATTGTCTATCAAATCCACCATATATGTATGCATGTATGTATGTATGTATGTATGTATGTATAGGAAAATCCACCTTTCTACATCTGATAAGTATCTCTTTGAATCATATCTTTTACTTTTCACTAACTCTTGAAATTGTATTTTTTGCAAATGGTATAACTTGTATTATTGCTAATTTCCCTAACTCATTGTTAAACAAGCAAGCTGTATTATTCCATGTTTAAAATAATGAAAATTTTTTAAAAAGGGAGTTCGATTTCTGCAAACATAGAGGACACCTAATAGTAATTCTTTGTAAAAAGCAGAGACCAGAACAATATAAAGACAAAGCTACATCAAATCAATGCCAGCTACCCCTGATTTCTGCTGAGAGAGGAAATCTGGACAAATACTAAGTTAAAATTTGATAAGTACCTCTATCCTTCCTTTTGATTTTTGACACGATATAACTTGGAGCTTGGCTCCAGGCTGCTATCCTCCAGAGGAATGGTAGAACTCAATAGATAGCTCAGCATCTATAAACTGTGGATTGTTCACACCCTGTGGACTAAGCATAGGTCAGCCTTACAGTCAGAATACTCCTGCAAAGGGGCAGCAAACCCTCACAGTTAGCATGCATCTACCAGGAGAAGGAAACTCCTACAGACCTATAACCTTGGAATCCTTGGTGAACCATAGGATGCTTACCCTTGATTTAAAGGAGACAGCAGACTATAAGATTCTGAGACAAACTAAACAAATTCATAAAGTATAGGCTCCGCAACATCCATGATAAAAAGCTCTGGCAAATCTAGGAGGAGGTCTATGACCAACAACAGACAATGAAAGACAGATGATGATGATTTTAGATTCATACAGAAAAGTATGAATTTACATGTTAATGAAATGTAATTCATTAATCGAAAGACAGTTGAATAAATTATGGAATTGCGCATTTTTCATTTTAATTTTGGGTCTCGAAATCCATTTCTACTGAATTTTAGCCAAGATTGTAATGCAATGTCTGTTCTTGCAAAGTCAATGAATAATGATCAGAGAAAACTTTGATCCTACTCTCAAAATCTTAATATTCTCCAGCGCTGAAAGAAAAGCTTTGAATGTATTCAACTATATCTGTCAGCTGTTTCCAGCATCTATACACAGACATAACCTTTTATTCCAATACATAAATATTAAACAGGAAAATACAAATTTGCATCCTATGTATCAGTAATTTTGTTGAACTTTACGCTGGGATTTCTCTCATCTGTGAAGAACGGTTATCCATCCACATATCTCATAGACTTCTCCGAATTTCTTGCCTATTTGATAAGAGATAGCAAACTGGATCAATCAAGCAACAGTTTCCTTCAGTCGAAGAGATACCTTCCTTCACTTCTAACATCACCCTAAGATCATAAGGACGACCTGCATTTTCATAATGTGGAATTAGCCATCCTTGTAGTTACAGGGCAATTTCACATTCAGTAGCTCGCATGAATTCTGATTGAAATGATATGCAACTTTTCATTGGCTGATTTATGCTTATATAACACTAGGCTATCAGAGTGCTTTCAGCTTTCAGACAAGAATGGTGAATAAAATGATTAAGGAGCTGTATTAAGAGCATCTTTTCTATTGAATCAACATAGCCCCACAAATGGACTGCCCACACAATCAACCAAGTGACCTACAGATTCTTCTCTCTTTGTGTGTCAGTGCATCTATGTTTGTGTGTGTCCAGGTGCTCCTGGTCACATTTTTAAGGTGAAAATTTTGAAAATTTGCAAGATTGCAGAACTAAACATCATCTAAAGGTTTTTTTTTTTTTTTCAAAAAAAGATTTTTTGGTCTCAATAGTCATTTTGGATCAACAATGCCCATATTGTGGGCTGGTATCTTTTGAAAATAATTTTGGATAAGAGATCTTCCATTTTTAGATAATTTTGGATAAGAGATCTTTTTCATTTTTAGATCATTTTAGATGAGAGATTTTTTTTTTTAGATAATTCTTTCAGATAGTTAGTTTTGGTCCGTGCCCAAGCTACGGTGATTCATTAATGTGAGGTACGGATATTTCTTTATTTTTGTATGACTTGTGCCCAGGTATCCTCTACACCTTGGCTCGTCTCACACATAAATGAAGTTGTGGAGTATGTGCAAGAGTTGTGAAATCTAAAACCAAGATATTGCTTTAATGTTTTTTGATTACAATTAAACAATGCAGCAGTAATATTACTCCAACAATTCAATCGATAGAAAATTGTGGTATGAAATACATCAACCGTTAAAATTCTTTCTCCTTTATTGAATTTGAAAATTTCTACTCAAATTTTAGGCAAAACAGGTCTGGTTAGTCACTCAATAGAAACCCTCACATGACCAACATCTTTTGGCATTTTTTTGCTTTAGGTGATCAATTAAAACATCAGCAGAAGGTGTGATCAATAAATAAGTTACTTCTCTGACCTTTTGTTGAGTAGCAACTACTGAAAAGTCTGAACCGATTTTGCAGAAACTTACATTGTAAACAGGCCCCCTCTCCACTAAAAACCTATTCCAGAAGGTAATTCAATAATTTTTGTTGAGATAATCAGTAGTAAATGCTTGAATTTTCAGCCCTCTTTCTTTATTGGTGTGACCTGTATGCCTGATATATACATAGCCCGCTAGCCAGCCAGTCCTACTTAAAAACTGTGAGAAACCTATGTCGACAGTTTTGATTGGCAGTTTCTAATTAGGTCAATATAAACTGCTCTCAGGTTTCTTCTTCATTCTGATAAATTCATTACATCTAACTTAATGATAAATTTTGATGTGAAAGTTTTCCTCTTGAATACTTTTCTCACAAGTTTCATAATTATTTTTCAAAACATATTTTTGTTTCAATTGTTTTAGTTTTGTTTCATAAACAAAATACTGAACAGAAGAAGTCTGCAGAAAGTTTCTTATATTAAAGAAACGTCTTTCACCTCATGTCGTGTGAATTCTTGTTCATTCCAATCAATTGATACTGATCCTGTGATGAATGTAGAAAACACTTGGCATTTGACGGACAAAGAGCTTTTCATGTAGGATGATGTCTCGGCAGAATAAACATTAGCTAGGTCTATTATTATCTTGAGCCATTAGCATTCCAAATTTTAGTTGGACAACTCCATTGTGTGTCAGCTCTCATGCAAAGAATTCTGAATTGACCCTCTGAGAGATAGGCATCCGCTCATCTTTGAAACCATGAAATCATTAATATGCAAATTATATGAATGACTAGTCAAGCTTGCAAAAAACTTCCTAAAGTTTTTTTACTATTTGCATATGTTCATCATTTTCAACATTTATACAAAGATAGGTTTGTTTTTTTTCTCTGTTTTTTTTGATAAACATTCTGTTCTTTGATCTTTCCTTCAAAGCCTGGCTGCAACAAAATTTATCAAGATGCATTCTTGCAATTAAATGAAAAAAATATCAAAGAGACGTTCTCCAACCAGGGATCTATTAGTCTCCAAGGGAACCTTGAAAGTCTTTCATATCGGCAAACTTAACAGAATAATAAATATTCTAAAGAAAAAAGCAACTCATTAGAACAACGAGGCGTTGGAAAGGGATGCATCGGAGGATTTATAAAAACTTCTTTTGGAATCGTTCTTTGAGGACAGCCCCTCATACTGGAAATGGTAGTTCTTTTTCTAATCTCATTATTTCATCAAAAGTGAATCTATCTATTATTCTGCTTGAGAATATTGAATGCAGAAGAGAAAACTGAGTAAAAATCGAATCGGGTAAATAAGTAACACACCTACATCTTCATAAAGTCATACACTATATATGGTAGTGTATGTTGATTCTCAGTGTTCTCAGGTGCATGGGTATCTGCTGTCAGTTTTCTAGGGAGGGGCAAAAGGATATTTTTCCAGGAAAGGGGAGTGAAAAGGATATAATCGGAATATGACTTAGTGGTGACCCTGTTAACAGTGAAGGTTTATACCATCTTTTTATATGGATATATTTAGTTGGGGTTACATAAAACAGCACAAATATCCTCTATTGATTATGAGGTTTCAACTTTCTAACTCCCTCAACCTATTTGAGAAGGCCTGATTCAGAGTGAGCAAATGCCACATTTGCACCCCCCAGCAGATGCCCATGTTTGTTTAATGGATTAAAGATAATTCATAAAATCTGGAATTTTTATCATTCAGAGATGTCTTTTTATGTAGACTACTTTTATAATTTTTATCATTGTAAATGAGTAGAGTACATTTGGCATACTTTCCAAGGAGGGTACCCCTTGCACCACCTTACAGCTACTCATGTTCAGGCGTCAATTCACTTTTGGGTCTATACTTGATGGTTAAGTCAACACCACAAAATAAAACAGCATTACCCCTATGAGCCCTTTATGTTCAGAAAGTTTAGAAGGATTGTTATAAGCCATATATAGTGGCTGAATGTTAAATTTTGTAAGGTATTATGTTAGATTCTGTATGCTATACACAACACACACAACTGCATACACATGCCTGCCTACACACAGGACTAATAATGTATACATATGCATATACATATGCGCATGCACTCATTAAGATAGACACACATACACTTATGTATATATAGATAGATATTTTCAATTTTGTTGTTACTGATCGGTTTCAAGCAGCTATTGCGATTGATGGACAACTGTTTTTTTATTTTAATCCTATCTTTGGCATTCCCAGGAAAATTATGGATCACCACCATCTATATATGCTGCCTTATACCTTGTAAATCAAGCAGTGGTGGTTGTAAAATCGAGTTACCTTAATGAAAATACTACCAGTATGCTTTTAATCATAAAGTCTGGTTAGTCTCTCAATAGGAACCATCATGTGATCAATGACTTTTGGCTGCATATTATATTGGGGAGGAAAAAGGGTGATCATTGAATTTTTCGAAAAACAAGCACTGCTGGTCTTAACATAGGGACACATTCAGCAAAAATGTACATCGTAAATTGTCCTTTCCTACTAGAAACTTATTTTGGAGGGGAATTTTCAAAAAGCAAAAAAATCATTTTCCCTACTCCTTGAGGGGTGTGTGTGTACAATATTTCATATTTCTTAATGAACAGTTACGACTGTGCAGAGTCCAGATTCATAGATACATATTGATCTCAGATCATACAAATAACCTAAACTCCAGCAAGAGTGTTTTAATTGGTCAGTTATCAATAGTGGTCATTTACTTGTATATATCAATATCAAAATTAAAGGAAATTGAAGGCTTCTTACTGCAGAGACCTGTTTCACTTTATTTGATGATCTTGTATGGAACAGAGTGGTGTCCATTGTAAAGGAATGGTAATTTCCACATAATATTGATCTGTTTGCTCTGTATATTGAGCACTATTGGATTGGAGAAATTACAAAAAATATGTATGATTTACTACATACATTATCTACTTTCAATATATATATATATATAATATATATATATATATATATATATATATATATATATATACATGTATATATGAAAACACTCAAACATCTATCTACTTTCAATATATATATATATATATATATATATATATATATATATATATATATATATATATATATACATGTATATATGAAAACACTCAAACACGCATTCACAGTATATAGATATTAATCCATATACAAACAGGCTAAGGAATATGGATATGAGACATTGCCTTTCTTACATTTTTACTCTATCATAGACTGAGAGGTATAGTCTATAGTATTAACTGCTGCCACAAGGAATACCTTGGACATCTAATTCAAACACAATGGAAAAAATCCCATCCGCCAAACAGATTTATACACAAAAGAAAATCTTACTTGGTGAATATCAACCAAAGATAAGAGCCATGTTCCATGAAGCCTTGGATTTATGGGATAATTATGATATATATATACATACATACATACATATATATATATATATATATATATATATATATATATATATATATATATATATATATATATATATATATGATCATTGGATGGATTGGATATATCCGACATTATGGTAAAAATTTTACTAAGACAATGAGAAAAATTCACTCAATCTTGCTATATATAATTATTGTCTATAAAAAAATGTTCACTATACATACATAGCAAAAATATATTTATATATATATATGTGGTGAAAATTTTTCAAATTATATATATATATATATATATATATATATATATATATAGTCTAGTAGGCTTTACAGCTTCAAACACTATACATCAGAATAAATTTTCAAAAGATTTTTGTGTCACTTCAGTCACCCATTTCCCAATATTTGCCAATGCAATTTATGTCATTTTCTCCAGCCTTTTTTCCCATTTTCATCTATACTTTGTTATTGTGATGCAATTCATAAATTGTCTCTTTTTGGAAACATACATATGTATACATAAATATATATACATACATATATATATATATATATATATATATATATATATATATATATATATATATATATATATATATATATATATATATATATGTTTATATATATATATATATATATATATATATATATTTCCTAAATGCACCCAAGAATATCTGCAAACTAAAGTTGTTGAACTAAAACAGCAAGAAAAAGTTAGTGACCTTGGATGCCCATGACACAAAATCCTGTCATCTACACAGGATGAAATATTCACCAAATCAAACAGCACTCAAAACTGCAGATTATGAAAATAACTCACATCCCTAAGAAACAACAGCCAATGGAAAAACATAAGACAATCTTATGTACTGAACTCAGGTTTGCTGAGCAAGAAGCCCTGAGCTTCAGATTAAAATTTGCTGCAGGCCTAAACACCAGCAGTCCTAAACACCAGCGGGACTAAACACCAACAATATAACTGACCTAATCTCCCAAAACTACAGGCAATCAGATATGGATTTTACTAACAATTACCTCGAGAGAATTATTACTGCAACATCAATTCAGAAAACAGAGAGACCGCTCTGTCAAGAAGACACATCCTAGCACTAAAACAATTAGCTAAAAAAAAAACATAATAACACACTCCGACAAAGGAGGAGGTCCAGTCATTATGGACATTGGCTCCTATAATAGCCAAATAAACACCTTTCTGAATGACAAAAGCACAGCAAAAATTGACAAACAAACAATCAACAAGGAAACCAATAAATTCAATAAAAAAAACTACTGAAAACCTTAAACAAAAATGGTCCAAACTGATCGAGTATTGCCCCCAAATCCCACAGCTATATTCTTTACCCAAGTCACTCAAAATCAACATTCCAATGCAATCCATCATATCCAGTATAAGCAGCACCCTCAAAAATATAACAAAAGCCTTTCCCAGAATCCTAAACTCCTCTCTAGGTACAATCAACCCTTTTCACCTCAATAACTCAGGTGACTAAGTTAATAGATTAATAAACATTGACATAAAACCAAACAATTCACTAATCTGTCTAGACATCAAATCACTATAAATGTAAAAATGCTTTAACATACCTAAATCTCAACCATCTGAATAAATCCAAACCTACCCTTGCCCACCCACCGACTTAATAATTAAAATCTGCACATTATGCACAAACCAGTGTTACTTCCAATTCAACAGGCTCACCCCCGAGCAGAGTATTAGCATGCCTCTACCTACAATTTCTTGATTCAGGTCCCTTCAAATACATCATATCTAAAGAGGCAATATACTTCAGATACATTAACAATGCCCTCCTAATTCACCCAAACACCATTAACCTACCTAACCCTTGTAAATATACTCAATATGATTGAACTCACAATAAATCTAATTCATGAAACAACAAACCAATACCCTTCCCTTTCTGGACACCCATATGACACAATATAGACACTAACCCACGACTCAGCATATGTGGCAAATCCACAAATAGGAACAACCAAATCCACTCCTACTCATAGCACAACACAAGAATAAAATGCAAAGGAATCAAATTACTGGACAAGAAAAAATCAGAGCATTGACTATATAGGACCGACACAAATACCTCAGAGTTCTTGAATGTGACACGATAAAACGGGAAGAAATGAATGAGAAAATAAGAAGAGTATAACCTAAGAAGATAAAAAAATGCTAGAGACCAAACTAAATAGCAGGAACCTTATAAAAGGAATGAACACATGGGCTGTGTCGGTAGTAAGATACACAATGGACAATGGAACAACTCCAATCAATGGACCGGCAAAAAAGAAATCTTGTGACAATGCACAAGGCCTTAAATCCCAGAGATAACACAGGTAGACTGAACATAATGAGGGGAGGCGGTAGAGGACTTATCAGCATAGAAGACTGTGTCCAGAAGGCCAAAACAGGATAAGGAAATATTTGCAAGCAAATAGTGAAAATATTACAAAAAGTGCCTGAAACAGTGCAATGAACAATAAAAAAAGTTGCTAACAAAGGAGCAGCACAGCAAACAAGAAAAGAAAAATGGGAACAGAAAAAACTATACAGAGAATTCAAGAAACATATACAAAATGTTGCGGACAAGAGATCATGGAGATGGCTACGCAAAGGAAACCTGAAGAAAGAATTGGAATCAGTCATCATCGCAGCCCAAAACAAATGTATCAGGACAAACTATTGTGCGGCAGAAATTGTCAGAACTCAAAAACAAAGTAAGTATTACCTATGTAGAGAAGAGAATGAGACCGTAAACCACATAACCAGTGAATGTAGTCAACTAGCTCAGACAGAGTATAAAAATAGACATGACAGGGTGTCAACAGTGATACACTGGGAAACAAGTGGTATCAGCACAACTTGGGGACAACCCTGGAAAATGGAAGCCATAAATTACTGTGGCAATTTGACATCCAGACTTAACCCTTCATCTTATCGAGAAGACTCGAACTGATAATCATGGACAAGGAAAAGAGAACTTGCCAAATAATAGATATAGCTGTGCCTGTGGATCACAGAGTGAACAGCAGGGGGAAATACCAGAACATGGCAAGAGATTTTAAAGGTGTGGAACATGAAAGTCATGGTAGTACCAGTAATAGTAGGTGCACTCGGAACCGTATCAAAGACACTGAAAACAAGGTTTGAGGAACTGGGGATAAGAGGATACATTGAAACTATACAGACTGCAGCACAATTGGGGACCATAAAAATACTGAGGAGAGTGCTGGAAATATGAGACCCACAAACCCCTGCTAGTAACAATGGCCCAACAACCAAGAAAAAGGCATGGTGGAGGTTGCATAAATACCATGCTGCTGTGATAGGTGAGGACGATATGAGAGGAAGACTGGAGACCTGAGGAGATTAGCACCAAGCAACTGATGTGAAACCATAATCCACAGCACCGCTGTGGACTGTGGGAGTGCATAGAGAAGGGCAAAAGACTTGAGGAGACTTGCTGTCACTCAGTCTCCAGCAATGATATCCAGGTGACTGGTGCGAGGATGATGATGATGATCATCATCATCATTATTATTTTCATCATTGTCGTCATCATTTCTTCCTTTTATGATTATGCTCATTATTATTTTGTTTATATCATTTTCTTGTTATATTTCCCCTCTGATTATTTCATTGATTATCGTTCTCAATTTTGATATCATTATTTGTTTAATCATTCTTCGTTATTCACTCAAGTGTTTGCTGGTTAGCTTTGCAGAAAGTCCAACGATATTTAGTTTCCCCACTGCTCTAGCCTCTTTCTCTGTCTTTTACTGCCTTTAATAGAATTATGGCTTGCATAACTGCTATTCAGTCTGTGAACTGCATTGTTCCTATTCAACTTGCAAAGACAGCTGGATACAACATATGCCCGAGGAGGGCTAAAGAAACATTGAGATAAAAACAATAAGGCAGAGTATACATGTCCGAGTAATATTTCCGAGAATGATTTCTATATCTTCCAGTATGCTCAAAAGTAATTTCCAGATAGCTCCCAGTGCTTAAAAAGCATGTGTTGATCCTCACTTTTATATTCTACAGTTTCTGGAACTCTCAAGCAAGGTCTTGGGTGTTTATCTAATTTTATTCTTTTTCAAGTTAATCTTGAAGTTTTTCGGTTTTACTATATCAATTATCCCTCAGTTTTACCGGAAAGAAAAATGCGTAGAGGTGTACTATTTTAATGTTATAGCAGAAACTTGCAAAGTACTGAACAAGAATATCTTGATATAAAATGGACAAAGAATATCAAAGCAGTGGCACAAAGTAGCTATACTTTATGAAATAAAATGTTCAATTTTGCATCTGCATTAATATTCTATCGTCTATTCTATGTTAAAAGATTCTTGTGCAGTATTTTTTGAGTTTTGTTTGGGTATGCATTTTTTCAGTAGGTCCTGTTTTCTTTAATATTGATATGTAAACACAACATCCTCAACTATAACTACTATTATTTAAAAAAAAAAAGGAGTTCCTGGGTGGATTCAGACCACCAATCTCTATTACTAAATAAACATACAAACCAACTGTGCCAGAAAGATGTACATATTATGAATAATCTACTTCTGACTATAAATCACATTAAGTTGGAAAATCCTTGCTCATTATAGGTGAATAATTTTTTCTTTGATTAATTCTCTTATTTCTTTTCATTTGAATGCCATTTGTTACATTGAATGAGCAAGGATAAAACTTCTCAATTCACAACTGAGGCCAACGTCCCCCCACATTAACTCTCTGTCGCTTTTTAGAAACACAAAAATGCGAAAGCATTTTTGTGCATCCTTAGCATACAGCACACACATGATACAAAGCACCATATATAACATACATTACTATTTTTACCTTTTTATTTATTTTCTTGACACTATAAGTGTCTTCTCTGGTAATAAGTTTTATCTAGTTTTGTATAAATGTAATTCGTTTGAAGACATTGATTTTGAGCCTCCATTGTAAATTACTGTTTTTCTCTTTTTTTTGGTTGTATTGTCTTAATTAAATTCATGGCATCTACTGAGAGTTTTTTATTTGAATGTTTTTGCTTCAAATTCCGTAGCTTTAATTGTCTTTTGTTTCTTTGAGCTCTTTCACTTGATGTTAGTTTTAACGATTAGAAAGTGTCAACCAAAACTGTCACCAAATCTGTCAACATAGTTTTCTTCTGTTTTTAAGTTGGTCTGTCTGACTGTTTGGCTGGCTCTCTATGTATTTAGCATATGCACAGGCTGTACCGATTGAGTTAAGAGGCTGAAAATTTTAACATTTACTCCTTATCATGTCTAGAAAAAAAAATTTTTTTTATAATTTCCCCAGTTTATCATGTAAGTTTATGCTAAATTGGTCCCAAGTTTGTGCTCACTGGTTATTTGAAAATTAAGAATTCTTAGTGATCATTGCCGAACAAAAGGCTAGAGAAGTGAGATTCACTGATCACCCCTCCTTCCTGTGTTTTAATTGATCAACCATAGTACGGCCTCATGCCAAAAGACATTGGTCACATATCAGTTTCAATTGAGTGACTAATCAGGCAAGTTTCTTGTCTTTGTTTTTTTTGTCATTAGAAGTCTTGTTTTTCCCTTCTTTCTCTCTTCTTCTGTCAATGTTTCACCAATTTTCTTCTTTCTTATGTTGAGATGAGTTATTGTTTCAGTGTTTTCAACTTCACAATTTTGATTTACCAATTAGTTATTTTAACATTTTTTTAAATCCATTTTTTTTTCCGGTCTTAATTCTGTGGCACGAATAACTCCCGTTTTATAAACCTTTGATGTACTAAGTGGCCAAAAGGCCTTGCTTTGCGCGGACAAAAAATAACAAAAAAAACCTTAAACAGCCAGGCATTCATAAAAGTTGAAGACAGTATAGCACCATAATAAATGTAGAATCACTGAATTGGAATTGATATCTTGGAAGTATTTAGTGCAGGACCCTTGAAAATCATTCATCATCCATCGTTGAATATTTACCTCCATCAAGATTTGCCAAACCTCTTTATTATGGACATTACAGAGCCATAATTTTCTTAATTTATCTAGTTTGCTACACCATGTTACTTTTTGTCAGCCACAGTCTTGCATCTGATCTTTGGGGATCCACGTTGTGAGTTCTGATGCCATGTGGTTGTCTGCAATTCTTGCAACATGTCCAACCTATCGCCATTTGAGTTTTCTGACAGTTTCTATCATGTCTAGGATTCCTGTCTTTTGTCTGATATACTTTGCTGTATTATGATCTCTCCATTTGTAGTAGAGCATGATTCTCTCATGCACACGTTGCATGGTTCTCAGTTTGAGGCTTAATCTTTTTGTTAGGTTCTATGTTTCAGCTCTATAGGTAACTATCAGTAGGATACATTGTTATACCCTTCTTTTCAGGACAAGTGGTATTTTCTTGTTCTTGTAAATCGAGGTTGCTCTACTAAAAGCTTGCCAACCCAGTGTGAATCTTCGCTTTATTTCCTTTTCTTTTGATGACTTCATAGAGACTCGCTGTCCTAGGTAGATGCAGTTGTCTACTTACTTCAGCTCTGCATTTTTTATTTTGATCATTGTGTCTCAGTTCACCACATGTTTGTTGTAAATGACATTTGTTTTACTGAAGCTCATGCGGAGGCCAACTTTCTCGCTTACTTCATTTGTCTAACATTATTTGAAGATTGTGAAGGTTTTTAGCAGAGAGGAGGTATAGTAAAATGCTATTTTCAGTTTCTGTCATGCAGCGTAGAACAAAAGACATGTTTATTGTGTTGAGCTGTATGCTACACTATCGAAGGCAGCAGTGAACGTATTAAACACATACCAGCTGAAAGAACTACTATTTTCTTATATACCTGTACCGTGCATATATACGATGGCTTTGCAAACAAAGATTTAGGCGGATTTTCCACATTGAGTAGATGCTAAGCCAGTGGGGTCCTGCATGTGAATAGCCCAAAGGTCTACACAATGAATTTTTTTATATGGCTGACATAAGTAATTGAAGCTCAGATCCTGGACTGCACAGTTGTTAGACACCCGAGTTGGTTGTAGAGTTCTACTACCTTAAAATCAGACTGAATGGCGTCAATTTTGAACTTCATGTCCGAGACACATCACTGCAAGTAGGTACTTAAGCTGGTAAGAGTCCCTGCGTGTACACCATTTTTGTAACTTCTTCTTGAGAAAATTTATTTGTGCTGTATATTAATGGAGAATATATTCGTTTAATGCTTTTCTATTTTATTTTGATCTGAAATATAAGCATGAGAGTGATGTACGCAGTGCCTTC
This sequence comes from Thysanoteuthis rhombus, assembly GCA_963457665.1. Lineage (NCBI taxonomy): Eukaryota > Metazoa > Mollusca > Cephalopoda > Oegopsida > Thysanoteuthidae > Thysanoteuthis > Thysanoteuthis major. The sequence goes on along the minus strand of OY735212.1, from coordinate 58,357,221 downwards.
TAGAATAAGGAGTCAGAGATGGAGATTCAAGTGAATAGTAGAGCCAAATGTAGAATTGAATGATAGCAAATCATGAACAACTGACTGCTGTTCAGACTCAAGGACTGAACGTCTCTCACTTTTCCATCTAATTCAATCTATTCCATGCTTACAGTTATTTGCTCTCTCAAGGTATTTGGCAACGTAAAAGCTTTTATTTCATTTTTCGATCTCATCTGAGGAGCTATTTTTGCAGAAATATTGCTCTTCCATTTTTTTATAACCTGCCTTTATTGTTCTTAATAATGCGATAAGACATAACATTTCTTTCCCTATATACATTTTTAGTATGACCTCTCGTAATAGAAATTGTTGTGAACAGGAACTGTGGACATTCCAAGGTAAGTCTTTACAATTCAGGAAACGGACCAAGAAATAACCATAATTTTCCAGAATTTCTCAAAAGACAGGTCAGGTTAGTCATTCAATGGAAACCGTCACTTGACCAATGTCTTTTGACAGTATGCCATGTTGGAGGTGATCAATTAAAGAATTTTGAAAAGGGTTGATCAATGAATAAGTTATTTCTCTTGACTTGTGTTGGGCAGTGATCACTAGAATGTCTCAGATTTTCAAGAAACAAGCAGACACATTTAATATAAACTTGCATTGTAAACTGACCCACTCAGCAAAAAACCTATTCAGGGTGGGAAATTTCGAAAAGAAAAATGCAACTGATTTGTGTAAATGAAATATGGAATAAATATATATATATATATATATATATATATATATATATATATATATATATATATATATATATATATATATATATATGTATGTATGTATATATATATATATATATATATATATATATATATACATATATATATATATATGTATGTATATATATATATATATATATATATATATATATATATATATATATATATATATATATATATATATATATATATATATATATATATATATATATAGCCAGCCAGCTAGAGAGACCAGTTCAAAAACTGCAGAAACCTATTTTGACTGTTCTGGTGTCAGATAAGGTTTTTGTAAAATTCCTCTCCTTCTTTTCTTTTAATCTGACTTCGACTTGAATGCTTTTATACTGTAAATAGCTTGTTCAAGAAAAAGTGACACAAAGTTGTCAGTAATTAAATTCTAATATTAGTAAGTGTATTCAAATCATAAATGAATCTCCATGTAGTAAGACCTTGGAACAGTATATAGAGTGGAAAAAAAAATCTTCGAAATGGAGAAAATGTTGTATCCGGGTAGATAGGTAAGCAGATGCAAACTAGCATTTTAATATAAATGTTTTTATCCTCAGAGAAAATAGCAATAATTCCAGATGAAAAATGATATATCCATAACATACAGGACAATAATATAAGTTTTGGATACTTGTAATTATGTTCATATATTTTCTAGAGATTCTGAGTGTTGATGTCATGCCTCAAAACTGAGTTATGTTGATACTTGAAGGATTGCTTCCTAATTACACAATATTTTTGATTACTAATTTTACTATAAATTCTGTAGTAATTAATGCTCAACTCATTAACTTTGTGAGATATAAAAGTGATGAATTAATTAGGTTTTTGGTACTAAATTTCACATGAAAAGGAGATTACAAAAACTTTAGTGAACACTTTGATATTTGTTTACATTAGTGCCTGTCATAGCAGATGGCTCTTATGATGAAATTTCTTTAAATGAGAAGCTTCAATTGCCCAAAACATTTCTCAGTGAAATATTTTTAGTTTGTGAGAAAAAAAACCCAACAAATATTGAATTTCCTTTTTAATTGTAAGTTAGACATCAAATATTTTTCACCGTCAGGATGGGGATTGAAGCAAAATTGGTCCAGAAAAACTGATATATATATATATATATATATATATATATATATATATATATATATATATATAGTTTCCTTTGCTGTTATTGTTACAATTCCAAAAATATTGAAAACAAAATTGAAAACACAAAACACTAGGGTGTTCTGAAAGTAGTTGCATATTTTCATGTTCAGAAAGTAATTAAGTATTTTTAGATCACAATCACCGTTATTAAACCTTTTAAGCCACAGCTAGCATTTACGAGCCTTCACTGCATCAGGATACTCTTTACAAATGTTTCTAATTACCTGCGTGGCAGTACTACTCTTTCAAAATCCATCTAATAAGCAATTGCAAATATGTTTCTCTTTAAAGTCTCCATCTTCCACTGGGTTTAACTTTACTGTACACTATAAACAATGCATCGCCGGAAAGAAGAGATGAACTGAGTCGTTGTTTTATGCCGTTTGACCCAAGTCTTGCCTTAGTTGGTTGGTTTAAAAGTTATAGCAGTTAAATACGTAATTGCTTTCTGAGCATAAAATATGTTATTACTTTCCAACACCCTATCATCTTATTCTTACAGCTTGAAACTCCAAAATTTTTATTTTTCCCATGCTACCAAAACCATTCAAGTTCCGTCACATTTGCTTCACTGTACCACACCATTTTTTCAGCTTCTGTCATTGATATAAGATAAACATTGACCTTCTCCCTGCAAAAGATCAAAAAAAGAATTTTCAAACTTTTTCCATTTCCAGGAATTCAAAGCAAGCAGGGACCAATGATGTTTATGCTATTATTACATTTATACAATATCATTTTATCCCTTTATGTAATAGAGAGCTATTCATAAACTTGAAAAAAATTACCAGAAAATGACTCAATCAGAGATTTTTCACCAGAAAATTTTATTCTATCCAATGCGTTTTTCTATATCTCAGTATATTTCTTTCAGTTCAAGGAAGGATGAATAAAGAAATTAGAAAAGCTATAGCAAGTGTGCCTCCCTTCCTACTCTGTCATCAAGCAAAGCACAGTTTTTTTTAAAAGATAAGGAACTTGTGTAAATAAGAGAAAAAAATAATACAAGTAATCATAAATTGACCTTAAAAACAAAAATTTATATCCATTGTCTAATTAGTCAGATGCTGGGGAAAGAAAATTGGATCCTGCACAAAATCCTGGATCTACCAGCGTAGAGAATAATATAAACAACCAAAAAAGAGATAATAGGAATAAATTAGCATTAGAGAGAGGGAGATGGAGAGAGAGAGAGAGGGAGGGTTATTTAGAAATGTAAGATAAGGAACTTGATATTCTTGGAAAAAAATAAATATTGCCCAGGAATCATCGGAGGTAAATTAAAATAGTCAATATGAAATTACATCTGGTTAGTCACTCAATGGAAACATTCACACATATGTTAGATATAAACAATTATAAAAATTGGAAAAGTGGGGGGATGCGTTCAATAGATAAGTTACTTCTCTCATTGGGTAGTGATCACTGGAAAAAATCTAAATTTTCAAGGAACAAGCAGATACAAACTAAGGGATCAATTTAGCATAAACTTACATTGCAAACTGAAACTACCTTGAAAAAAGGGGTTGGGGTTGAGGATTTTGACTAATAAAGATTAAATGTTGAAAATTTCAATTCCTCAGCTCCAATTGTGTGGCCTGTATGATGCATTCCTGGCTAGGCAGGCAGCCAGCCAGCCAGCCAGCCAAACCAACTTGAAAACTGGAGAAACTTATTTTGACAATTTGGGTGACAGTTTTGATTAACAGTTTCTAAGATTGTATGCAAAATTTATGGATATGAATTTTTGAAGAAAATGCAAGTATAATAATTATTTGGATCAAATAAATAGAATTTATTTACTGGCGTGTAGCATTATTGACTCAGCTTTTAGAAACGTCTGCACATATCTATAAGACTTTTTTTGGTTGGTCTATCTATCGGTTGGTCTGTCTGTCCCTAATGTATCAAATATCAATTTTCTCAGCTGAATCATGTTGGATTAATATGAAACTTGGTCCAGACCTTTGGATAATCCATCTTCATCTACCTCTTACTCCTCCCCTTCGTAATGATCCTACCATTACTACTACTTTGAAATCAGAAACCATTTTTTTAATTTAATGCCAATATTCAGGTTATGTTATTTTGATGCAAGTACAAAATTCCTCAAAAAATTGATAACTAAAACTTCTCAAGTTTTTTAAAAATTTTCCAAGAAAATTTCAACATTTGCATTTTGGCTATCTTGCTTACTTTTATTTTTGTTCTTTGTTTATATCTTTATATATCAAGAGGAAAGTCACTAATTGTTATGGTTGCGAATTATCAGGTATCACTATGTAAGGCCATTGCTAAAAAGTTTGTCACTGATTGTTGGTTTCTTGTAATTAAGGCAACCCCCAAGACAGATATGGATGTAAGGATGGTGGATGCATCTTTGAACATGTTTTTTGTTAACATATCTATGGAGAGTTTGAAATAAAAAGCTGATATATGGATAAGAGAAAGCGAGAAGTACAAAAAGGAAAAAGAAAAGTCAAAGCGATGAAAAAGGAAGAAAAAACTGGTTTGTTACTCAAGAGGAACAGTCCATTGGTATCAAACTATGTTGATCAATGAATAACTTACTCCTCTTGCATGAATGTTCACACAAATGCTGAACCCCTCCCTAAAACCCTGTTTAAGGGGGAAAAAAACAAAAAAAAACTTGTTTTTCGTAGATATCATAAGTAAATGCTGAAAGTTTCAGCCCTCTAGCTCCTTTGGTACAGCCTGTACATGTGATACATGCATACATACACACATAGCAGCTCAACAGACCAACTTAAAAAATAATGAAACTTATTTTGACAGTTTTGGTTGACTGCTCTTAATGAATAAAAATGAATTTGAAAATCTGAAAAAAAAAGAAGACAAGCTTGGCTACACTAGGGTCAAACTCTCTTGCTCTATTAAAATCTAAAATGTAATCAAAACAGAATTCATTTCTCCATACATTATTATTCCAAAACTATATGTCCAATTTCAACTGCTTTATGAGTAGTTCAAGTCAACATGAGTCGGGGTTTTAGAGGTCGGAGTGAATTTATCATCAGTTTTTGTGTACATCACTATATCACTGTTATTCCTGCATGACATCACTCATTTTTCTTCTGGTCATTGCCATCTATCGTTGTTACATACAAAAATAAAGTCAAAACTCAATAGTAAAGTCTGACAAAAGAGAGAAAAAAGATGCCTAGTCAACCTAATGGTTAATCCACCACTAAACTCAAAAGCTAGAAAGATGAAGAAAAATATGTTTTTCTCCCTGTTGCAAGAAAGGGAATGCCAACTCAGCCAAATGGTCAATTTGCCAATACCCTTAAGAGCAAGAAAACAATAAGTTTTTTTCACAATTGGAATCAATCCAGAAATCTGCAAATGTTGTGGAGAATTCTACAGACCACTGAGCCAGAGGAACACTTCAGAAAAATGTTATTTATTTGGAATTATAATATGATTGGGTGAATATCTCAAAATCATGGATGAATATCTACTGCTTTTTGAAAAATCTTATGCTTTTATGTATATATATTTCTTTAATATGCTTAATGGTGCTATTATCATATTGACCGTTTTAATGACATCCTTAAGAGCAAGGTAATTTTAACCAAAAAAAAAAAAATGAAATTCATGTACTTGTTCTGATGTAAAAATGATATTTCTCACAACAGGAGTTAAATGTTTACTAAAAAATACTGAGAATTCGGAAACACAAAATGACACAACATGATATCACAGAATCAGTCTTTTTTTACCCCCCCTCTCTCTCTCTCTCTCTCTCTTCTACCTCAGATTAATTAAGATGATGAAGTCAACTAGGAGTTTGACAATATATGAGACAGATTTAATGAGAGTGAGTCACAGCTGTAATATGGACAAAAGTGTGTGAAATATCTAAAAGAAAGAGTCTCGAGACTAGAATGGAAAGAAAAGAACTAGAACAAGCTTGAATGCTGTAGGGTCAAACTCCCTTGCTTCATTAAAAGGTAAATAAAACAGGAGTCATTTCTCAATACAAGATTATTCCTAATCAAATCAAGCTAATTAAGAGGGGGAATTCATCATCAGTTTTTGCGTGAGTCAATAATGGATACTAAAAGACTGACAATACTGATGAAGAACTCTCATTTGTTTATGATGTAACCGGTTCTCAGTGTGGTCATTGCCACTGTTGCGACAAACAAAAATTAAGTTAAAACTCAACAATACTAGTTTGATAATTACTGATTTGAGATACCAATAGAGAATCAAGAGTGGAAATAGGCTAGTCATAGAGAGGGGGTGTTCAAAAAAAGTGTGAGAAAGAAAGACAAAGAAGAGAAAAGAAGAAAATGAGGAGAGAGAGAGAGAGAGACAAGGAGAGAAAAAAGAGAAAAAGACAAAGAGAGAGAGAAACAAACAATAGATAAATAATAATGGAAGGAGTGCTAATGATGATTGTTTTATGCCTATTGTACGAGAGTGCATCAATAAGTCTGCACCCTGACTCATAGGTATTACCAGAATCTTGATCTGAAATTTTCCCTGTATAATGTTTGAGCCATGTAATTATTATTCCCTATCAAATTGAGTTCAGTGAAGAGGAAGGAGATTATGCTGAAAAATAAAATCGTCATGTGAAATGAACGCTTTATCATTAAGCTATTGATTTATTCATATACATGTGTCCCTAAGGAAATATCACAATTCGAGAAGCTAATAACAGTATTTAATCTGCCTTGTATGATCTAGTGCAATTTCAACCTTTAAGAATAAGAAAATCCCATTAGTCTTAAAAAGAGGGGTCAATAACCAATGCATCTTCCTGATAGTCATCTATGGAGCTGAAACATTACCAAAATGAGAACCATGCAATGTGCACATGTGAGAATCATGCTCAAATCACACAAAAAAACAAACCAGCACAGAATAATAGAGAAAAAAGAGGAGTCAGGAATATCATAAAATCCATTAGAAAACTCAGATGGCAATGGGCTGATCATGTTGCAAGACAACCGATGGACATCATGACTCATGACATGAATCTCCAGAGATCATGTACAAAACTGAGGCCAGCAAAGAAATAAGATGGCAATGAAAACTAAAGAAAATCAAATAGTATTGGTTCTGCGATGTCCATCATTGAGAGGTCTGGCAAATCCTGGAGAAGGTTTAGTCCAATGACAGACACTAAGAGGATGATGAGTATAATGATCACTTTGATCTAGAGTAACAATTTGGGATGAGAATGTTTGGGAGAACTCCATGGTAATTGGAGAGAATAAACAATCACCATAGAAATCAAACAAAAATTGTCATCATGGGTTTTGCCAATGATAAAACCCTTCCATAAACTTGCTTGGTTAAAGAGATCCATTTCATGGACTGTACCTCCCTATTTCTCTCTCAAAAAAAATCTTACAATGAAAACAACCTGGTTCTTATATTCTCTATCAAGTGAACACACAGATAAATGCCCTTGAAGAATTGTAATTTGTCATTGAACTATCACTGCTGTAATGAATCTGATGAAGCAAAGACTTCATGTGTCTGGGATTTGGGTGCCTTATTTATCGCCTTTTATTCAGAAATGTGTTATGAAGAGAGAGAAGTCACAAATGCCGGAGGAATAGAGAGAGAAGAGGTAAAAGAAGCAAGCAGCCGAGTTGGAAGCAAGTGTTTATTGGAAAGAGAAAATACAATGGAGAAATTAAAAAGAGAAATCAATTAATAGGAAAAGAAACCATAAAATTGTAAAAACGAACATTCCAAGGGAAATTATGGATCACCCCCATGCACATATGCTGTATTGGAAGTGATGAAATAAAATTTTGGAAAACAGGATGAACAATGAATTACTTACTTCTCTCGCCTTTAGTTGGGCTGTGATCACAAGAGAGATTGGAATTTTCAGAATACAAGAGAGCAGAAACTAGTGACCAATCGAGGATAAAATCACATTGCATATTGATCCCCCTCACTAAAAACCTATTTTGGGGGGAATTCTCAAAATATAAAAAAATAACATTTTCACTACTCATTAAGGGGAGTGAGTGTGCAAAATTTAAAGTTTCTGCTATGAACTGTGAGATTTGGGCAAAGTCTGGATAAATACATGGATATCCACAAATGTCTGAACACTTAAATAACCTAAACCCAGCAACAGTATTCAAACTAGTCAGTTGTGGGTAACGGGATTTATAGGAATTATGATGAAGACCGAAAATGAAAGAATTCTCCTGCTAAACAGAACATCGAAAATCGAGAATGACGTTAAGATGAGAGGATGAATTGTGTCTCCATGGAAAGTCATGTCATTTAATTTTATGCAAGTTGTGCAAAAATCTGTATGACTGCCCGATAGATTAAGACTGGGAGGATTTGCTTAATCCTTTGTGACCTCAGTGTCAGAAGAGTTCGAAAGCAAAGGAAAAGTAATTGAACGTCAAGAACATAAAAGGAAGCCCCAGAAGGCCTTTATGCTTCCAAAAACAGAAGTCCTGAGAATTTGGGAAGATTATGGATTTTATGAATTGTGAAGAAGAAGAAGAAGGGTAAGGAAAGAAGAATGATGGAAATTGCAATGGGTGACGCTAGTGAACTGGGTTGGGGAGACAAAAGAGACCAAAGTGTTGAGCAGGAAAGGCCAGTGTTATTGAAACCATCTTTTTAAAAGTGCTGCTGAGTGCATTAGGTTGTCTGCTGTTAAGACAGATGCTCTTTATGCTTTTTGACAGAGCTCATTGCCTCGAGAAACACGAGGAAAATGTTTGACTCTGACAGCTAATAAAAAGGCAAACAGAATTAAACCAGAGAATGACAAAAAGAAAACTGGTCTGATAAGTCATCCAATAGAAACCATCTCACAACTGACATTTTTTGGCTGCCAGCTGTGTTAGGGAAGGGGTGATCAATTAAAAAATTGGAAAAAGAGTTAAGTGATGAATAGGTTACTTCTCTCATCTTTTGTTGGGTGGTGATCATCAAAAAGATCTGAATCTCAAAAAGTTGACATAATAAGGGATAAACGTTTAAATTTTCAGCCCCTTGTAGTTATGATACATGCATAGCCAACAACCCAACCAGATGAACTTAAAAACTGAAGAAACCTGTATTGACAGTATTTGTGACAGTTTTCATTGACGGTTACTAATTTTATATTTTTCTTTCTTGAATAATATTTCAAAATGGGAAAAACCTAAAAACGTGTTACTTTTTTACAAAACAAATCAATTAATTTTTACGGGTGTTTGGTTATTTCTCACAAAATAATTTGAAACACTTTTAGATATTTTTTGTTTTGTGTATTTGAAGAAATGATTATCTGATAATATTAGTTTTTTTTACTCCATTATGTTTCAGTGATGCTACTTCCAAATTATCAACCGTCAACTAAAACTGTCAAAAATAGTTTCTTCCATTTTTAGGTGATTCTGTCTGACCTTGCTGTGTATGTTTGTGTTATGCATACAGGCTGGGACAATACAGCTAGAGAACTGGAAATTTCGACATTCACTTCTTATACCAAGCCAACCTGTCTTTTTATTCTTTGAAAATTCCACTCCCCACCAAATACACTTATAATATAAGTTTATATTGGTTCCTTATTCTATGTCCAGCAGCGTTCATACCTGTCTTTTGAATATTCAGACTTTATAGTGTCACTTATTCAATGATCATCTGACTGCTAATTTTTTTAATTGATCACCTCCAACACAGCATGCAGCCAAAAGATGTTGATCACATGATGGTTTCTATTGAGTAACTAACCTGTGTCTTTTATAATTATTCTTGATTTTAATAGCTCAGAATGATTGGAAAAATCATACAATCATTATCCATTTTAGATGACCTGAGAAATCTGTTAAATAACATTATTTATTCTTCTGATACGTTCCTTAATGTAGTTCCAACAAATTGCTTTTAGAGTGCAATAGGGTTTGATTAACTCGTTCAAATTGATTTAAACAATGCAATCACAAGATTTGTGCATTGTTGGTTCAAAATGACAAGAGAGACATAGAAAAAATAACTTTTTCAAAAAAGCAACAAAAAAAAAAAATTTTTAGATGGTGCCTAGTGGTGTATAACTGTTCCAGGTTGTAGCCTCAAACATGTGACCAGGAGAGTCTCAAGGCACAGACAGACAGACACACAAATGGGCAAAGAGAGAAGAATCTCTCGTCCACATATTTGGTTGGTCAGGCAGGCTATATGTTGGGGTTATGTTGATCCAATAGAATATCCATTCTTGTATACCTCTTATATAAGGTGGACAGACTATGGCAGCATTTTTGCAATTGTCCTTCAGCTCTGTTCTTCTGATTGTAGAAGCCAATGTTATGCTGATAGGATAGTTGTCCCTCAGAATGGTTCCCCTTATACTTATCTTCTCCTATTATTACATGTCTGGATCACTACTTATCTGTGTTATTCGATGTTGGAAGCAATGGATGACTTGATTCTATATGCTATATGAATCAAATTTCAGTTACTGTCTGATGAATGTTGGCTTACGATTCACGTCTTCAACCTACGCTCTCTGCAAACTATTCATACATACAGGAAGGCCAGTTTCTTGTCTCTTTTCTATTCCATTATGAACTATAATGAAGGTATCATGGAGCTCACATGATCCAGAAATACTTGTACATCTTTGTTGCATTCCATAAGAGAAGGATCTGATTCTGGTTTCTCCTGAACTACTGAAAAGCCTCATCTGGTTAGACAGAATAGAAGCATTTTTGATCACTTTCATGAAGTGGGCAGTTCTTTACAAAGGACTTGTTGGTTTACTATATCAAGGAGGGCCCACAAATGATTGCAGGCTTTAGTGAAATATCCATACTTCGCATGTAGCCACACACCTGTAGCCCACACATGTGCCAGAACTAATTATCTAAAAATTCATCCAATATTATCAAAAAAGATAGACCTTATGTCTAAAATTATCTTTAAAAGATATATCATCTAAAATTATCTAAAAAAAATACCATCACAAAAGACCCCAAAAAGCAACATTTTGAAAAAAAAGGTTTTAGATAATTGGTGGTATACTCAAACTAATTTTCTAGGTTGTAGCACCCAATATGTAACTGGAGTGTCTGGAAAAATCATGCTCAACCTCACATAGAGAGATCACAAGACAGTACAATATATCAGGGGAAAAATAGTCCGAGACATCATAGAATCCATCAGAAAACTCAAATGGCAATGGGCTGGTTATGTTGCAAGAATCATAGATAACCAATTGACATCACAACTCACAACATGGATCCCCAGAGATCACATGTGCCACAGAGGCCGACAGAATACAAGATAGAGAGACAAGCTAGACAAATTCAATTGGCTCCTCGATGTCTACAACAGAAAGATATGGCAAAAGCATGGGAACGACAGACATTAAAAGACTGATGATAACAATTCAGTGATGAGGAAGTGATCTCTGTCCTTGCAGAAGATTCACTATCACAAATGTGTAGCCTTTGTCTGCTTTCACAATGATGGTGCTGGTATTACTCCACAGAGCTTGGGGAGGCATTCCTTGCTCTTTTGTGATGTTCAATTTTGGGGGGACTGACTTTTTTCAGAACCCCCGTCACTTTCTATCTTAGCTTGTCTGTCTGCGTCATCAGAATTTTTTATGGCACTCTCTTTGATCAGGGCTTTCAGACCAAAGTATGAAGCTCACTTGATCACTGCTGTAAAGATTAGCACTGTTTTTTTTTTCAGAAATACCTGACTGAAATTGGCTATTATCTCACATTACGTACTCTGCTGTACCTCATTTAACTTCTGTAGTTTGATGTGCCTTGATTCTTTGAATTTTTGATTGTAAAATTTCTCCCAAATTTTTTGGATACTTTTTTTATCTATGTTTGCTGTCATTTGATCAAGGAACAATCAACTTGACCTACTTGGTGTCCTCTGATAATCATTTTTTTTTTTTCACTTGCTACAGGACTTCCTGTGTGATCGAGACATTCAAAATGACAATATTTCTTCAAAACTCTTATCATTCTGCTGCAAAACATGCTGGGGGAATATGATCAAATAACATGGGAACAGTTCTATGCTTCCTATTTTTTTGAGAAATGATAAATTTTTGTTGTCTGCATCAAATGTTTTGAATCTTTCTTACTAGTCAAAATTTTGTAATAAGACATTAGAAATACAGATTATGGTCTGAAAATAAAAACACTGAATGAAATTTCCAATTGAATCTTGTCAGAAAAGACTCAAATTTCATTACTTTTATGGAGCTTTGATAAGAATTAACAAACATCTCTCATTGATAGAAAGTTCTGCTTAATCTTTAGATTTGAAATCATCTTCCAAAAGCATCAGAGGAATTATTTTTGATTTAATGGAAGAAATTCAAGAATAAAAAGAGACAGTTTTCTAAATCCCGTTATTAGTATTTGCTATCATGATGATCATCAGCTATCATAAGTCTAGTGCTGGAAAAAGGCCTTTCCCATCTCTTTCCATGGCGACTGTGATTGCCCAAACTTTTGCCATGTCTTTATGGCAAACCTTTTTCATTTCATCCTTGTCTCTTGTGTCAAGTCTTTTATTACTGTGTTTACTATCCCATGGGCACCAATCAATTAGCCTTTTGTACCATATGTTGTCATCTCTCCTTGCTGAGTATCTGCCATTTATAAACGGTCATGAAAGAATTGTCTCGCTTGATTACAAAAAGACCTCTTGTAATATTGTAATCATTTGCATCAGTTCTCAGTCATTTTTTCCTTTGTCTGTAAAATAACATTATGCATTATATTTGTTGTGAAATACACACCTGTGTGTCATAACGTCATAATAAAAAACCGTTAGTCTAAAAGGGAATTCAAGACATGCATGCGTGTGTGTCAGTTGGAATGCTCAAACATGGGCCATTAATTTTAGCTTGTGGGAATCGGTTTGTCAATCGTAGAGTCCCTTACAAAGGAACATGGCCAATCAACTGACAGCTTGAAAGTGGTTTTCCCTTTTTTTCATCGGTTCAATCTTCAAACAAAGAAGCCCTGGAGCTGAGAGGGAGCAGCCAAGTGATTTCGAAATGTATCTTAGTGAAAGGCGCACTTCTCCCGGAAGCTGGTTGGTGAGAATGTGGAGGAATTGAAGAGGGTCTAGTTATCAAGTTCATGTCTAATGATGAATAAATTGTATGAATTTAGACACAAGATGTCTTTCTCTCTTTGTTGAGTATTTTTATCAAATTTGAATTCTTTGTTTCTCTCAGATCTTTCTCCAACTTTTTCATGTATTGTTTTCATCTTCGTTCATCTGAAAATGCTCATGCCTTCAACAAGGTTGTTCGAATCACCATGGGTTTTCTTTCAAACAAATACAAATCATGTATATACCAGCTTGTTGGTCCTAAAAAATCGTAAGATATGATCTTGTGCCAGCCATTGCTTAATATGAATGCATCAACTCAAAAACCTAATGCTTATGCTCTTCTGAATCAGTCAGTTCTGCTTCAACATTTTTCTTTGCCACTGATATTCCAATTTTTTCTTTATTCCAGAATCTTTTTATCAATGTTCCTCTTTTCCTTTTAATTCTTATGTCTCAGATTACATTTCACTGAGTCTGAGCTTTTCATTTTCGTTGAATGATTCTAATTAGTTACCAGAACAACACTAATCAATAACCGTGCTTACCAATTCTTGTTCTATTGCCTTTTCAACTAATGCAACTTAGACTACTTTCACTGTTACCAACAGTAATACAAACATGCAACCACTACTACCACTACCATCAAAACTTGTACGACAGAACTACTTCTAGTACTATAGTACCAACAAATACCAATGTCACATCAATATTTTGTACAATTACAATAAAACTTGACATAAACTGCCACAGTCATTACTAATACATTGAAAACTTTATTCCTCATGAAATTTTTAAGGCAGGGAACTCACGGCTAATTTGGTCAAATTTTTATATTTTTGTTTTTCACATCATCTTATAGAAAAGTCAATTTCCTTCCAAATGGCACATTACAATAAGACATTTGAGAAAGATATCTTATGCCTGGCACTGTTTATATATAGGGTATAACATACATCGAGACAACTGGAGACACAGGCAACAATGATGTTTTTTATTAAAAAATTTGTTTATACCATGCAAATATTGTATTTTGTATAAATATATCATGTAAATATAAATCATACAAGTATTTTGTATAACGTAAGATAAATAAATGTAATATATGTAATGTGATTTAAAAAAAAATTTAATCTCGATTTTTTTTTTCAAAACTGTATTTTCCAAATTTAGATGAGCTCTCCTCCTTATTTTCATGAATAAATGCAATTTTGTTGGGAATGTGTGGACAAGACATTTTGAAAATCATTTTTTTGAATTTTCAGTTTCAAAAAGTTTACTAAAGAAAAAATTCAAAATTTGATGTTTATTTTATTTTTCAAAAAAGTGCTCCCGACCCCCAAAATTCTTTTGCTTTTTCCAAAGACTTCCTCTAGAAAGTTCCAAATATGCTCACTCGAAAATACTCAATAATTACTCAAAAAAAAATACTCAATAATTACTCAAAAATTAAAAAAATTGAAAAAGAAATTCTGAATCAAAATTAGTTAATATTATTTTTTTTTTAATTAATTGAACGTGATAAAAACAACTGTGGAATTTACAGGTAGCTATGATGGAGGAATTTGATAGATGAGAGTTCCCCAACCTTGAACATAAAGGATGGAAGTAAATATGAGAGAAAACATTTTTCTAAATAATCAATATTTAAGTAACAAGAAAGAATTGCTGCAGATTTCTTTTAATGCTCCAATATTTGATTATATTGTCATCAGAACATTAAAAATAAGTAATGCGTAAATTATCCTGAAGATAATATGAAACACTGAAATGTTTAAAAAAATTAATCACACCTCCTGTAAATTTGTTGATTAAGTCCTGACTTATTGATAGGTAACAAACTTATACTTTTATTTCCCTTGTTTTGTTTTTAAAAAAAGTTTTACTCAACATCTGTATACTTGATAAAAAATACCCCATGAAAAATAAGAGGAGAAAAAAGACATAGACAATGGTATTTAGTGTAAGGGAGATCGGCTCTTGGGTCAAATAAAGTACTGAACTCATAGCCCAAAAATTTATGCTCCAGCCTATGGTAGCACTTGTCAACTATTTCATCATCAATCTTTTAGCATCCTTCATTGAACATAGACTTTCCTCAAGATTTGCTAGACCTCTCTATCATGGGCATTGCAGAGCCAATACTTTCTGAATTTGTCTAGCTTGTCATGCCATCTCACTTTCTGCCAACCTGAATTTTGCACATGATCTCTAGGGAGACATGTGAGTTGTGATGTCCAGTGGTTACTAACCATTCTTGCAACATAACCAACCCATTGCCATTTGAGTTCAATGATATCTTGGACTCTTGTCTTTTCTCTAATATATTGAGCTGTCTTACGATCTCTCCATATGATGTTGAGCATGATTCCCTCATGTGCATGTTGCATGGTTCTCACTTTGAGGGTTAATCTTTTGCTTAGGTTCCATGTCTCTGCTCCATAAATGACTATTGGCAGGATGCATTCTTTTTTCTAGGACTTGTGGGATGCCAACCCATCAAAGGATAAAGGGAAAGGAGGAGCAAGGGGTGGTTGCATTTAGCCTGATGGGTCAGTTGAGAAGTGTAATAAGATCTTATGCTGTTAAAACTTGATGTGTAGTTTTTATTCATTTTTCAAAAAATTCTTCTTCACTGTGGGCGGGGTTACTGCTCTACTGCTGAATTACTTCTCTGAGGGGGTAACAGATTCCCACAGTCAATGCGCATCTGATTCTGTCTGAGTATCTCAGATCTGTACTGAAAGTTGCACAGACAATGGTACTGTCATGATTCCCCTCCAAAGGGACAGTGGAACTCTATGACTAGCTCTGGCGTCTACCAACAATATATCTACATTGTGCGGTTTAACTACCCAGATCAGTAATACTGTCAGAATACTCCCGTGTAGGAGTGCCAAATCCCCATAGCTGGCTCATACATCAGCCAGGGGAAGAAAAATCGTGTCAGACCTATAACCTAGAAGCCCTGCACCTATTCCTGATTTGAAATGTTGGGTCAGCCCTGCACATGTCAGACTTCACCTGGAAACTTTATCAAGCTGACTAAATGGCTATTCTCTGACACAAGCCCTATTCAAGGTTCTATAGTTGTGGAAAAAGATCGAAAAATCTTTACCTGTGAAGTCAAGCCACAATTCCATGTGGTAGCCTCTAAGTTACCATTGGCAGGGTGCCATCTAGAGAAGACACCTGACTTGACAATGGACAACTAGCTATAAACTGAGGTGAATATAAAAATGATCGACAGGGCAATAATTGAAATAAGAATAAAAAGTTCTATCACAATATTCATGAGTAGTAAAATAATGAGGGTTGATTGAAAGTTTATAGTGACATTGTATTAGAGTTGAAAAGTGTTTTCTTTACACATTATAGTTTAGTTAACTTGTAAACGTAGCATATTTTGACATACTCCCACAAATATAAAATATGTATGAGTTTGGAGGTCTGTATGAAGTTTTATGATGCTTTACTCCCGTGCCTGAATGCTGGAGGAATCTAAATTCCCACCCCTGGACCTTGGAAGATGTTGTATTCCAATGCCTGGGCCCTGGAAGATGCTTAATCCCACCTTTTGGGCTCTGGATAGACATGCAAGAGGCAAAATTTTAACATCTGATCATTTTATAGCGGTTGAATATTGAAAATTAATGCATCCATTTTCCCAAAAATATGTAAGTAATACTATTAGAAACTATCAACCAAAACTGCCACCAAAAATGTCAATATAGGTTTCTTCAGTTTTTAAGCTGGTCTGGTTGACAAGCTATCTATCTACATATGTGTCATACAGACTGCACCAATGGAATAAGAGGACTGAAAATTTTAATATCTATTCCTAATTGTATATAGTGAAAGTAGAAAATGAAATTAAACGTAAATTTCAATTTGAAAGCAGAAAACCATATCAAACTCAAAATGCTGTGAAAAAAGTTCATTCACCGCTGATAGGCTAAATAGACAAGCTCTACAAGATTTGAGTAAACTGTTTTGCAGAAATGTTGCCCATTCTGTTATATTCGGGCTACGGAAAATTTTTACAGGAACTCTGTGTTTATATAGGTTGTCCTTGGATCAGATTGACCACTTACTAATTGTCCAAATGAGTTTGTAAAATGACTTCAAAGTAAAATTGACTTCCTAAATTTTTTGCAAGAATATTAATCACTGCTACCAACAACAGACCAGTTTAATCACTGTTGTTTGGTTCAGTTAATTACCGCAACACATAAGAGACTAACAGATCAAACTAATCACTGATGCTGGATTTAGGTTATTAATGTTTTTTGATATCTATATCTATCTATCCTTCACAATTGTTTTTTTGTTTTAGAGGGTTCAATATGGAATGTAAGTTTATGTAAAATTGGCCATTCTAGAGAATT
This sequence comes from Thysanoteuthis rhombus, assembly GCA_963457665.1. Lineage (NCBI taxonomy): Eukaryota > Metazoa > Mollusca > Cephalopoda > Oegopsida > Thysanoteuthidae > Thysanoteuthis > Thysanoteuthis major. Next base: position 58,339,817 of record OY735212.1, on the reverse strand, counting down.
TAGATGTTATTAATAAAACCATCAAAATAAAGCCTTCAAAAAGGTCAAAAAAGCTTCTTGTTTTTCTTTTTTTTTCAATTTTGAAGACATGTAATGGATGACTGATGCCAATTTTCAAGTTTGTAGACAAAATGGTGTGGCCAGGAGCACTTGAATATGCAAACACGAAAACAAACAAACACACAAACATACAAACACAAGCAATCATAAGAAAAAAAGATAGAACCCTTGGCCATCTTTGATGGCTCCGGTGGTTCAATACAATAATTTCTTTGCCTTTCCCAACTACTTTTTATATAGATTATTTCATGGTGGGATTTCTTGCTTAGTACAAGAAGAGAGTCATGCTAAAAAAAAATATCAAAGCTATTTAGAGGTGCTACTTGCAACGACCTTATCTCTCAGTCCATATAACTTCTCTTATCACAGTCGAATGAACGCAGACATGTAACATAAGTCTGTGTTCAATCATCTGTAATAAGAGTTATATGAAGTATAAGAATGAATTGAGAGATAAGGTCATCGTGAGTAGCCCTTAAAAATAGATTCAATATTTTTGTTCATCATCTACGTAATTTTATGTTGCAACTTCTCAACCTCCCCCCTGAGATATATTTTAACTTTAGGGTAGCAAAAATTTATTTTCAGTCTGCTATTCCCATAATATTCTTATCAGATCGGCCACTCAAATACATTTTCTGAATAAATCCAACATCTTTGTTTTCATTTTTAAAGAGTATGATACTGAAACAAATACATATCCAAACAACTAACAGAGCCAAGGATCAATACTCAAAGACACTTGAAGATTTTTCCTAATGGATGCTCTCCACTAAACTCCCTGATTTCAAACTCCTTTCAGTGATTATGACTCCTGGTAGTTATTTTAATTTCCGCCTTATAATTGTCTGACAAAATCTCCATTTTCTCACAAAATTTATCCAGGCAGTTTTTAAATTGTCTTTGCTGTAACAACATGTTCTGAAAATTCAATTGCTGATCGGACAGAAAAGGCTTTTGTCTTGTTGCAGAAGATTTTCATGTATGACCTAGAACTCGAGCGATCTGTCGAGTCCTTCCTCATACAAATGAAGTCCACTATTGATCTCTGAAATAACCCTGATACAATCTTAAACATCTCTCTCATGTCACCTCAGATACGATGAAAGCTTAGTGCTAATAGCCTCAATGCCCATAGCCTTCCAGCATATGCTAAATTCTACATATTTGATAGTTGGTAAGTAGCCCTCTTTGAACTGACTCCAGTTGAATTACATGGTTCAGCTTACCGGGAAAATACACTGCATTTGTATGGTCAATGTGTGTTCTGACTAGGAACTTGTGCACTTTTAAGAATGTCCTTGCATCCATAAATTGTAATAAACAGAATGGCAAACATGGACTTAGCTTTCTGGGGTTTGTCTATAACATGGTGATCTAAGCTATGCTCGTTATCAATAATAATGCCCAAGTCCATATCATTATTTGTATGATGTATGTATCTCTGCATTCACTTGTATATGTTGACTCTAATTCATATTATTATCTACATTGTCACTGTTCAAATAATTGCCTTTTCTAATAAATACTAACAAGGTAGGGACAGCGCTAGACCCTTGGCAAACTAGGCAATTGCCTGGGATGCTAAAATCTGGGATGCTACTCAAACTCTGAGCAACTTGAACAAAATTTTCTAATCTAACTAAAAGCATGAAGACTTGAAGAAAAGAAAATAAGAACGCACTGTTTAAGACTGATGATAGTAATCTTGAGAAAAAAAAAATTGTGTAGAGTATTTAATTAAAAGAATGAGTACATTTCATTCTCATAATAAGTAACAGCACTTTGGGTTGAGGTAGGGGTAGAGCAGAGAATGGTCAGGAAGGAGGCCAGAGAAGAGGAGAGAACATCGTAGGGCTGGCCTTGGACCCTAAATACCTTGGCATCTGATCTGTAACTACAGCAGTTACAACTGGTATTACATCTGCTGTAATGCTAACTACTATATATCTATCTATATCAGCATTACAATAACTATCAAGAAAAGGTTCCATCCTTTTTCTTGTACTTTGGTTAGTGTGTTCAGAATTCTCTTGGACCCCTTCTAAAAATGTTCTTTTTGATTCTAGGAAAAGAGCCTTTTTGATTTTTGAGTGGGCATTTATCTGACAGATTTATAGATAAAATCTAGATTCTCAAAAATCTAGATGTTTCTAGATGTTTTTTTTCTCTATTCTTGATGTTTTCCAGGGGAAATAAATCCAGATGTTCTAGATGTTTCCAGTGGGTATAGCATCAAGATTCTCCCAAATCTGGATGTTTTAAGATATTTTTTACTCTATTTCAGATGATTTCCTGCGGAAATAAAATCTAGATTCACTGAAATGTAGATGTTTCTAGATGTTTTTTTTATTTTAGATGTTTTCCTGTGGAAGATGCTGATGATGTTAAAATTAGAATTTATTCTGACTTCATCAATTCTCCAATGGATTTTTCATTACATGACTTCATATGCTGACACTATGGTTGTTCAATTATTCAGAAAATATCATGCTCAACATGACATGTTATCTTACAAATCATTGACAATAGTATATGGTACTTTGTATCTAGGATGTGTTGTGTACTATGGATTCACAAAAAAGAGAATATTTTAGTGTCTGTGGTAATCAATTGACAATTAAGCTTTTTTTGGAAAGGTGGTCCCAATTGGAGAAATTGGAGAAAAAATGGAAACTGGATTTGGATTAGATAATATTATCAGTGGATAATAGGGTTCAATGCAAATTTTGATTTTCTTTCATTAATTCTCTCATTTCTTTTTATCTGTTTATAAAATCAAATGATTGAGGATGTGTAACTTAACAATTTACCGTTGGAATTAGCATTCCCTACATTGTACCAAAAAGGCTTTTAATATCTGTTGGTCATGATAGACACAAAGATATTTTGGGTTTTTTGTGCATCCATAGCATACTACACACCAAAGATATGAAGCAGCAGATGCCACTGATCACAGATCAGTCAAAGATATTTGAGAATAGAAAATCTCTATTTATGCTGCTCAGTGACAAACAAAGGTCAAAGTCAAACTTTTCACGTGGTTGGTATATTTTTGTTGATATTTTCCAAAGATAAGTAATAAATAAGTTAAAAATCAAAATAAAAGATTCAAACTGAGACTGAATATCAGAAACAGATAACCAAAAATGTCATCAAAACTGTCAAAATAGGTTTCATCAGTTTTCTAGTCAGTCTGGCTGGCTGGCTCGATAGATGTATGTATCATGGGTTCAGGCTGGCCCAATGTAGATAGAGGGCTGAAAATTTAAATATTCACACTTTAATATGTCTACACCCCCTCATAGGTTTTTAGTGGGGAGGGTAATTTGCAATGTAAATTTATGCTAAATTGATCTATAGTTTGTGTCTGCTCATCTTTTTAAAATTTCGACCTATTTTCAGTGATCACTGATCAACAAGAGGAAAGAAAAGTGACATTCATTGATCACCCTTTTTCCAATTTTTTAATTAATCACCCTCAGCGTGGCATGTTGCCAAAATATGTTGGTCAAACCTGTCATTTTTGTAATTTCTTGAATGATAGAGATAATTCTGTTTATATATATTCATATGAATTTGTGAATGGAGAAATCACTTTTGTATTTTTCCTGAACGTACCATGGAATTTCTGCAAGTTCTTCTGTTGCAAGATAAAACATCGGTTGGAATGTATCAAAACAATACCGGAGACTCTATTCTTCTCTTGGCCTGTGTGATGTCAATTACCACTGACAGGATGTAAATAAAAGATCCCTATTTATTTGGGCAGATAGAGGGAGCGAGAGGGGATTCCCACAAAATGAGACACATCCATGAAGGTTTAAGCTTATAATGCAAGCATCTCTGTACATATGAAACATCATCATAGACATATGAACCTGCGGGCTGGGGAAGGGTGCAAAACATCCCCCATACCCCCCACACGCATTCAGGCAAAACATTGCACATTTTGGGGCTAATCAATGCAATTCAGGCAAAATCAGGTAAATTTGGTGATGTAATAAGTCATTTGCCCCCCTTAGCCAAGGAGTTCCCATATATCAATGTACTACATGATTGTCTTGTTCCAGCAAGAATATGACAGGTTACATCCAAGGTTACTAAGTTACAATGTGTATTCTTTTTGTAACTAACCCTAATTCTCAGCTGCACCTATACCTCTACAAGTTGCCTCCTGAAGACTTGATACTTTTTGATACAACAGAAAGTGATAAAAGCAGTCTGATCCAGCTAATATGATACCATGGTTATATAGTAATGCAACTATTTATTGCAATTTAATTTTTTGGTCATTATCACTTTTCTTTCACAATTTTTTTTTTTATTCGACTTTCAAGTATCAAAGCTCAGTAATCAATAGAAACACTTAAGCAGCCGTAGACCTGTGGTGATATTTGAATTATTCAAAGAGCCAATATCAGTGAGTATATAAACAATAAATAAATCCAATAATTCAAAAATAGCTTTGAAAAATTACCAGGCTAAAACAAAGCCTCTGAAATAGTGTCAACATCACTTCTTCTAGTCCAAAATTGCCAAGTGAAGTAATCTTTAATTAATTCCTTTGCTTATAGGAAAACAGTGACTCTCAGGTAAAGCTCTCTTTCTCACACTTTCTTATTACTTCTCACTCTACTGGTCCTTAAGAAACCATGTGGTCTGAAGGACCAGATTCCCAGATCTTCCAGCATTCTGTGCTGTGCCATAGTCCCAAGTAAACATTTGATTTTACTTTGCACTCACTCCTGTAACTTTTTATGATCTAAAGTGACGCTAGAGCACACAAGAACTTGTGAAAAGACAATTAACTAAAAAATGTAATTCCTGTTAGTTGTAAATGAATAAACATTTGTTTCCTTAAAGTTGTGCTTCAATTTCATTCTCACCCCTCATGTTCAACCATATGAGAACAAAGATTTAGTACTCCATGTGATCAACCTTTTTGATACAATATGTGACCAACAAATTTTATACTAGCGTCCTCTTCTTCAGACCATTTTCTTTCTCCCTAAATTATCAGTTATGGTAAAAATAACCCCATTTTTCAAGATCATGCTTGAAGTTGAAAGTATCATGTGTTCTCAAGATACCAGACTCTTCTTGGATATACATTGTAAATATCTTTCCCCAAGGCATTAGAATGATTTGTTGCTGGCTTTCAAAAATTAAAACGTTAGTTTCAATTCTTAAAAGCCATTTTCCCACCAGTTTAATGATTACAATATATCATAAATCACTGGGGTCATTAGTTACAATACTTCACATGGTTATCAGTTTTAGGGTAAAAAACAAAAACCACATCATTTTCAATACATCAGAGCTTTACATACCAAAAAGAAAAAGGCAAAAGTAAGGTTGGTTTGGGTGTAAGGATGGGGGATGTTTCTCTCTGATCAATTTGTCAGTCATCTGGGGTCAGTGAATGTCCAATGAAGTCAGACAGAAATAAAATGCCCCAAACAAGACATTATGTTAATTCATGTAATATACAGACATTCTTATTGAAAAACAGACATAAATAAATTGTAATAGGCACTAACCTGTTAACCTGAACAGGACACTGAGCAACAAACAGAGAAACAGAGAGACAGAGAGAGAAAGAGATACATAGGCTTATACATATATATACTTGTGCTACAAGGGAGACTGAATAATCTGTAATATATTTTAGATATATCCCTGTCATATATGCATGTATTGATATAAGCAAAAATATACCTATTTATCAGTCTACATCAATGGTTCTTAAAACTTTGAAAACTCAAGAACCTCTTCTATAAAAGAAATATTCTGGCAGACCCCAATTTTTAGCATTTAATTTTTAGACAGTAATTAATAAACAACAATAATAAGCAGTTTTTGAGCTTTAAAGACTATATTTATTCGAGATGGATTACATTTATTTGAATTCTAATATTTGGTTTGCTTGGATGATGTAATGATTAGCACATCTACCTCATATGCAGAAGGATCTAGGTTTGATTATTGGTATGTGCAAGGAATGTGGAGAACTCTTCATTAAGAAACACTATCTGAGTATACCCCGAGCTGTATGATTATGGTGGAAAAAATTGGGAAAAGAGTTGTGCCCTCCTCTCTTTGAAAAAATAGTAACAAAGTCAAAGAGGAGGTTTCAGGTCACCTCTGCTAGTGCAGTACAAGTTTTTAACTAACATTTAATACAGGTTTTAGTAAACTGGTTGTATTCCAATAGCTGTGCTATGGATGATGTTGTTTCTCAACCAAAAGATTCTGAATGTCATGTTCAGAACAGACAATGTTGTAGAGCCAAAAACATTATTTGATTGACTCCACTTTTGAAACCATTGGTCTAGGTAGAGAGATATAGACATACACGCACATGCACACACAGATTTTAAGTGTTAGACATACAAATTTGTATTTTGATAATGTTTTCTTTGAAAAGACAATGGATTATAGTCCTCTAAGCAGGGCCAAATTAACCTACGTACATATTACACCATGATGCAGCACCCTAAGATATTGACAGGGTCTACCAATAGATAGCAATATAGAACTTCATCAACATTTCTTTGGGAAAAAGTTCAATTATACATAAAATAATTACTTGATACATTTAGCTTATACTTCTTTACATTGTCTAATCATCAACTTTTAGAAATTTTCTAAATATTTTTTTTTGTTTTTTTTTTTCAATCACTTAGGAAAAATGTCTGCATTACTTAAAATTTTTGTTTATTCAAAATTTAGAATTTCAATTATTAGATTTTAAGTCTCCAGTTTCTGTTTGGATTTCTTTGTTACTTTGCACAATGTTATTTTTCTCCAAAGAAAATAGAGGACTCGTGTCTCATGTGATCAATGGAAGACAACCTAATCTTCTTGTCTTGTTAACATTCACTGATGTGGCCGTGAGTCTTATTGCATCGGTATCAATAAAGTTACTTCTTCATTGCAATCCTTAAGTCCAGAGTAAAACCTTGTAACTGTTCATAGTTAGTTAGAACTGAACTTGTCATTGAAGTGCAGATCCTTTATTGGCCGACTTCTAACCGGGTTTAAATGTTACTTCCTTCTTCAAATGGTTTATGTATCTATGTTTGATATATGGATGATGTGTTAGGTTTGAGGATCGCATTCTGCTATTCCTACGGATAAAACTGAGTAGAATCCTGCCTCCCTGTCCAAATGATCAGCCATTTGGAAACTTACAGAGCCACCAGACTCCAACAACAGCACCAAAATGAAAATAAAAAAACCTGCATTAAAACAGAGCAAAGGTTAAACAATTCAAGTGACTGACATTGCAATCAGTCTAAATTGAGAGAAAGCAGAATTGATTCAGGTTGAAAAGGAAAAGAAAAGTGGTCGAAAGAAAGAATACAAATGATTTAAGAAAGATAAGTAAAAAGATTTACTGATGAAATTCAATTATTATGCAAGGTAATCTTTACAAGCACTTTGTTGCATGTGAATTGATGAATGAGTTAATTGATTCTGAATAATTGATTAATTAACCAATTAAATTCAGTCAGGAAGATAAGCAGCCCATGAGTAAAAATTAACCAAAGATATCATCTTTGTGCTTATATATTTCAATTAAGGTTAATTAACATGGATTTGATTTCTATGGCAAAATTAACGATTATTGTATGATCAACCGTTGAAAGGAATTTGGATAGAAGGGCATTGACATTAACATAACATGAGGCTTTTAGATTTGCGAATCTTCCAGAATATTGATCAGTCAAGGTTAGAGGGCAATTTTTCAATTACGACATGAATACTTTAGAGAAAGCAGTTTCTGCTTTGAAAAAATCCAAGGGGAGTATTACTCACGACGTGGCAAATGGATTTTATTAAATCTGAAAAATTTATAACTTTGCTCAATTTGTAAGACTTGAGTATAGATCAGGAATGAAATTATATGAAAAACAAAGCAAAGATGATAATTTTCACTAGAGAGAATTGAAGGTGAAGGATTTTGTCTTGACATAGGCTGCAAAGATTTGAGAAAATTTGAATAAGAGAATCAAAGGAAGGAAAGAAAAAGAAAGTGCGGAATAGAGAACAATATTTGTGTCAAGTGAATCAGAAGTTACGTTCACTGGTAATAACATAATATCGGCCTATTCAAATTGTAACGAGATAAACTGAATTGAAAAATATTCGCAAAATGTTGCAAAGTTCACTTTGACTCGGATAATGAATGAAGAAGCTATTGTGAAAGAGAAATAGAATCAAGCAAAGGGAATTAACTCTTGTAAAAGCATATTGATAGAGAATAAGAACCATAAGTTCAACGAGACATCCTTAATCTTTGGTACTTGTAGTATGAGGAGGAGGAGGAAGAGGAAGAGGAAAAAAAGCAAGGAAACTTCCTTTGAGCCAATTGATTCTCATACTTGTAAAATAGTGCGATATGAATATAGATATTCTGCATGTATTATTTTTAATAAAAATTGTAAATGACCATTTTTGGCGGTTTTTGGCCATTTTTGACTCTGGTGTGAATCTTTTGCAGATATTCTATTATGATATCATTAGCAGCTAGTTTAAAAGATTGATCAGAATTGATGTTGTATCTTTTAATGACATCACATCTCTTCCTCCCTTCCTATTTCTGTTGTTTGACATAACTAGGACTGACTGGCAAACCAACTGACAAACCAAAAAGTGTCTTATACTGATATGTGGACATATCTAAAAACGTGTTTTTAAACTGGTATTATTTACTTAGATTTTGAGAAATTAATAAATGAAAAGATCATATAAACAATTCAAAACAAAGTAAATTTTCTTAAAATGAAACAACACACTCTCAAAAAAGACATCATTCCTATTGTGGTATGAGTTATTTTGCAAAGCATTAGTTTTCACATAGAACTAGAAAGCTTTCAAAATAAACTTATATGTAATTATCTACATATATACATAAAACTTAAAATCAGTCTGTCTGTCTGTCTGTTTTACTTTGTAGATTACAATTTTGTTTGTAAGAAGTTAAAATTTTATATAGCAATACATCTTTTCAGAGCTTAGAGATGTTACAAAGGTTTTACAGTGAGGCTATATTCATGATGCTATTATGATGCTAAACTGAACCCTCAAGGTCATTCAAGGTCAATCTGAGGTCATTTGTGATCACTTCTAGCCAATCGGAGCAAATGTAAGCTATAATTTCCTCCCATGAAGTTGAAATTTGGCATGTGGGCACACCAATTTACATCAAGGGTCATGGGCTAGGTGAAATTGAACTTGGAGGTCATTCACAGTCACCAGAGATCATTTATAATCATTTCTAGTCAATTGAAGCAAAGGTAAGACATAATTTTGTACCTGAGAGGCTGATATTTCAAGGCAAAGGTATTCTGATACGTGAAGTTGACCTCAGAGGTCATTCAAGGTTATCAAAGATGATTTCAAATGAGATAACTGTGAAGGACACAACTTATTTTTCCTAAAATTTCATAAGATATAAGTAAAAACTGGAAAAAAACTTCTGGCATTTATCTTTCAAAAGACTTTGAATAGATTAATATATGCAAAACCCAATAAAATTTTAATGATTTTCAATATTGTCATTTTATGATTTTTGTTTTAATAATTACTTATTTAATGTATCATTTCAAATGTTTTTCATTCACAAATATTTCAAGATATTTTTGCTCTATTATTCCAGCAATCAGATAAAACATTAGAGAATTTTGTTCTTTAATGTATTTCTTCTTACACAACACAAACCAAGGTGCAAAACGCTGGTTTAAATTAGTTGGCACGTGGGCATTTTTGATGATATTTCAGTACTTTTGTATATTTCTTCCTTCATATCAAGAGTCGCACACTCTGAGCAGGTCCATACACACTCATGGGCAAACCAATGCGCAAATATCTGTCTTAGTCAAATATTTGAAAAAATTTTAAATTACACAATTTTTGCAAGAAATTTTTTTGTGCTTTCAATCCATATGACCTTTGTTTCCATTGGTACTTTGTCACTTTCTCGGTAGGGGCCTCCTATTTACGATGTAACAACAATTCTAGATTTGAAATGGGATTGTGTACATATAATCAACTAAAACAAGTATTGGATTTCATTGAATCTTTATAAAATATAATTTGTTTTCCTGTGTTGTTATGTTAGAAATTATTTTCCCTCACGCAACACCAGGTATCCTTGCTAGTTTAAAATGAAATAAAAGCTCAGTTAACTAGCCCTTTTTAGCTGAGAGACTCGAGCTTTCTTTTCTTGCTAATACGCATGCAAATTGACAATAAGTAGGTTGATGTTGATATACAAACACGCACTGAGCCCATCTCTTCAAAAGACAGAAAACCTCTCTTCTTAGCTTTGAACTTGAAGCTAATGTTTAAGTGTGCACATTTCATCTTCTATATTCATTCAACATGTTCTTATTTTATTTATTCATAATTATTGATGTAATGTGCATGCAACTACGTTCTTTTGTCTACATCATTAAATGTTTATATATTCAAATAAGTAATAACTGTTCTTGTTCATTAATTTAGATGGAGACCCAAACTTTCCATTCAAATTCTGTAATGATTCATTTCTATGGAGAATACTGCTTTATGAGCCCATTAAACCATCAAGGAGAAATACCAGATCAACAACAATCCTAAACAGTTACCATATTGGGCTCTTGCTATTGTTATGCCAAGATAATTTAATAAACATTTTTCAAAAATTGCTCAATACTGCGCACAAGATTTTCAATTTGTCAGTATGTACCATGTGATTTTAAAAAACCTTTTTTCTGTCCTCAACTTTCAGCAATTTTCTATAAAAATTCAAAATCCAGATTCATTTGTTTCTTCACCAAAATTTCTCCATAGTTACAATCAAAATATCACTCAAAAATATGTTTTTAGTGTGTGTGTGTGGAGGATAAGGAGGTTCAATATATGTGTATATGTAAGTTCAAAGTAAATTGAAAACAATAAAACTGAATCAATGAGTAGGAAAAATCAAATAATTATATCAAATGTCACTTTTTGGCATTAAATTAGTTGAAACTTAATCTATAGAGAAGTTTTTTCTCAATAAAATTCATGGACCTTTATGGTAAGTCAAAATTAAATTGCATTTTTTTTCTCGACAAAAAGGTATCAAAATACTGGATTGTGGTGTCTGCGGGGAGAGGGGCAAACGGAGTATATTAGCCCCTACCCCCCTCCCTGGATCAGTCCTTACTGCCTAGAGAGAGGAGGCTGGAAATTATGTACGAAAATAGTGTGGATCATTCTTTTTAATTTTCCATCCAAAGCATTGCATTATTCTTCATTGTGACTTGCCTTCAGGCAGTTACAGAGATGAAATGAGTTCACTTACTTAGTTAACCTTGGCATAGCATGCATATATATATATATATATATATATATATATATATATAAATATATATATATAAATATATATATATATATATATATATATATATATATATATAGATATATATATATATATATATATATATATATATATATATATATATTTATATATATATATATGTATATATTTATATATATATATATATATATATATATATATATATATATATATATATATATATATATATATATATAATTAGATAATTGTCATCCATAGACAGCTGTTTTGTTGTATTACAACTCTCCAGTGTGGCTAAAGCCTATCCATTATCCCATCCATTACCACGAGGTATGATCAAAATTTTTGCTTCAGACCCAGAGGCTGGCGTCTTATCTCTGCCCAACACAGAACTGGATGGTCAGTAAGGTCGAATTTAGGCGATATATTCACTCATGCATGAATTCCCCAACCACCAGAATGCTCTATTCCTAAGTTGGAAGAGCATTGCATAAGCTTAAAATGATAGTCTAGAAGCTTTACAGCTTTAAACACTGGACACTAAAAAAACTTTTCAATAGATTTTTTGAGTCACTTCAGTCACCTATTTCCCAATATCTGTCAATGCAATTTATGAATTCTTCCAAAGTGTTTTTTTCCCAGTTTCCTTTAAACTTAGTTATTATAATGTATAAATTGTCTCTTGTTGAGATCATCACTAGTTTACCATTTAACTGTTTTGGGATTTTGAAAATAAATTAGTCATATTAACGAGGCACCTCAGCAGGGTTGATCAGACACCAATTCCCTTTCTTACATAGTTTATGCCATACATGTAGTTTGTCATTTTATACATGGTTTTATGTGTATTGCATATTGTTATCATTCTACACTACATATTTATTTTTTGAAGCAAGGCTTATTTATGTAGGTTACCCTAAAAATGTTTTTAACGATGAGGGATCAGTAAGTATAACAACAGACATGACTTGCTCTTTGTGTCATTTCTATTGATGTTCACCCATGTGAGTATTAAATCTGTTGTATTGGTTTTAATTTCAGACTGCAAGTGAACCAACCAATGATATCATCTTTAAAAGAATTCTAATCACACAGAAAAACCTTCTTTGGATCAATTCTCTACCAACATATTCAACCAAAGAATTTGACAATTTTTTTCCACTAACCTTAAAATTAATTTTTCCACACATATGTATATGTATATATATATATATGTATATGTAAATGGATACACACAAAAATTTCAGTGCTTCATAGTGGCTTGTGTTTCCTGCAAGTGCAACCATCACAAGCATAGAATTTTCTGTATCAATTTGCACATGTTTTATCCTTGTATTGAGCCCTCTTCATTCATAGATAACTCAATTAACTCCTCTGCCCTTCTTAACCGAAAAATTCTCATACCTTTATGTGCACACCTACACACAAACAGAGCCAGAGAAATACACACACACACACACACACACACACACACATACACATACCATGTATACATACATATATATATTTGAAATGATTTCCCTTTGTTACTTGTTTAATGATATTGAGAAATTGATATATAATCCAACAGAATATTTATGAATGTTATACAATTTGAAACTCTATTTGTTACAAAGAGAATGAGTCAATCGGCCCAGATAGCGTGAATAGAAATAAACAATTAAAGAGCTACATTTTTCTTCGATTGTTTATTTCTACTTATGCAGTCTAGGCCAAGTAAGTCATTTACCATGAAACAATGGGAGGTCATTTCAAGTAGATTTTCAAATAATACAACGCATTTATACATATATATATATATATATATATATATATATATATATATGTATACACACACACTATAGCGTTAAACTGATCAGTAACAAAACTGTAAAATATATATGTGTGTCTGTGTGTCTGTGTGTATGTGTGTAAGTGTGTGTGTAAGAAATCCAGTGTTTGGAAACCTGCTTTATCTGAGACGAGCGTCCCCCTTGTCATAAACTCTTTTTGAAAAATGAACAATAATTGAGTACATAATTGTCTCTTTGAAACTAGTTTCAAATAATTGTTATATACAGGTGGAAATACAAAGTAAATTTTGTCACCTAAAGTAAGGAAGCTGGAAGCAGTGAGGACTCAGGGACACATTGGGTATGCAGAGGATTATGGAGCCTTGGGAAAAATTACATTAGTTAAGAGCTCTTGGGAAGCAAGCAAGAGTAGATGCCTTGAAGTAGAATAACCACAACATCTCCAAAGTGTACAATTTGTAAATCAGGTGTAAAATGGCTTCTAGTCATTATTATTTGTTGAAGGCATCATGAAAGTTATCAAGTGAGAATGTTGGATTTGTAGGAAAGGTTTAATGCAATGTCTATTTTGCCCCTGTGTATTTACACGGAATAATCTTCACAGAATAATATTCAGAGCCATGAAGTTCAGAGCTTTTCAAAAATTTACAATGATTCTTTACTCTTTTTACTTGATCTATTTTCTATATCATCTTTTGTTGATGAATCGCTGATCAAAAAATGTTTGGTCCAGTTCTAAATGGACACAGCTCAAATTTCATGAGATAAAAACTATACTTTTTCAAATCTTTCTTGAAAAAAAAGCAAGAAATAGACATTAATTGTATGCTGGAGTTACGTTATCAAATACGATTTTTTGACTAAAAAACCAAGATGAGATTTTTCTTTCTCTTGACTTTTAAATCTGCTTTTGTTGCTGAGAATATAAAAATTTATATGTAATAATTCATGTTTGACAAAACGTATAAGTATACTTGTCTAAATAAACATTTCAAAAAGAAATTATTTTAAAATTTTGCTCATTTTTTTTTCATCATCAGTCTTTTATTGTCTGTTGTTGGACATAGATCTTTCCCAGGATTCATCATACTTCTCTATCAAGGGCATCATGGAGCCAGTATTTTCTGATCCTGTCAAGTTCGTCTTGCCATCTCATATTCTGCCAGCTTCATTCTGCATGTGATCCCTGAGGATCCATGTTATGAGTTGTGATGTCTATCAGTTGTGTACCATTCTTTCAAGATGACCAGGTCATTGCTATTTGAGTTTCTTAATGGTTTCTATGATATGCCTGGCTCCTGTTTTTTCCCTTATATACTGTGCTGTCTTGTGGTGTCTTTATGTGAAGTTGAGCATGATTCTCTCATGTGCACGGTGCATGGTTCTCAGTTTGTGGGTCTATCTCTTGGTTAGGTTCCAAGTTTCTGCTCTGTCAGGGACTATCACAATGATGCATTGTTTGAATAACATTTTTTTTAGAGCTAATGGGATTTTCTTGTACTTGAAGGTTGAACTTACTCCACCAAAGGTTTCCCATCCAAGTGTTTGTTGCACATGAACTTTGTTTAGCTGAAGTTCATGTCAAGTCCAACACCTGTTATCTTCATTCAATCCATCTATCAGTTGGAGGTGCTGGAGGTTCTCTACAAAAAGGATGATCTCATCAGGAAATCAGAGGTTACTTAGGTATTCACCATCTATTCAGATTCCTTGGCTTAGTTTAGTTTTCAGGAAATCATCTTGAGGCAGGCTGTAAAGTGAGTTTGTATCAGCTCGACTTACCCAATCTGAAAGAGCTCAAATTGATTATTTAGCCTAATGAAGGATCTGCTGTGATGGTATATATAATGCAATAGTTTGACATATACAGGATCTACACCTTATAGTATGATAGCATCAACAATATTGGGAATTTCTACTTTTGAAGTCTATAAATGCTATCATGAGTGGCATTTTATGTTTTGCTGCTTTCTCTTATAGTCGATTCATCTATGGTCAAGTAGCTTCTTCTAAAGCCTGCTTGTTCTCGTGGTTGTTTTTTATCTAACATTTTGGTAATTTGATTGGTGATAACTTTGTAGATACAGTTGAATAGACTTATTGATCTGTAGTTGTTGAGGTCTTTTGGGTTTCCTTTTTAAGTAACATTGTTATGATTTCAGTGTTCCAATTTTCTGGGACTTTACTTCGTTTTAGGCGTAAGTTGAATAAAATAGGTCCTATCAAATACTATCCCTGATTAATTTTGACTACTTCTCCCTTTCCTTCCCTTCCAACTACTCCTCTATCTCTCTCTGTCTCTATCTCTCTTTCTATCTATCTATACATATATATATATACAAACAAACATACAAGAATATAAATTCATAAACATGCTGCTGCAAAAATCAGCTGCTGTTTTTTGAGAACTTTTGAAAGGTGTAAAAAGAGAGAAAATATCCCCCAAAACAATCATAGCAAATGCATGAAAATCTGAAATATTAAAGAAAACAGTTGAAATAATTATAATTCTCTGTTGTGACTTCACAAAAGCCTAAAGTTTCGCTTAATTACATTCTTTTTGATTAAACAAAATGAGAAATGCAGACCAAGAGCAGATTTATGCAGATTTCCTTCTCTTGAATACAAACAAACATTGTCACTGTTTTCTTTGCTTTTTACTTTTAATCATAAAACTGTCCAAATGAAGACAGGTTTTACAAATTTTCTATTGGCGGCCGCATGTTGGCTTTAGAATAATAAAAATGACGATTAGAATTTTAGATCTTGCAGATGCAAAAAATTCCCATGGGCCAGACCCTGAAATTGAAGAACCGAGACGAAAATGCACGACGGACATATTATGAAATTTTATAAGACAAATATTTCCAAATTTATGATCATTTGGGAAACAAATTTTTTTTTGGATGCTCAGGGACAAAGACCGAAAAAATAATCATATAATGACTATTTCTTTCTTTATTTCTAAAGCCTTTTTCATCAAATTTATTGATGAGTTCTATTTAGCATAAGTTTTTTAGTAGAGGAGACACTTGCCAATAGTCATGCTAGATAATTAGAAACCTCCCTCCGTGCACACTCTGGAAGTAAACAAAGTTCAAGTCACCAGGGAAATGACTTGGTACAACAGTCGTGGAGAAGTTATCCTGCAGCGGTGATTTCAATCTTGGTCGTATCAATGAAATAAGCATGTCAATATTTGGACACAAATAATTGGTTTTTTAAAATTTTTTCCCTTTTCCCAATTGTCAAATATAATCAAAGTTATACACTGGCCATTGAATTGGCAAGAATCATTGCAGATATTCTTTGGAAATATTTGAAGAATTGCAAAGGGGAAGATTTTGACAATGCTTTAATTCCAGGGCCTTTTTCTTTGAAAGTAGTAAGAGGTATCACTGTCCTTACAATATGGAAAAATATGACGTAGGTGCTGAAATAATTGCATTGGTTTTTCATTTTAAACTTTGACAGCTATTTTGGAATAAACTTGATAGTTCATTAACTATGTTCATATACCATTTTAAAGCATGAATTCTCTTGTATTTATCTGAGCTGAACATTTATTTTTCACAATTTCTTCTGCTATATTCAAGTCTGTTAAATCAAAGATTAAAATAAAAAGCAAATTCGAGCAATTTTGCTGTATGATTTCAAAATGGTACGTAAAGCAGCAGAAACTGCTTGCAATAGTATTTGGTCAAGGGAGCATCTATGAATGAACAGCTCAACATTGGTTCTAAAAATTTGGAAATAGTGACGAGACTTTTGAAAATTTGGACATCCCTCTGTGATGGCCACCATCCAATTGAGGGCTTTTATTGAGGCAAAACCCTGCAAAACAACAGGAGTGGTTGTAGAGGGACTGAACGTTGACCATTCAACAATTGTTTGACATTTGCACCAAGTTAGAAAAGCAAAAAAGCCTGACTAGTCACGCGAATGACCCTGAATGAACAGCAAAGAAGCTTCCTTATCAAACAAATGACCCTGTAAAAAAAAGAACAAACAAGGCTACAAAACTCTACCTTACGTAGCTTACTCACCAGACTTCTCTCCTAACAATTTTTCCTTGAATTTCAAGGACTTTCTGCAAGGGAAGGTCTTTAACAACCAAGCAGCAACTCAAAACAACCTTGAAAATTTGAATGAATACAGCATTATGTAAAAATCATCAAATAACCTTTTTTTTTTGGTTTCTTCATTTAGGATCAGCAATGCCCATCTGTTGTACTGTTATCTTTTAAATATTTTTCTTGATAAAATATCTTTTATCAAAAATGATTATTGATATTTTTCAGATAATTAGTTCTGGTACACACACGGGTTATAGTGATTGATTTATATGAGAACCAGATATTTTTTAAAAAATCACTTTCTTTCAAAGTTCGGTGTACTTCATCATCTACCAATCTGGAACTTGGTAAATGATAGCATTTATGGAAAAGTTAGAAAAAGAAATATCAAATTTATGGATTCATTTATTGAGTCAGGATGGCAGGTGGGGCAGACACAATTGACAATTTGGACGAAACGGCATAAAATTCTGGATAAATCTATGCAATTTGGGCTATTTCCATATAAGAAACATGCAACCTTATAAATATACATTTATAAATATATATATATATATATATATATATATATATATATATATATATATATAAATACACTTCTTATGCCTATATGATAGAAATGGTCAACCAAAACTGTCTCCAAAAATGTCAACAGAGATTTCTTCAGTTTTCAAATTGGTCTGGCTGGCTGGATATAAATGTTTATATGTATCGCACACAAAGATCATACCAAAGATGCTCTGGGTTGGAAAGTTAAAACATTTACTCCGATGTGATATCTAGATAAAATTTTTTTTACATTGATAGCTACTCAACAAAAAGTAATTTTTTTCATTCATCTCCTCCAACATGCTGCCTACAGACGTTCATAAACCGAACGGTTTCTATTGAGTGACTAACCAGACCTTTTTTCCAAATATTTTTTAGTTAGAGAAAATGATATGAAAACTGGCAATAGTGTCAATGGCAATTTCTGGCGGGTAATCCTCCCTCTTTCCAGAATATTCACCAGCGATGAATTTTGTAATAGCATATTAATGTTAGTGGATAAAAAAAAATCATTGATGCTTTCCTCATGTGAGACGGTATCTCCATCTCAAATTTGTAAGTGCTAAGCTAATTATTGTCATAAAAATCATTTTCAGCCACGCAAATGCTTATTTTTGAAGTTCATGCCTCGTAATTGCATCAATGTTGACATCTTTTTAGCTGCTTTTATGTAGAATTGAATTGTAATTTGTTAATTTGATCCAAATTTCTCAAACTCTTCATACTGGCACTGTTCAAAGTCCTATCATAATCTCATATGCTTTCTCTTGTTTTATACTTGGTTACATTCATGTGTACAGCAATACGTTAACCGTTCTATATGAAATCTGCACTTATCAAAACCACACTATTCAAGGTGTTATTGTAATTTTCAATGATGGCGTAAACATAATCTCTGCTGATCTTCAAAGTGAGACAGTTTTTTAGCTTTCTTTTTCAAATAAGGATTATAACGGAGAAACAGTCAAATGACTGTTCATTACGGTTTACAAACCATTTTGATGGACAAGGACTCACTTCAAGAGTAGAGGTTGAAAATCGGTCAGTCTTTTATTTTAGAAATGCCGGTGGCTAATTGGTTAGCAGCGTGGAAAATTTTCTCGATCACTTGAGTTCAAACTGCGACTGTGACTGGCACTAATGCCTTTTAAGAAAGGCATGAATCGGTCTCCAGCCCCCAAATGAAAGTTCCCTTTCTGTCCAATTCGATTAGTCTATTCTATTACACTGTGCAACTTATTGAATATTCTCTGAGAAGAGATTATTCGCTCCATATTAATCATTGCATTCAAAAATAATTTATTGAAGGATTGAAGTTCAACCATCAATTTTTATAATAACCTGTCTGCGTGGTCGGACAAAATTGATTGGTTAACTGCATGCGGTTTCATGATGCTATTCAGCTATTGTGTAAACACATTTAAAGGTATTAAAGTTAAAAATCAAATGAATTTTACAAATCTAGAATCAAAAAACTTATTGATGAATGGAATAAGATTATTGAAAGTGATGGAGAGTATATTAAGTGTATCTTTGATCACTACAATATTTGTGTTCCCAGATAAATTGAAACATCAGACAAGACGTTCATTATACATATATATATATATATATATATATATATGTTTGTATTGTGGATGTGAAGTGATCTGACAGAATGTCGATGAAAATGACAATGAAAGTGAAGAGAAAGACTCAAAAAATAGGTGTTATATCTCAGAATTTTTTATCATTCTGAGGGCATGTTTCGATGCATTTCGGAAGTAGCCAGCCATCTTTTTTAGAAAAAAAAATTGCAGAGATTCAACAAAAATTTACATATTTTGATGTTGAAATGGGGATTTTTCTGTGTTTTTTTATCGTTAAATGGAAATGGGGGGAGGGGTGTTTTTACCTGTGTAGATGAGAGTGACATTTGGCTTAAAATGAGATGGGCCTGTGGCAGGTGAGGGATCATGTTTGTTTACTTTTCTAGGTGGTTCACATCAAAATTGCATTTAGACATGCCCAAGGAATAAAAAATTTTGAGATGTAACACCTATGTCTTGAGTTTTTCTCTTCACCTTCCTATTGTCGTTTTCATTAATATATACATACACATATGTACCATGCATAAATGAATCACTATTGTCTGTGTGTGTGTAGCAGATCTGAAAAATTATTTAGAATTATCTTTAAAAATATATCTTTTATCTAAAATTATTTTTGAAAATATATCTTTTATCTGAAATCATCCAAGAAATACCAGCACAAGATTTGGGCATTGTTGGACCAAAATGACCATAAAGACCCCAAAAAGCACTTTTCAGAAAAAACAAAAACAAAAAAAAAGGGTTTTTAGATGGTGCCTTGTGGTGAATTATCAACGTTGCAGTCCCTGAAATGTGACTAGGAGTGCCCAGAGACAAACACAGTCATATAGGTAGATAGATAGATACAGACAGACAGTCAAAGAGAGAAAAATGGCTACCCCACTCGGCTGGTTGGTCAGGCTATTTGTGAGGCTCCAGTGATTTGATATATGTGGGGGGGGGGGTTGTTGGAAAGGCATGAACTTACTTCTCTCTTTGCACTGTCAAATCACCAGATATCTTGACAAAATATCATTTTACAGGCCTGCCACAAATGTCTTCTGAGAATTGAGTTGATAAGTGACCACTCTTCTAAAACTATCTAACCTGCTCAGGCAGTAGCAGTCAAAAGCTGTAACTCATATAGTCAATCTTGCTTGGGGTTGACTCAGTGTAAATACCAAGTATGTCCATTTCTCAAATGCATACTGTCATGTTGAAAAAGACAAAAAAGACCAAGAAGAAGAAGAATAAATGAGATGAGATTTTGGATTGAAAGCAGTTATTTGGCCTTTGCATTGCTGGTGGGCTGTTTAGCTCAATGGTTAGTGCATCGCTGCATTGAAGTGGCTTCACTATCGGCGACAGGATTGATTCCTGCAGCAGCCCCATTTTCTTTAATTGTTTATTCTTTTTATGTTGTTTAAATTGAATGATATATCAACCATGTAACAACATGAGATCATTTCAAATAAGTTTTTACACAATATAATGTAATTTATATTCCATTCTGTCGGACCAAATATGTCTATTCTTAAATATATATATATACATATACATATGTGTGTCTTATCGATAGAGAAAATTTCTGCAAGCATTTTGATACCGACTCTCTTCAAGAAAACCAGGTGAAAATTGAACAGCAAACTATGGATATTCCAATTGAGACCAAATAGATGAGTACACACACACACACACACACACATATGATCGTTCATGCGTGTGTGTGTGTGTGTGTATGGACATTAAGAGAACAAATAAAAATGATATATAAAATTGTATTGAAAATATAGAAAAGATATGATCAACATGTAATACTTCACTCCATTTATTTTCAATCATAACAGCACATCAGAAACCGTCAACCAAATTCTGTCATCGCAACCGTCAACATAGGTTACTTCAGTTTTGAAGCTGGTCTGGCTGGCTGGCTGTAACTCTTGTATGGCTCCTGCTGCTACTGACATGTATGTGTGTGTGTGTTTGTGTACAGCTTTTGTGTGGGGGAGTGTATGTGTAAAGGTTCCTGATTGTTTACAAAAACTTTTGATGGAGGTAGAGTGCTGAAACTTCAAACATTTACTCTTTATCAAGAAAAAAAGATTTTGTATTTTGAAAATTACCCCCTACATGAGTTTTTTTTTGAGGGGGGGTGATTTAAAATGTACTTTTTTGCTAAATTGATCCCTACGTTTGATTCAGTTGATTTTTTGAAAATTTAGACATTTTAGTGATTATTGCCCAAACAAAAAGCAAGAGAAATAACCATTTCATTGATCACCCCTTTTTCCAATTTTTTTCATTGATCATCCCAACATGGTATGCTGTCAAAAGAGGTTGGTTGTATGAACAATACGTAACATTAAACAGATTCATTACAGGTCTAATAACATTCATATCATCATCCATTATAAGTCCATTGCTGGAAAAAGGTCTTTCTCATCTTTTTCCATGATGACCAGTATTGTGCTGACCTCTGTCATGTTTTACCAGAAAACCTTTCTATTTCATCCCAACGTCTTGTTTGGTCTTCTCCTTCTGTGTTCACTGATCATGGGCACCAATCAGTTAACTTTTTTGCTCTGTGTGTTATCATCTCACCCTAGTTCATCCCCGGATTCATGTTTTTCTATCTCTCAGATCTATCCCAGGCATTGCTCTTTCCATAGCTCTCAGAGAGATTCTAAATTGGTTCACTGTTCTACTATTGACTATCTATGAAAAGACATCAGGATATGATGAACCACCATTTGGTTTGGCTTAAGTAGTCTATTTGACTCAATAGAACAACATTTTTCAACTGAATATGAAAAACAAGAGATAAATGGTAATTAGACATAAGTCACTGAGTATATACATGAAAATGGCATTTTAATAATTAGACCTCATAAAGATACTATCAACTGGAAAAGGAGTGAGAGAAGGGGATGTAATTCCACCAAAATTCTTTACAGTGAGACTTGAAAGCACCTTTTGGAAAACATGGGAGTAATCATAGGCAGAGAATATATGAACCATCTAAGGTACTATGATGATATTGCATTAATACAAATACAGGTGCGAAATCTGGAAACTTACAAAACCACAAGAGAATCAACTCAGAACTGCACAGAGAGCAATGGAAAGAGCAATGTTAGGGGAAAAATCAACGTGAATTAGAGAGAGAACCGTGATGAAGGATACCGTATGAGTAATTAAGCAGAAAAATGTAGACGTACAGGGAACTTAAGAAATAGGAAAGACGTCAAATAGAGCAAAAAGCTAAACACGGTAGGAAGAGATTGGACATAAGATGGAGAGAAGAGATAGAAAAGTTTGCTGGTAAGACATTGCAGGGTTTAGCGCAATTACACATGACAAAGAAAGAGATGGAAAAGGCCTTTGTCCAGCAGTACACCCAAACAGATGAAGATGATGGTATGTGTATGTGTGTGTCTGTGTGCACATCGGTATGTGCGTGTAAGGTTCTGGATCATTTCCATGAATTTATAAGTTGGTAAATGTGTCATCATTATCATCAGCTTTTTATCGTCTGTCATTGGACATGGACCTTCCCCAGAATTTCGTGAGACCTACACGTCTTGTCATATTATATTCTGCCGGCCTCAGTCACACATGTGATCTCTAGGGATCCACGTTATGATTTGTGATGTCCATCAGTTGTCTGCCATTCTTTCAACATGATCAGACCATTGCCATTTGAGTTTCCAAATGGTTTCTATGATGACTCCTGTTTTTCCCCTAACATACTATGCTGTCTTGTGATTTCTCCATTTGATGTTGAGCATTATTCTTCCATGTGCTCAGTTCGAGGGTCAATCTCTAGGTTAGGTTACATGTTTCAGCTCTATTGGTCACTATAGGGAGGATGCATTCATTGAATACCTTCTTTTTAAGACTAATGGGATTTTCAAGTACTTGAAGGTTGAGCTTGCTCCGCCGGAGGCTTGCCATCCTAGTGTGATTCTTCGCTTGATTTCTTCTTCTTTTGAAGGATCTATAGAGATTTGTGGTTCTAGGTAGATGTAGTGATCTACTTTTTCCAGCTCTGTGTTTTGGATTTTGATCATAGTGTTTTTATTTCTGACATATTTGTTGAACATGACCTTTGTACTGCTGAAGTTAATGCTGAGGCTAACTTTCTTGCTTTATTCATTCCGCTCGTCTAACATAAGTTGGAGGTCCTGTGAAGAAAGCAAATGTGTATGTATGTACAAATATCCACACATTTATGTACATCTGTGTGAACACATGATTTTATATACTTCCAGTTTTGGTAAAGATCAAGTTAACATGTATTCCAAACTAATTATTCCAAGTATTATTAGCTAGTATATTTTTGTTTGATCCGCTGTTGACAAATGGAAAATGGAATTTATACATTATACTGACTCATATACATTTATTTCAATGTGAAAAAAAAGGATTTTTGTAAAATCCTTTTCATTAAGTATTTTAAAACCTGGCTTAAAGTAATCCTAAACAGGTATGAGAGGATAATATTATTTCTCTTTTTGTAAAATATTTCTATCAACCTACTTTGCTAAATTTTTTTATGACATTATGATTTCTGGTAAGGTGTATTAATACCCTTTGGCACACTTTTAGCATCAGAGAGTATTTCCTGGTCGATTCCCTGAACATTGCAAAATTTCCCTGATCCCTGAAAAAATACACTTTTCTTTCTTTCTTTATTCCATAAAAAGAACATAAGAAAGTGGGAATGATTTTACTGAACAAGATACAAAAAAAAATAATGAATGAATATCAGCAATTCTTTGCGTTTTTTATTTTCGGGTTTTCCCTAAGAGGTTGAAAATGGAAGATTCTTGGAATGGAACATTTGATATTGTTAAAAAAATTGTTCTTTTCAAAAGTTTGTGCAACTTCTTGACTTTGTTATAAACTTAAAATTGAAAGAGAGTGTATGTTTAAGATAATATTTACACTTTAGGTTAGGACAGAGGTTTTGGAAATGAACAGTCAGTAAGGAAATGAGTTTTCCTTTTTTTTCACGGTATGTCAATTCTAAAATCATTATCAAGTCATATAATGAGCTTTTATACAAATTTCTCTGTTTGTTTATTCATTTGTCAGTTTGCTTAAATGGGATGTGTGGATTGGCTAATTTTCCTGCTTTCATTTCTGTCGAAATCTGAGGCAAAATTGTCAAATTACAAATATCAAAAGGAAGAATGATTCTCAAAAAGACTGAAAGACTTCAAAAATTCATCAAAATCTACGAAGGGAAATCAACATCGAAGTATGATTTTGTCATAACTTTTTACCTATGTGAACTGTTCAATTACACTTAAAAAATGATTCATGAAGTTAATTCTTTAAAAAATTTGATAATTATCAACTTTTTCATTTTCATTTTCAAATCCACCACCACCACCACCATCATCATCATCATCATCATCACCAGCCTTTTAGTATCTATCGTTGAACGTAGACCTCCCCCAGGATTCTCCCTACCTCTCTATTATAAGTGTCGCACAGCCAATACTTTCTATTTTATCACGCCATCTTAAATTTTTGCTGGCCACAGTTTTGAATATGATCTCTTGGGTTCTACATTGTGAATCGTGATGTCCAGTGGTTGTCAGCCATTCTTGCAATGTGACCAGCCCATTGCCATTTGAGTTTTCTTATGGATTCTATGATATTCCTGACTCCTGTTTTTTCTTATGTGCACTTAGCATGGTTTTCAGTTGGAAGGTCAATCTTTTGGTCAAGTTCCATGTTTCAGATTGCTTGAATTACTTGACTAATTCTGTTCATAATAATACTTCTTTGCTTCGTTTATTTTGAAATATTTTTCTACATAAATAATTTCATGCTGTTGTGTGAAACCACAGCAATTTAATTAGCTAATGCATTTTGATTTTTAATAAATCAAGTATTTTTAAAAATCTAAATTCCCAACTCCAATCAAGCTGTTTGGTAGAAACTATTTTTGTCAAAAATATCACTTTATTATTCCATTTAAAGGAATCCTACCTATGGCTGAGGTTTGGGTTAGGTTACAGTTCCATATTTTAAATTAGCAAATACCCATCAAAAAAGACCGGAAAATTTATGTATGGTCTCAACGAATATTGTAAAGTTACATTTAAAGTCCCAACTGAACTGATGCTATTTTGAAGGGTATCGGTGCTTACAAAAATCACATACACTAACTTTAATAAGAATTTAAACAGAAATCAAAAACTGTACCAAAAAAAATTTACTGCTCACTGAATATGACTGAAAAATAGATAAAATCTGTGACCCTGTTATATATCAAAACAGAATGAAGAAGAAAAAGGTACAAATACCTACGTTAGAAGACACGTAGAGCTGTGGGAAAATATTTCAATTTTAACAAAAGAAGAATAGATTGTTATATTTCAAATATTGTTCAATATATAAGGAATACCCCATAATATAATATGAGTATGACTATGTGAGAAAAAGTGTAATAAAAAACAGAGGAAGGGTTGTATTTCACATATTTTTTAAGGTATTTGTTTTCAACCGCAAATAACAGATCAAAGAAGATGTAAATAGTACAAATGAAATTTTATCTCAATGTTTCAATTTTTCTAAAAAAATTAACTGTAAACAAATTAGAGCAAGTTGCTGTATTTTCTATATTTTCAAACATAGTATTCATTCATTAATTTGAATAAATAGATTACAGATCTGAAAAGTGGTAATAAAATCTCAACTCAATGTATGAAACTTTTTAAAGCCAGCGTCCGTTGACCTTGTGTATCGTGACGGCAACAGGTGTTTTAACAACTACTCTTTTTCCATGATAAATTTCATTTTTTTTGAAAAGCAACTTACAATCTTATTTTCCCTTTTTTGATTCTTGACAACTTATGTTTGATTCTGCGACAGCAATTATCATTAGAAAAAGTTTTGTAAGACAAATCTCAATTGATACCATGTGATAAAAAATCCATACACATATTTTCTAGGCTAAAAATATTGGTAATTCTTCGAAACAAGATAATCAAAACATTACGTTGATATTTTATGAGGGAGAGAACCCAGATATATGCTATACATGATTAGTTCCTGCTTGGCCATTTTGAATCACTGAGAGTGGCTAGATCTTTACTGTTGATCAAATAACATTATTCTCAATCTGAAAGAAACGTTTGCTTTAAAATCTTTATGGTGTCTAGACAGGGTTAAGATTAGGCTCATTGGCTATTTTTGCATCATCCAGGCATTCTGATTTTGGCCATTTCTAAGGCCAAGAGTGGCTGGAATTTTAGAAAAAATGACTATTGGGTAGATTAATTGCCAGTTAACAATGTAGATTTCATTTCCTCTGCTTCAACATTAATTATCAATTATAAAAGTGACCAATAAAATCATTTAAGGTCACATTTATAATAGGCATGTGTATATCTTTCTAACCTATTTGATTTAAACAACAATGAAAATCTAACCACTTTTAGCCACTTAGAATTGTCAATATAATTCCCTTATCAAAATGATATGTCTTTGAAAAGATAACTTAGTCAGTATATAGCATAAGTGTTAGGTTAGTTGGTAAGTTTAAACTTAGGATTAGTTTTTAGGGTTAGGGTTATTAGTTACGTTTAAGGATAGGATTAGCAGGTAGGTTTTAGGTCAAGTTTTGTCGGTAGGTTTAAACTAAGGTTTAGTAGGTAGATTTAGAGTTAGTTGATAGGTTAGGGTTAGTTGGTAAGTTTAGGATTAGGATTAGTAGATATCTTTGGGGTTAGTGTTTCTGATTTCCTAACTATCTTTCAGTATTTTTTGCTACTGAGAAATTAAATCTACTCAACAGCCATATTTAGAAAAATCTAGTCATTTTAAGCCCTTTCAAAATGGTGGCAGCTTATGTGAAGGCACACAAAAATATTTAATTTTTTTCTATCGTTAATTGCAACCCCAACCCTAACACTAACCCTAAATACAAGACAGCAACCTTAAATTGTATCCTTTATAGTTGAATTTAATAAAATACAGTTTCAAACGTTTTCTTCCATTTTTTTATGTAATAGTTTAAGAGCAGCGGCAGCTAATCTCATATGGTAAGAAGTTATCTTCTTCACAAAATATCTATATAATGTTCCAATGAACCTCTTCCTTAAGAATTATCAAAATATTTTATACTATTATCTTTTTACAAGAACTGTTATTAAACTTTTTTCACATTGAATTAAGTTATACTTTTAACATTTTAACTTTCTGTGAGTACTCTTTCCATGCCTAACAATATCAATGGTTATTTTCCTTACATTACTATTCATCTTAATCATTCATGGCTGATCAACACTATTAAACCTGCTTGATTTTCAGCTGAGACTTTCATACAATTTATATTTAGTAGATTGCAATTAATACATTTAAATTATCTACTTCATTGGCTTTTGGCTCTTTACTCTCAATTCATACGTACACATATAATACCATCATACGCCATGTAATATTCTAGTTACTTTAATAATGACCAACGAGAAAATCCCCTCTATTCAAGGCTATAGTATTTCCATTTACTAAGAATCTGATATCAGATTTATTATATTGAAGCTTCTTGTCAAAATCTATAGGTTACTGGCTTATCTTAGTTAAAGAAAAAAGATTTTTGCTTTTCCTAAATGTGCATTTATCAATATTCCAATACGATAAGGGTGGGACATGATTGGGCATGTCTTTGTTAACCACAGGGTGATACCTTGCCTTTTCTTTTGAAGCACAAGAGGAATGGACTGATTGGAGATCTGAGTGTCGAGAAATTTAAACAACTGAGAGCAATTTTTAAAGGGGTGGTAGGATGTTTCAACGTACTCCTTGTGTCAGGGAATTGTGAGGTAGCACACATGCCAAATGGGGAGGCTATAAACTAAGCACAGTTTCTATTTTCAGGATGGTTGGCACAAACATCCCCAGCATCTTCTGGTGGGGCTGGAGAAAGTAGATCTCATGATCCACTGATGTATGTTTGGCTTTCAATACCTCCCAATGCAGTTGATTTTCTTATCTTCTTCTCAGCCTCAATCTCAGGAAGGACATTATCACTCTCAGAGGCATCCCCAAGAAATTGATTGAAAACATGGAATTCCTCTTCAGGCTCATCACTATTATCAAGGACAAGATCCTCCTTACTGTCGGGATCTGATGGTTACATGAAGGAGTTGTTTTTTGCATGGGACTTCCTCTTAGATCAAACTCCTTTTTTTTCCAAGATTTTGTTTTGTATTTAGTCTTCCTGGCTTTTTTTGAAAGAGTTTCATTAATGATGATGCTTTTCCTCTTTTAACGACAATGATTGCTAGGGGATTGTGGGTATCCTCTGAACAAGATTTAGCTGATGTACATGGCCCTTGAGAGCAAATTGAATATCCAGTTCTTTCTTCCAAGATGAGAGTGGTGCCCTTGCCGGTTGATAGGGCTGGTTGATCTGCAATGGCAGAACTGAGAAAACCTGCTTCAGAAAACACATTCCCATCCATAGGATAAATCCTGGTTTTACTGAACTCACAAGGAATGTTTGAAGGTGTCATTGCCGATTCTCTTCTAATTTTACACCTTTTCTCATTCTTTTCTTTCAGCATTGAACTCTTTCCCTATTCCTTTACCTTTCTCTCTTTGCTCAATCAATAACCATTTTTTCTTACTGTGTCAGCCCTTCCCTCTTTTGTTGTTGCAACACAGGGAAGAAAAAAGCGTCCTTCAAAGCAAATTTCAAGGAATTTCAGTCAAGGAATCTGAGAAAACCTAATTTAGAAGGAAAAAAAATCAATAAAAATAAAATAAACAGGTCTTGTTAGCCACTCAATAGAAACCGTCCTAAAAACAATATCTTTTGACAGCATGCTATGTTGCAGGGGAATGATTTGAAAATTGGAAAAGGGGTGATCAATGGTACTTCTCTCACCTTTTGCTAGACAGTGATCTCACTAAAAAGTGTCTATATTTTCAAGAAACAAGAAATTAAAACTAAGGACTAATTCAGCATTGTAGATTGAACCTCACCGCTAAAAACCTATTTAGGTGAACGAATTTTTAAAAAAAACAAAATAAACGTTTTTTTATAGACATAATAGGGAGTAAATGTTTGAATTTTCAGCCCTGTAGCTCCACTGGTGTGATCTATACATATGATACATACATAGCCAGCCAATCAGCCAGACCAACTTGAGAATGAAGAAAACTATTGTGACAGTTTTGGTTTATAGTTTCTAATACAGTATTTTGTTTCAGTTTTTCTTTCAATTTTTTCTCTCTCCATTCATGATACCTTTGAAAAATCTATTTGCCAATGATAGGGGAAAAAAGACACAGAATCTGATTTTTTTTAAATTTACAAGGCTAAAGAGAAATCAGTTTTTCGTTTCGAAAATCCCTTTGAAAATGATAATCCTCATTCATTTCCAAAATCTCTTTGAAAATAATATTCTTCATTACGAATGCGTAACTTTTATTTAAAGTAGCAGTACAGAAACAAAAAGAACAGATTGAATTTAAACTCATACTTTTCTTTAAATATAAGCAAATGCATAATCAAATATACTTACATAAGTATTCAGATAGGTATATACATGAATATGTATATATATATATATCTATGCCTTTGTAATTTAAGATATATAGATGTCTTTATATATGATCAGGAGTTTTTGTGAGCACAAATATCCATTTATTTATAAATATACACCCATGAATGAATATATGCACATATGTATAAATATGTGTATATGTGTATGCTATAAGTCTATAAAAGTATGTTGAATGAATGCTTACGTATTTTGAGACATGGATCTTTGAGTATGAATATGTCAAGAGAAACAAAAAGACGTATGTCCGTATAAACACAACAATGTACCATAAATCTCAATGTTTATTCTGCACCCTTTGATTGAGCTTCAATTTTGAATGAAAAGAACATTTTCCCATTTATACTTTGCAACCCATTCTTTGATCTGATCGGCATCTCTGAAAGGCCGGCTATTTGCCTCAAGTTGGAAAAATGTGAATTTTTATCCAGGCCTCATTATGTAGTTATATTTTTCATCCTCGAACGTATGCGAGTTATGAATGTGTGAGCGTAGCTATTCCATTGTAACAATACAAGGGAGATATGGTAGTAGTAAATTTTGAAAGATTAAATCACGTAACAGCAAGATTTAAAATCTTCACAACTTTTCGTTTTTAGAAATTGAAAGAAAACTTTTTGAGAGAGAAGTTGAATTCAATTAAAATGCAAGATTACTTTTGATAAATTTATTCTACAATTAATATTTAGATTATTGTTTGTTTAAATTAGATTTGTAATGACAACATGTTGTCAAATGGAATTCTTTTACTATAGATAATTTTTCCTATAGCACGGGGTGATTTCAGAAAGGATTTTTTGTGTATGTCCTGTCTCAGTTTCATACAAAGAATCCAGTTTTCTATATCATCCATATCTGAATATCATCACCGCAATGGTGGCAATCAAACAGACCTTCCATATCCAAGAACAGTGCTGTGTTTCTTTAGATGATACACTCTTGGATATTTAGGTCTCATTTTTTAGAAACAGGTGTGGATTATACATGGGGAATCACATTATATATACATGGTATACCACTGCTGTTGATCCCCAAGAGAGACAATTCATACATTGTACCATAATAAGAAATTATTGGGGTAACAGGAGAAAAAACACTGAGGAAAATTACATCAATAGATATTGGGAAATGGGTGACTGGAGTGAGACAAAAAATCTATTGAAAGAGTTTTTTAAAGTTTAGTGTTTAGAGCTGTAAAGCCTTCTAGACTATATATATATATATATATATATATATATATATATATATATATATATATATATATATATATATATATATCAAAAACAATATATGTATATATATATATATATATATATCCAAAACAATATATATATATATATATATATATATATATATACATTTATAAACAATGAATGGTTGATGTGTTTATGTATGTCTATATATTTGTGCGAACACATGTATATGTGTAAATGTGCTACCAGCTTTTTTCTAATATGAATTTATCTCTCTCTTTCACTATATATGTGTGTGTGTGTGTGTGTGTGTGTGTGTGTGTGTGTGTGTGTAATAAGAGCTCAGATTTATAATTCTTGGAAAAAATTTTTTAAGTGAAAAATTCTGCAAGGAAAATATCCCTCTGGAAAAAATCCCTCAGAGAAAAAAAATCCCTTATAAAATATTTTATATTTGCTTAAGCCATTTTCAAACTACTGAACAATCTGTAGAACAAGCAGTCATAAAATAAAAGACGCATATCACTATTGTTCGAAAAATTTCTGCGTGTGTGACTGTGTACACATCAAGTTAAGATAACCAGATATGTTGGTCTGTGCACTGGTCACTGCAGTGTCAAGTTTGTAGTTGTTTGGTTCTGTGGTTCTAGTGATGAAGGGCAGAAAGCTTGATTTAAATTGAAAATGACTCTGAAATGAACTTATATTCTGTGAGCACAAAAATAGATGTTTTTATGACTTAATATGCATCAATAATCAATTCTGATTGAAATTGTGAGAGAAAATCAAAGGATTTTTTTACTGACAAATTTTTCTATAGAACAAGATTAAATTATATTATAGTTAGATGACATAGCAGCATTTTTTTAAAATTCTCTTTTGTTCGTTATTACAGTTAATGATATTTCTGTTTTGATTGTTGCTATTAACAGCGTCATAAATAAATAAAGAACATCACAACCTGTCCTAAACTGCAAGTTGATTTTACTTCTCCATCTTACTTTTATTACTGCCAACAGCTTTTTTATCTTAGTTTCCAAAATTGCTTATCAATAAATGTTCAGACATTTTGTTTTTATTACTGCTAACTTTTTCTCTAGAAATAGTACATTGATTTTTTCCAGTAAGCTATATGATATAAATTTTCTTCAAGAATGTTTGTCTCTACCAAGTCTCTAGTCTATACTTTTTTTGCTTAAATACCTAAAGAATTTATTTGAAAAACATTTAGTGTGGAGAAGCAGGCAATTTTGATTCCTTTTAACTTTCAAGTAAAAGATGTGGGAGGATGATTATCATAAAAAGATTGGGAAGCACAGCTCTAAACTCTCAACGGCTTTTCCATTGAGGCGTATGTATGAGGATTATTTATATACAGCATCCGACAATGTTGAAGTCTTCAGACATTTCGTAAAATTTGGCTTCATCAGAAACAATCTAGAAAGAATGAAAGCTTCTAAAAATAGTGTTTGGCATACATGTAATTGAAGACAAGTCAGATTCCAACATTTTTATTTTATTTATTTTTTTATTAACTGTTATAGCAAAAAAATGGTGATGATGGAACCTTTGTGATGTCTGTGTTGTCCATAGCAGCATCAATGCTGAATGTGAGTTGGACACTAGTTCTTGAAACTTTCATTTTCTCTTCATCGATTCTGATGAAGCCATCTAGGCAAAACCTGTAAAATTAGTTTTTCCAAATGTCATGATACTGTTATACATACATATATATATATATATATATATATATATATAGATAAACTTATTCATTCACAAATATATACATATATAATTTTTTATGCACATGGTTGCAATATATATAAGTCTTCAAAATCTTTGTACATTGTAAAGCTGTTATAATGATAATGATATTATAATAATACAAGATTATTAGTTACATAAGATTTTTTCATGGCTATTAGTTTCTAGCAAACAACTGAAAGTGACCCGCATTCTTCTGGAGACATTCAATTCTATTGTGACTTTCCACAGTTTGAGGATATATTCAATTTTCTCTTTCTTTCCTCTTCCTTGCTTCAAAGTTTTCAGTCTAGACAATGAAGTTGGTCAAAATCATTTGGGCAGGAAGTCATATTTTTTTTTGAATGAGAAAAAAAGAGGAAAAATTAAAGAAACAATTATTCATAAACATCTTGATAGTCACATAACAAAACTCAGTCATAAACCATGACAGCATGAAAATAAATAACATTTTGAAAAATTATGCAAATTTCAAGCTCAGGTGACCTTGACTGATCCTGTTGACCTACAATGCCCAAAACCTGTCCAAGTATTTCTTTTTATGATTTCAGATAAAAGATCCATTTTTTTGACAATATCAAATATTTTTGTAGATAATTAGTTCTGGTACATGTGCAGGCTATGAAGATTTACTTATGCAAGATACGTGTATTATGTATATTGTTTTGCAAAATAAGCTCAAGATAAACTTACTCTCATCTTCAAACAAAACATATCTAATCGACTTAAAGCTATGAATTCCATGCTTGAATGGTTTGTTTTTTTATTTACAAATTACACATAGAATCTTTTTTGGTGGGATATCCAACCAGGTTGAATTGAAAACGCAAAGCAAATTTCCTTTTATAAAAGGTTTTTTGGACATGTTTTTTATCCCTTGATCCAAAATGGCCCAGACATGTTCAATAGGATTCATGTCAGGAAACTGACTAGCCAATGAGAGTTGCTTAATATATTTTGAACCTGTCATTCTCAAGTCTTTTTGCTGTAAGTTATGGAGTTTCATTTTCTATGAAAAAGGTGCTATCATTATTCAAATGACTGTCAGTGATTATTGAGAGAAGCTTCCCCAGCAGAATGGATAAGCAGTTTTCTGAATTTATATTACTCACTCATTCCATAAGATTTAAACGACTTGTTTTTCCAAATTCCTTCATACATCATGAATAAAATCCAAAGTTTAATAGTTCAATGTGCAGATAGTTCAAACAAAATTTGAACTTTGGCGATCTCCAAATTCATACTCATGTTTGAAGACTAAGCATATGAAGATTCATTTGAAAAAAAAATGATAGTGTGGCCTCTGTCTACCATCTCAGTTGCTTATTGCTTTTCTGCTGGATATGGACTGCAATAAGAAGCGGCTTTTTTCTGGCTTCTCAGCCATGAAATATATTGCCATTCTTGATCTGATTTTCACATACTCTGTCCACATCTGTAAAGTCATATCTGTGAAAAATAGTACCTATGGCCAGCTCTGAAATTGTGCCCCTATCCAAACATTTGATATGGTGGCACCCATCTCTTAAATATCTTTACCATGATGTCAGCTCAAAAATACATGTCGAGCTCATTATTTTTGAACTGAGAAATTATGTAACAACATGAAAAAAAAACACTACACCTTCCTTGTTGTTTTCTGATGTGAATTGATCTATGATATGCTCTAAGTCAGTTTTTCTATCTTTTCTCTCTCTACACTCGGCAGAGAAAGATCACAGATTCTTCATTGACCCATGGAGGCTCTTTGATAGCATTTGTTTTATCAGGCTGCATAATCTCTAGTGATAGAAAGTGCAATGACAAGCAACATCTGAATATCAATGCAAAGATTAGGGAAAAGCTGCAAATCTTGATAGCAAGACATGATAGAGATATTCTGCAATTCAAAATTTCTTTCTAAAGCTGCTATCCATCAACAATGGAGCAGTATAATTCCCCAAAGTTTTCACACTCCTTTTCCAGATCATTACTGTCGATGTCATAACAGTCCCTTGACGTCAAGAAGGATAAAAACTTGGTTTCAGTGTTGTGAAAATGAGCGGACCGTTTGTGCATCACTGTGTGAAGACAGTCGAGTGTTTCCTTTGTAATTTTTTCTATATCCTGTTTGGTTGTTGACCTTGTTTCTATTCACTTGCTTGGATCCAGGTGTATGGGGGTTCAGGGAGTCTTGTGACCCCACCCTTGCTCTTGGACAATGTACAATTAAATTCTTTTAAAAAATATTTAGATAAAGAAATTTTATTAATGAAAAATCCCAAATAATCCCATGTAACCATGAAGTAATCTTTAAAACATTGCTGTTCGAGTTTCTTTTACAGATATTCATGAAAACATAAATTTTGTCATTTGTAGACACTATCAAAAATTTTTCAAGTTGGAATTCTTCCCCCCCCTCTGAAAATCCTGGTTCTGTCCCTGTTCAGCCATTCGTTTCTTTCATCTCTGACATCTTTTAACTTCAATATACTATTCATGAGTGAATACTTCTTCAATTGACTCACTGACCAACAATTCTCTTTGATCGTTAAAATGATTTCAGAGGGTTTTCAAATCCAAGGCAGCATCAGGAAGTTCATGCTAGGATTCTGCTTTGAATTCAATCAATGTGAAAGTGACCTTTGTTCCAAAATCACAGCAAAGTCAGGAAATCGTAATTCAACATGTGGTTATACAGCTGCCTTGCATCACTTCTTATTTCACTGATCTTGTTTTCACAGTCAATCCAGTCCTGGAGAACTTGAAGGATCGACCAAAGGTAATTGTTGATAGGCTTTGCATTCCTCCTGGTTTTAGACTGTGACTTGACAACCATAGGAATGGTGTTTTTGAGCTTTTGTCTGTACTGAGTTGGGCAAGAGAAGATATGATAAAAAAATTGTGACCCTAATTGTATCCTGCTTGGCTATGTGTACACCCACCAAGTTAAGCAATTGAATGCCATGATTTTCAAACACTGCCATGTTAATTTGCTCACTTTTTCTTTGATGTACATCACTTCACTATCCAACCATCACAGCAATGTTGTCATAGCTTTGTGGCTGATAATCTTGTAGTTCCATTTTGTCCTTCTCTTGCTCTTTTGGGATGTCTCTAACAAAACTCTCAGCCTTATTCAGGTTTATATGTATAAAACTAAGGAAGGATTTTCTAACATAAACTTCTCTGAAATCTATATCCCCAAACTTTACTACTTCTGACACCTACTCACAGCATACTTGATCAGGAGTAGAGTTAAAAATGAGACCATTGTATTTGTCTTCATGACTGCTTTTCAGTAAAGTTTGTTGATCAGTGGTGAATAAATTCAATCTGGATACTTTTGTGAAAGATGAGATATTGATCCAGAATGTCTTTCACTTGAAACTTAAATTCAGAACATTAAATTAAGTAGATTTAGCCCAAAATTTTAGAACTTTTTCTGATCTGTCCAATGAAGTTGTCCTACTACCAGCCAGCTCTCACTGGTGGTACTGTGAGGTATGTGATCATGTAATTCAAAGCAATGTATTCTTAACAGAGAATTTTAATTCTATCAAAATGCATATAATTGATATTAAAGACAGATTATATATCTGAAAAGAAATTCTTTTTTCACAATCCAAGGATAGCATGTCTGACTTTCACAGAAACTGCTCAGTGGCACCCGTTCAAGGGGAGGTAATTTTGCATCAGTCCACACTAAAATTTAATCACTTCTTTTTTTTGTAAATTTTGTAAAAGAGTGAGTAATAGTGTAAAAAGAAGTGATTAAATTTTAGAGCAGATCAATGCAGCATTGTAGCTATCTATCCTCACTAAACAATATCTTCAAGATTTTTCAGTCTGAACACACAATACCTTCAGGAATTATCTTCAGAAATTCTCAATGAATTCCAATGAAATTTAGTGGAAGGGTCAGCAAAAGGTTACAAAAGTCATGAAATTTTGGAGCACAATTATCATCTGATGTCATAGTCCATGTCTGCATCACACAATAGCTCCTAATGTTCTCTGGCTGTCCACATGATATCTCAAAAATTTCTGATTGAAATTTCACAGAAATTCTGTAGAGTAGACCCATCAATAATTACTTTCCTGAGTTATAGCAATCAGTCAAGGGAGGTGTTACATTTTAAAGAAGAGACTCATGTCAGTAACTTGAAAGGGAATACTCTTAGGTATAATTCTTCTGTAAACCTCACTCAGTATGAAGTTTCCTCTTCAACGATGTACAAGATGCACAAATTTGATGAAAAAGGGTTCTTCTTCTGACTCAGGAACCTCAACAAAAACCTACCTTCATGAAAAATGGGGCAAACAAATTTTTGCGACCAATCTGGACAGTTTAACAAAGATTTTCCTACCCACTGGAGGTCCTCTAGCATATCCAATTGGTTTCATTAGCAAACTCAAAAAATTCATATTGAGATCCACTACAGTGTCAGGCCTATCATTAGTGAATTGCAAGCTCATGTGATTCACAACTGAAAATATATCTTTTAATTTGGCATTGGCTCATTCTGCCTTTGAATAAACATAATATTTATACAATTTGGAAGCTGATCATTTCTCTACTCTTGGAGGACAAGATGATGAGAAGTGATCTTTTATTTATCTTGTAATTCTATGTCTGTTAACTTGTGACATGTCTCTGTATGTCTGAGTATTATACTTCCATTGTATCTCTGATGAAAAGATCCATGAAGGAATAATATGGAGTATCTTTTTCCAATTTTTCATCCAAGGCAATGCATTAGTTTTCATTGTGGCTCGCCTTCAGGCAGTCACATGAGTAAAGCTCACAGTTCACCTTGGCAGAGCATAGAGTGTGTGTGTGTGTGTGTGTGTGTGTGTGTGTGTGTGTGTGTGTGTGTGTGTATAATATTTATATCAATTTGGCTTACTACTCAAGTCTCTCTGTTTTACAGGTCTTCAGGCAGACAATAATTAGAATCAGTCAACCAAAACTGTCACCAAAACTGTCACCAAAACTGTCAGCATATGTTTTCTCTCAGTGTTTCAGCTGGTCTGTCTGTCTGTCTGTCTGTCTTGCTGGCTGGCTGGCTGGTTGGCTAGCTGGCTGGCTGGTTGGTTGGCTCTGTATATATCATACATACAGGAAAATGGAAATATAGAGCTAAAAGTTCATGCATTCACTTCTTATATCTAGAAAAAAACTTTCTATTTGGTCTTAAAATCCCTCTCCCAAGGTGTATTTTAGTGGGTGACTCAATTTGCAATCTAGGTTTATATCTTTTTCTTTTTTTTTGAAAATTGAGACCTTTTTAGAGATCACTGCACCCAAAAAGCAAAATTTTTTCTAATGGATCACCCCAAACATGGCATGCTGCCCCCAAGAGATTGGTTTTTATTGAACGACCAACCAGACCTGTATATTATTCTGAATTGTATGCATCTTCCCTTTCTTTGAATTCTTTTTTGAATTACATTCATTCTTTCATTTCTTTCAATCTTACTTCCCCATTTTCATTCTTGTATTCTCTGATTCTCTTTGGATTTTCCTTCTCATCTCAGTCATTATTTACTCACTGTTGAACAACCAGATCCATCAAAGATGGCAAAGGTTGCAACAATGTGTTTGCATGTTCCAGTGCTTCTGGCCATGCCATTCTGTCCACAGACTTGAAATTTGGCATCAATACTCTACTAAACCCTTCCTAAAAAAAGTGATGTTTGATTTTTGGAAAAAAAGCTTTTGGGGGCCTTGTTTCAACAGGTTTACTTATAAAATCTAGATTTTTCAAGAATCTTGCTATTTCAAGAAGATTTTTCATTATATTCTAAATGATTTCCTGTGAAAATGTTATAAATAGAATTTATTCTGACCATATTTATCCTTTGATGGAATTTTTTCATAATACTTCAAATTTTGATGCTATGGCTGTTCGATTATGGACTATGATAGTAAGTTTTCTTCTTATTTTCTTTCATTTGTTCTCCATATCCTCCTTCCCTCCTCACTGTAAATTGTTCTCTGTTTACTAAAAGATCCACAGATCATAGACTGAGATCCGCAATACAGACCATATCAATGTGTCGATTGCCAGCAAACATAATAAGAAGAGGCCAGCTTAGTCATTCAAATGAAACTGTCACGTGACCAACGTATTTTGGCAGCAGGCCATATTAGGGGTGATCAATTAAAAGATTAGACAAAGGTGTGCTGAATGAATGTGCTACTTCAGTTTTGCTGGGTAGTGATCACTACAAAAGTCTGGATTTTCAAAAAACAAGCGTGAATGTTGGCACAACCTGGGAATCAATCAAGCATAAATTTACACTGCACATTGAAACCCCCAATAAAACCCTATTTATGGGATTAATTTTCAAGAAATGAAAAACATTGTTTTTTGTAGATGTAATAAGGAGTAAATGTTGAAAAATTCAGCCCTATCACTCCTTTTTTATACCCTGTACATGTGATACCTACATATATACATAGACAGACCCACTCAAAAACTGAAGAGACCTATTTTGACAGATTTGGTGACAGTTTTGGTTGACAATTTCTAATTACTTTTAAAACTAATATCACTTGCTTCTTATCAACAAAGTCACCTTTATTTTTGCTTTTAGTACATTTGCTATTTTCTCCTCTGATATTCCAGATGGTTTTTCTCTTCAAATTCTAAGTGTGAAGATTGTAAGCAACATATTAACTAATATCTGATCATTTAATTTTGTTTTTTGGAGATTATTATGATTCCATCTCTGTTATTTGTCTTACACCAAATTCTGACCGAGTAGATAACAAAATTTTTCCTGAGATATAAAAAGCAGCAGTAATCAGATTGCATTTCACACCACCAATTATGAGATCATACCTAATTAGATGTTCCATGACTGTAGACAGGTGTCTAAGTGTGATCATTCCTACAAATATTTATTCAATACTAGCAATAAAACCTGGCATTGCCTGGG
The DNA here is from genome assembly GCA_963457665.1 of Thysanoteuthis rhombus. NCBI lineage: Eukaryota > Metazoa > Mollusca > Cephalopoda > Oegopsida > Thysanoteuthidae > Thysanoteuthis > Thysanoteuthis major. Next base: position 58,299,945 of record OY735212.1, on the reverse strand, counting down.
TGAAAAATAACTGTAAATATAACAATGTTCCTCTTTTTTTAGACCCCCCCCCCCAAAAAAAAATGAATGTAAAAAATGTACTCTCTTGCTTTTGACACCTAGAAGTGAAAAAATTTCATCGCTAAAATTTGACCCCTGAAATAAAAAATAAGTTCCCCATTTGATTTTTGACCCCTAAAAACAAAGAAAAAAATTAATCCTCTCCAATTTAGAGCCCAAGAAGTGAAAAAAAAATGTTCCCTGCATATAATTAACATGACATTCAATTCCTAAATTTTATGTCTTGGAAAAATGATTTATCAATGAAGTAAATGGTTCAGCAGTATAGTTACAATAGAAATAGAAAACCCTCTACCCACTTCAAATTTTGTGTTCTGGAGAAATGATAGACAAGTCAAAGAATATGGAGTCATGGAAAGAACAAATATGGACAGAAAAAGTGATCTAATACATCACTGTGTTTCCCACTGGAGATGCAAACTGGGGGTCCATTCAGCATTATAGTCATATAGTAAATTGACTTCCCCACCCTTAAAAATCCTTACAAATTAATTCTAATCCAGCACCTTTCATAGGTACCTATCATTAGCTCTGGCTGTAGTGCATCATTCGGAAAGAGAAAGTGAATATAGTCAAACACTTCCACAAATATATGTATAGACTCGCTATTACAGTTGATAATTGATTAACCGTACAGTCAAAATTTGAAGTCATTTAAAAAAATTCTATCAAAGAATAAATATAGGCTGGATAAATTCTATTTATGACATCAGCAGACAAACACAAACACAGTCATACAAACAAGCAAAGAGAGGAGAATCTGTAGCCCACTTGACTGGTTGGTCATGTTGGGCTATTTGTCGAGCCACTGTGATTCAAACAAGTAAACATTTATTAAGACATCTTGCATTGATTTATATTTTACTAATGAAATCCAAATGATTGAAGAAAGGGTAAGGCAGACTAGAAAATAGTCATCACAGCAAGTTCAATCATCATCATTACCATCATCATCATCATCATCATCATCATCATGTACTTCATGATTTTAGCATTTATCGTTGGACATAGACCTTCCCCAGGATTCACTAGACATCACTATCATAGGCATTGCAGAGCCAGTACTTTCTGAACTTGTCCAGTTTATCTTGTCATCTTATTTCCTACTTGTCACACTTTCAAATTTGATCTCTTGGGATCCACTTTGTGAGTTTTGATATTCTGTGGATGTCTGACATTCTTGCAACATGACCAGCCCATTGCCATTCAGGTTTTCAAAGAGGTTCTATGATTTTTTCTCAAGCATACTGGGCTGGCTTGTAATCTCACCAGGTGAAGTTGACCAGATTTTCTCTTGTGCACGTTGCATGGTTCTCAGTTCAAGGGTCAATCTTTCAGTTAGGTTCCATGAAGGATGCTTTGGTTGTAGACTCTTCTTTTCAGGACTAATGGGATTTTCATGTTCTTGAAAATCGAGCTTGCCAATCTTGATTTCTTCTTCTTTTGAGGACTTAATGGAGATCTGTTGTCCTTGTTAGATATAGTGGTCTACTTTCCTCAATATTCCAGACTTTCATGAAAGATGTTCATTCTTGTGAAGAAAACTCACAGATACATTCAGACTGGATTATCTGTATACAGATAACTGAAATCTAGTCAAATACTTCAAATATTTCCAGACCTTGAATGAAAGTAAGGACCGGAACTAATTATGAAAAAAATATCTAAAAAATAGATCTTTCAAAATTGTCTTAAAAAAATAGATTGTTCATCTAAAATTAACTTTAAAAAGGTCCAAAATTACCATAGGGTGCCCCCCCCCCCCCCCAACAAAAACCTAATTAGCTGGTTGGTCAGCCATCTGTGGTACGATATATATATATATATATATATATATATATATATATATATATATATATTGGTAGTGTGCAAAAGTTTTAAGCATCTTTTTTAAAAACTAGAGACCAGTTTTCCACTTGCAACTTTCACACACACCTTTGTCAAAATTCACGTATCTTTGTTTATCATTTCTAACATTGAAGATGGGAGGAAATAAACAATATTTATGGCTCATTGTGCTTTTTTATCTTAAAAAAAGGTAAAAAAAAATGCTTGAAACCCAAAAAAGACAGGTCTGGTTAGTCACTCAATAGAAACCAACACATGACCAATGTCTCTCGTTAGCATGCCATGTCTGGGGTGATCAATCAAGATATTTGAGAATACGATGATTAATGAATGAATTACTTCTCTTGGCAGGAATAACATTCATTTGTTTTGTGGTGATTTGTAAGCACCCAGGAAATAACCATGAATTACTTTACAAATGTTTCAATTGCTGTACAATTACAGTTCACAATGACTTTTTGTCTTTATTTATTGGTTTAATATCTTTAATTAGTTCCCATTACTTTAAATGTATTGATTGAACAAATGAAGCTAAATATCACCAAAAGACTAACATCTTTTTGATCATCACCATGTATGTCATGGTGAGACTCTTTTCCTCATCTGTAAGTTCATTTATTCACAATATTTTGGCCAAGCATCAATATCAATAGCATTTGAGACTTCTCAGGAAAAAAGTAAACAGATTATCCAATGCAACGGAGACACAACATAACCAGAATATACAAAAGTGGATATGACATGTCCAGTCTAATCAAGTGAGCAAACTGTGTAGATTCTACATTCTAGAACCCACAACACCCGATCGAGCCCGGAGGGTACACAGCCAAAACATTATGATCAAATGAACGCATAGACGTGGAAAATAGTTTACTATACATTATGATTAATACAACCTATCTAAGAAAAATCAGACAGGAATCTTTTTGATCAGATTTGAAATCTGAATTTTCTATCCGCTAAGTGAATGTTTGTTAATGAGTGTCATCAGCTATGTACGATGTATATTTTAAAAGACTTTATATATTACAACTCCATAATTTTATAACTGAGTTATATCAATCACTTCCCTTAGGATTCAAGATAAGTAGTAATGTAAGGAAGAAATATTGAAACGTGGATATGAACACTTCAAAGAATTCCTGATACTATGCAATAACAGAGATGAAATATCTTTTTGTCTTTCAAAAGACTGTACTGAGTGGAAGTAATTTGGTCCTTTGAAAGCAATCTAAAATTCCTTGTGGTAATATTTGCCATTTCTTAGAATATGTCTATCAGGATGAAATTAGATGACTCAAATGTTATTGAGAGAAGGGAAACTTAACATGTTCCATGTTTCTTGCTCCATTAAGAAAATATCATGCTATGAAAGATAATAGCATTTTGGGGAAGGCAGGAAATGCTAAGTAAAAATAGAGAAGGGACAGGAAACGAAGCTGTTCAGCAAAGAATGAAAACTTAAGTTGAACAATCAGAGAAAAAAGTGGTTTGATTAAATCTATTTTCTCTCAGCCCAGTCTGATACAAGGTTATATTTCTAGACTATCAATTGAACAACCATAACCATCAAAGATGGTGAAGGATTCTATCCCTCTTTATATGTATGCGTATTTGTTTTAGTGCTCTTGACCATACTGTTTTGTTTATAGACTTGAATATTTGGCATCAGTACTCCACTGGAATGCTTTAAAAAAAATTTCATTTCATTTTTGAGAAAAAACTTTTTTAACCTTTTTCGGGACTTATTCTGACATGTGTGTTCCAGTGTTCCTAAGCGTATTGTTTTGTCCATAAATTTGGAAATTGACATCGGTACACCACTAAACACCTTATAAAAATGTTAGTTTGATTTTTGTGAAGAATACTCTTTATTTTGATAGGATTTTCTTTCACTCTATTTTAGATGTTTTCTCAGTGGAAATAACGTCTACATGGAGAATGTTTTAAGGTAATTTTTTACCGTATTTTTTATTTTTTTATTGTGATGTCATGTATAGAATTAATTCCGATCATGTTTATTCCTTGATAGGATGTTTTTACTTGACTTCAAATTTTAATACTATGGTTGTGCAATTATTGACTGTGAGGGCAAGTTGAAGATTTAATTTACTATTGAGAGTTTGCAGTCGATTTTAATCAATACCCTGACTTTTAAATTTATTCAACATTCTGTATCTGATGAGTAGCCTAAAATGATAATCCAATAGAATTGTTCATTGATTTTTTTATCATATAAGGGATTACTGAAATCTGTGTTGATAGTTTTTAATCGTCCTGAATAACATTTTGTGAGAAAATTTTGACAGATTCTGAAATCCCATGTTTTGTTATTTGGTCAGCTTTGCTGATCATGTGATGATGTATATTTTCTTCTCAGGTTATTAATAATTAAAAGCAAATATTTTTAATCATTGCTACCCACAACAAACCAGTTTAATCACTGCTGATGGGTTTAGGTTATTTATGTGTTCTGACATCTATAAGCATCTATCTATCTATCTATCTATCTATCTATCTATCTATCTGTCTATCTATCTATCTGGACTTAATTGCTCCCTAAATGTACATAGTAAAAATTTTGAATACCCATTCCCTTCAATGAGTAAGGAAAATGCTTTTTGTATTTTTTGAAAATTCTGACCCTAAATAGCTTTTTATTGGAGAGGTTCAATTTACAATGAAGGTTTATGCTAAATAGATCCCTCAGTTTGCATCTAGTAGCATTCATGCTTATTTTTTGAAAATTTGTACTTTTTAGTGATCACAGCCCAAAAAAAGGGAAGAAAAGTAACTTACTCATTGATCACTCCTTTTCCCAATTTTTCAGTTGATCACCCCATCATGTGACTAATGAAATCGTCTTTTTATTAATACATGTATGATTCAAACCTAATTGGTAGTATTTTCATCAAGGTAATTCAATTACCAGTACCACTGCTCAATTCACAAGCTAAAAGTAGCCAATATAGGTGGTGATTCATAGTTTCCCTCAGAATGCTAATCATTGTTATCGCTGATTTTGGTATTCATTTGATTTATATGTTCTTTGGTTTAAGCTTTCAAAAAGAAAACACTTTTATTTTTAGGTATATACATATTTTAAAAGTAAGAAAGTGGACATTTTTGTATCGTGAATAAATATAGACACCTAATGATACATCACCTCCTCCATAACAGGAATGTAGAATTAAGATATTTCTAAAAGTTTATTCTCTTTGTCATTTTTTAATGTTTGGTCTTTAAAAGTGGTCAAACTTTTTACTTTTTTTCTGATACTTTGATTTGCTAAAAGCAACATTAAGCTAGAGGTAAACTTGGAGATGTTACACATTTCTCATGACTGTTTTTGAGTTATTTAAGATTTCTTCAGCTCCCTTGGGGTATGTTTCTCATTAATCAGCCCAATAATTCTTTACTCTTGCCTTACAAACCTGTGAACCAGGTAGAAAATGAAGAAGAATCAAGACAATACACGAAATGTATCAGAGACTGGTTTAAAATTGTTGTATCAAATTGCATTAAATTGAACCCAAACTCTTCATAGTGTGCCCAAAAAGGATCTTCTGAGACTTAGACTGGACAAATACAGGAAACAGAATTGATGGCTAATACCTGAGTAATCTCAGATTTGCTGATGATATCCCATCTGTAAGGAACTTTTGAGAACTCTAGATGATGTTAGATGAACTGAATGACAAAAACAAGAAAATAGGTCAACTTCAGATAGACCAATGTCGAGAGCAACCAATGGAGAGAAAGACAAAATGATCAAAATCAAAAATGAACTAAAGAACACTGACCCATCTACCTGGGACAAAGAATCCCCAAGAAATCATCAAAAGAACAAGAAATTGAATCACCCTAGATTGGCATGCTTTTGGTAAGCTCAACTTTCAAGGACAAGAGGGTCCTACAATTGATGCATTCTCCTGATAGACACTTGAGTTGAAACAAGGAACCTAAACAAAAGTCCAGCTCTCAAACTAAAAACCCTGCAATGTGCGCAAGCAGGGATCTGCATTAAATGAAGAAAGCATAAGACAGTACAATTTATTATGAAAAAAAACAGAAGTCAGGGATGTAATGAAATCCATTAGAAGACTCAAATGGCAATGAGCAGGCCAGCTTGAAAAAATGTTGGGAAAATATTTAAGTGAATAAATGGATTTTAATCATTCTCTATTGACAGGTTGAACCAATACAAACTTTTTTTTTCCTTCTCGACTTTTCACCAAAATTATCTTCAATCAATTCCCACTATGTCTGGTTATAAACAACACACCAAAGTTTGGAAACATATCTAAAAAAGAAATTTTCAATCAATTCCTGGCAGATCCTATCATCAACAATGTGCCTCGACTCCCAGTGTTCTTTGTTAGTATAGGAATAACATTCTTTTTTATATTCCTATTTTGAAACGTTCCTCTGTTCCCGTTGCGGATCATCTGTTTTACTTTGACTTTCTCAGTCAAAATAAATGATTGAAAGAAAAAGAGAATAATATTCTCAAGTTCCAGGTTTGCACTGGGGTAAATTTGAAAAAACTCTTATCTGACTTCATTCAGAGGTGAATACCAGTGGCATATAGTGCTATGTATCTTGAGTATGCTGTATGCTACAGATGCTCGAAAGCTTGAAACTATTCTAGTACCCTTAAAAAGCAACAGTGTAAGCAAGATAATCCCAATTATAGAAATTAGAGAATTTAGATAAGACTTTATCAGTAGATAATTGTATCCAATCCAATTTTTTCTCTTTCATTTATTTTCTTATTTATTTTTATTTTTATGCCATTCATTATATTGAATGAGCGAGGGTGTGAAATTTTACAATTCACAATTGGGACCACCTTCCCATCATTGTACCAAAAAGGCTTTTACTGCTCATAGATTTTTATGTACACTGAGACATTCTTGCATCTTCCTGCATCCATAACACTCAGCACACCCAAGATACAAAGCACCATATGCCACTGGTGAATACATTTATAAATCCATCAGATGAAGCTAAATCTGCATGTGAAACTATCTTGAGGCAAATCAAAATCGAATGTATGATTACTGATATCAAACTTTACTTTGGCATTGACTCTGGGAAATATATGAGATTTTATTTTGCTAATTGTGTCTGTTACATTGCTTTTCCTGAATAAGTTACTGATGTACATCATATACATTACATTCAAGTTTTAAACAGTCTTTCACTAAAGATTGATTTGTGAACTAGTGGAACATAATGATACAAGCAGCTCATCATAAACTAATTAATCACCGCTACTCACAACAGACCAGTTTAAACATTGTTGCTGGGTTTAAAGCAGTTATTTTAGCTTTTGCCTTTCTGTCAGACTGTTTAGCTCAATGGGAAGAGCAACACTATGTCAAAGTGGCTACATTATCGGTTGCAGGTTCAATTTTTCTTTCTAATTGTTTATTCTAATTGCACTGTCTAGGCCAAGTGAGTCATTTTCTGGGGTAATAATGGGAAGTTATTTCAAATAGAGTTTCAAATGATATAACGAATTCATAGATATTCGGTCAAACTATACATCCATTTCTTAATAATATAATTGTATGTGTCGAGAAACAGCAGTGCAGACATGGACAGTGAATGTGCAAGATGAGAAGAACAAGTATGAAGCATAAGTATCTGTTTATGTATCTATCCTGACTTCACCCTGGCCTCCATGTTCATATCAGATACTTGAAATTTTGTATAATCATTCCTCTCAATGAGTAGGCAATTTTTTGTTTTGTCTTTTGAAAATTCCCCTCCGAAATAGGTTTTAAGTAAGGGTGGAGGTTCAATATGCAATGTAAGTTTATGCTAAATTGGTAAATAGTTTGTAAAATCAGACTTTGTTTTTAGTGATTACAGCCCAACAAAAATGAGAACATCAACTAATTCATTGATTCCTTTTTTTCCAACTTTTTTAATTGATCACCCACAACCAGGCATATATGGTTGGTGGTGATTCATAATTTTCCTCGAAATGCTAGTTACCTTTCACTTTCTAATTTTATGGTTTGCACAATGTTTTATTTTTTTTTGCGGATGACTTTGAGGAAACTTTATCAGCATTTGTCCCTTACTATAAGTATGTAAGAAAGAGAGAATTAGCATTATGGTGATAAAATGCTAATTCTTTCTTACGTACAGCCTTTCAAGTCAACATATTGAGTGTATTATCAAGGGGTTCCCTAAATGGGGTCTATGGATCCCTAATGGTCCACAAAGGACTGGAGGTCTATTGTTCAAAAGCTAGCTTTTTTGTTCTCAAGGAATCTTGGGGAGATGGAGATGGCAATGGTATCATGTTTGTTCATTGATGGGGTGGGGAGACTTAACCTGGTATGCTTACAAGGGTCGTAGTGGATATGAAACAAAAATTGTTAAAGGCAGTGACATAAACTAAAAATTTGGGGTTCTGATTGTGGGGCTGGGGCTGGGGATTGGTTCCTTGAGGGGTCCTTTAAAACATTTGGTGAGATTGGTTATTGTATGATATTAGTAGAAAATGCAGTGGGTGAACTATTCATAGAGCTTTTTGAGATGGCAATTATGGCGGGCTGCTCAAAATACCATAAAGCCAAGCCTAACCAAACATTACTTTTGGAATGAGCACTGCACTTGTATTTATAAAAAGATAAAAAGATCAGTCACAGTCGACCTTTCCTAGCTATGCAATATAGGAACAATGGGATATTCAATTATGGGATATGATTTGAAATAACCTAAAAAGAAACTGGATAAATCGCAAACCTGACCAACCAGACTAATTCTCCTCTCTTTGCTCTTCTGTTTATCTGTGTGTGTGTCTGTGGGCACTCCAGGTCATATTTCTTGGGCTCAAACCTTGAAATTTTGCATAAGTACACCATTCAGCACAGTCTAAAAGCCTTCCTTTGTTTTTTCAAAAAAAGTCTCTTTTTGGATCCCTAAAGTTATTTCGGACCAACTATGCCAAAATCTTATGATAGTACTTTTTAAATTAAAGATTTATTTTTTGACAATTTTTGATACTTTTTAAGATCATTAGTTTTGGTATACATACAGGTTACGGTGATTCATTTATGCAAGGTACGGATATCAAAAATACCTATTCATATTAAATAAGTGTAAGGGTGTCTACTATAGAGTGATTGTTAACCAGCTAGTCCCACAGTCTATACCAAATTCAATCCTCACCGTACATCCTAAGTTTGTGGTCTTGTTCCTAACTAGATTTATGGGCCCCTGTCATAGGGCAATTGTTAATGAGCTTATCAATTGCTAGTGAAGCAATTTTGGTATTCCCTCGATTTAAGCTCTGTGTACGACTGTTGAATCAAATCACTTTATCCCCATAAAAGACCTGCCTAAATAAGTAGCCATGTGGGCTACAAATGAAGCTAAACAGTGGCCTCTAAAAGAGGAAAAAGAACACAAAAATCTTTACTACAAGATGACCACCTAATCACTGCAAAATCTGTCAGCTGTTTGTGTGACTCTGGCTGCCCATGTTGATATCTGTGGACATATAGATCACAATCAGATACAAATTGCATACTTAAATTGCATCTGTATCTTTTGATACTGCCATTATTATCAACCAAAAAGGCATTGAGAACAAGACATGCATCAGCTTCTCAAAGTTGAAGCATGAAAATGCTCTATTTCATTATTAAATACAGTGTATTTCCAGCCATACTTCAGAATGTCTCAAGGTACTTAGCAATGAACTGTATGAGCTCTTCCTTGTTTTTTTTGGAATTCAGAAAATTTTGTCATTTGCCCTCTTGCAACATATACTGGTTGAAAATACCTCTTCTAAGCTGATAGATTTTGCAATGATCAGAAGAAATGATTGGTGGTCTTCTAGTAGTAAAGATTCTTGTATTTTTATTTTCTTTTTTTCAGAGCCACCGTTAAGGTTCAAGGCCAATTAGTTTGAAAAATCCTTTGCCCTTGCTTCAGAGTCTTTTGCTGATAAAAGCCTCAAATGCATTTCCGGTAACAGGATATTTCTCTTTACAGATTTTTCAATTTCCACATCAATATGAAAACATTTTGGTGAGCATGTGTCAAAGGGATTGACACAGTGATTTTTTAGCTAGAAACTTCAGACCTCAGATCAACATGATTCTCTCTTCTACCTGGAGATAGTTCCTGGTGTTTGGAGGCTGTTTCTAAAATAAACTGTTCTCTTAAAATCATCTTCAAGGAATCTCTGTGACAATGGATAGTTCAAATTCATGTATCAACTGCGGGAGAGTTGGTACTAAAGCAGGCTCTGGAAGGTTCTATGGCCCCTTTTCTTTCTTTATTGAACAATTTTGTGATTAAATCTCCATGAATCGATGAGAATTTTCAACCTCAAATACTTCCTCCAAAACCCTTCACTCTTAGTTCTTTGAATGCTGGATGACCCTACTCTTGTGAAGAATGCAAATAAACATGTTGGTAACTAAACTCTCTTGTGAATCTTTCAGTAGTTGAATGAGAAGATCTGATCCAACATAAACCTCTCAGACTGGAGATATCGCTCAATATTTTCTTCTCTTACACCTGATACCATTGAGGAAACATCTTTGAGATGAGCAATGTTCATACTTACTTCTGAGCTATTCTCTGCTTTGCTCAGATTGGCAAATAGACTTTCAAATTTTGATGAATTGATTACTTTCTCCATGATCTTGGTTCTTTTCTCAGATCAGCAAGCAAAGACAACAATTTTTGTTCTGTGTCGGTATGACAAACATTTCCTTGACCTTGAACTGAACAAGGACATCAAAGCATTCTTAATGGATTCTCTTGCATCTGTAGTAATGACATCCTTCAAAGGCTTGATCTACTGATCTGAAGGCTAACACCCCAGAATTAATGTACCAGTGATTGTATCCTCTGCTACAATGCTGTTTGAATAGCATTTTTTGTCAGATTTGCACTTGGTGAAAATGCCCATCAGCTATATTATGTTTTGGTACAAATCTTTTTACTTCCAGAGGAAGAATAATTATTTTATTACAAATGTTTGTTCTTTCAAGAGAAGAATATTTATCGTAGCATTTATTGTAGCATAAACTAATTCATAAGAATAAACAAATGTGTGGAACATATAGATCTGCCATGATATCCAGCCAAAAATCTTGGTATTCTTTATGTACAGGACAGATGAGTACATGATATCTGGTAGCTCTGCAGTTAATGGCTACAACTCTTGAATGTATTTCTCAATTGTACTGCTGAAGACTATCTTGTTGAAAGATATTGAGGCAAGAAAAGGCAACTCTTCACCATCCAATCTGGCAATTTTTTTTAAACATATGTCTAGTTCCTCTTATGAATTCTCATCGTCTCTATAATTTGCCATCAGAGGAGATCAAACAGGTCTCCCCAAATAATACAGTACTATCTCTGCTGACTCCCTATCTATGCTGTCAATGATATCAAGTTGTCATTCCAATCTGAATGACAAGCTCCTTCGGTCTTCTTTAGTCTGTAGTTGGAACAAAATCTCAATTGTACCGTGAGTGGTGTCTGTACTTGTCATTGTTCTTGGCTTTCCATCATTGCTGCTTAGAGTACAGTACTATGTGTGCAAGTTCTTTTGTAGATGTTAGACAAAAGTAGTGTCAAAGAGACCAATCTTGACCATACCATGTTTTGTCTTCATAAGAAATGATGTGATTGCATTTGCAACTTCCTTGTTGCAAGTGACTCTATGAATGACAAGCCCAATAACTATTTGCGTAGAATTAAGCTCTCTTATGATTAGGATCTATAAATCTCTTGCCTAAGACCAAATCTTTCTGGCTTCAAAGTGGGAATTTATTGTAGTATATCTTAGTTCTTCTCACTAAAATTACTCATTGTACAGTACTAGCATACTAGTACAGTAGATGGCATTGTAGATAGACTACAGTGACCTGCAGTCCAGCATTTCAATCAGCTTGCTAAGAATTCAAAGCCATTGTGTCTTGCATTCAGCTAAACTCTGCAACTTTTGTCCAAACCATTCTACCAAAATATTGAGCTAAATCATCATTCCTTGAGCTGAAACCAGGTAGAGCTGCAACTGTATATTTGTAAAGATCCACATTAGTATTTTCTAGCTTCAAGAAAGAAGCTACAGTTTATTAGAATTTTTTGATCAGTTTCTTCTTCAATATAGACATGCCCATTAACAGGTATATACAACAACTGTTTGTTACTTATTTCCTTTACATCTTCTAAAAGCTCATTGAGAATGAAACCAGACTTATCACGGATACTTAGGGTTCTGGCTTGGTAGAAAGACACTTGCAAAATGTTTTGTTTTACTTCAACATTGAGACTGGTTTCAGTTACTAACAGTTTTGCAAGAGCTAACTTCACAAAGCAAGACATGATAGACCATCAAAAAATGATTACGTATTTACATTATATTATTTGAAATGTCTTACTTTTCTTAATTTGCAATTTGTATCTGATTATGATTCATGTTGAAAAATAGTGATATTTTAAAGAAGATTCAGACCCTTTCGATGATGTCATCAATCATGTGACTTCCTGTAATTTCCCCAAATATTGTCATTTGGTCTTACTTTGTTATGTCTAGATATCAATATTGTAAAGGGAATCTAAGCCCCCTTTGATGACAACATCAATCATTTTTAAAATTGAATTTTTCAAAATGTCTGATCTTGCTCCTCATGGTCTAAAGTAACAAATTTAGCTTTACAAATCTAATTTACACAACTTTTCTGAGGGTTGGGCTTTTTACCCTGTCTATACAAAAAATAGTAACCTGCATTAAACATAAAATGATGTAATTGATTATCTCACAAATCCAGTTCTGATGAACACAGAATATCTTTTTGCTGGCGATTCTTTAATGTTTACTATATAAGTAGTGAAAGTATTTGTGGTTTGATATTTCTATTAAATAATCTTTAGATGACAATGTTGGCAAGGGTTTTAATAATGGTATATGGAATAACAAAAACACATCACACATAAAATATCAAAGTGAAAAACCTTAACAAATCTTAAAATAATCTTTTCAAATATTCAATAATTTTGCTATAAGTTCCTTTCATATTGGCTTGCTGGAGCTGTCTTTGAATTTGAGACTGCTAATAACTCCTCCATTTTCTGTCAGCCGATCTGCATCTCTCAACATTTTGGGTAAGTTCATTTTAGTTATTGATTTTGTAAAATGAACTTACGCAGTCTCCTCTTGTGGGCTTTTCTTTACCTTTTCAACCTTCTCCTTATTTTCTTCCCCAAAAGTTGAGTGGACTAATATGAAGTGCTGTTTTTAGACTTCTAATTTGATATCTTTCATTGCAATTTATTTCTAAACGTACTAAAGGGAATATTCATAGAGGCTGAAGGAAGGAAATAGCATGGATTCAGGTTTATGAAGTTGTTCGTTTTTATGTAGTGGTAATAAGAATTGTCTTCACAAAAATCTAAATAGGCTGGTAAATTTACCAAGATATTGCAATGAATATAAATCTATTTTTTTCTCACTGCCTCCAGTATGGATTGTATAATTGAATTTACAGTTCAGCTTCTATTGTAAAAACATAAAATTATCATAAATAAGAAGTCGGTTATTTACTCTATTTAGGAATTGGGATGCAGAATTTTGCATATTCATCAACCAATTTAACTATGAACAAGATTTTCTGGTATGTAAACATCTCTATCAATTTTGTAGCACTAATCACCATTTACTTTCCAAATTCTTATTCTCTGAGTTTGCAATAGTGATCACAGATTTTACAAGACTGATTTTAGTTAAGATGGGATGAATTTTCTCTGTTTTGATTATTTACTTCAATGTGAACCAAACTCTCTGATAGATAGTCTACAGTTTTATCCTGAAACTAATGCGTGATCAATAAAATGATGATTTTATGGGATATCATTTCCTTTAGTGAACTTTTGCAAACATCTAGAAGAGATGATTGCTTGCATTTTTAAATAGAAACAAAAGAAAAAGATATATCTGTACCATACATTAAATGAATCACTGTAGCCCACATATGTACCAGAACTAATTAACAAAAACATTTTCTGAAAAAATAGATGTACTATTTAATATTATGTAAAATAGATATTTTATCTAATATTATGTAAAAATTACCAGCACAAAATTTGGGCATTGTTGGTCCAAAATGACCATAGAGACTAAAAAAAAACCCTTTTCTTCGAAATACAAAATAGTGCCTAATGGTGTGCTCATGCAAATTTTCAAGACTGTTGCTTAAAATATGTAACCTTCAGCACCTGGAGACACATAAAGACAGACACATGGATATGCAAAGGGGAAAGAATCTGGAGCCTACTTGGCTGGTTGGTCGGGCAGGCCATTTGTTGGGTCATTGTGATTTCAATATTCAGATCAATACAGTAAAAATTATTTATGCTCAATACTTAAGAAAGGAAATTGGGGTGGGGGGTATGCAAACAATAATGAAAAATCGTCTTCCTTTAATATCTCCCTTTTATTAGCTCAGATCAGAGTGAAGAATCTGTTCCTTTCAGAAAAAAATACTTCTGATTTTGAAGTGCTTCAAATAATTTCTTGGAGAAATGTTATTGTGGCTGTCATAAATAAAACTATGGCAAAAAGTTATTATTTCTATTATCATTTTCAGACTATCCTAATCTTGGTTGTTTTTCATACAACGTTTCAGCCGTTGCACTCTACGGCCTCCATCAGGTATCATCTGGTAGGTGTGGGGAAGTAACGAACCGAACCCTTTATTTAACCGATGGGGGTATATTGACCGCACTCCCCTCTTAGCATTAGTAGTATTATTATTGTCTATGCTATGTGTCCATGTAGCTACATAGTGTAGTGGTTACAGAATCAGACAAAATTACTGCAAGTAATCTGATGGTTCTAGGTTCAATCCCAGTGTGAGATAATAATAATAATAATACTAATGCTAAGAGGGGAGTGCTGTCAATATACCCCTGTTGGTTAAATAAAGGGTTTAGTTTGTTACTTCCCCTCACCTACCAGATGATACCTGATGAAGGCCATAGAGTACAACGGCCGAAACGTTGTATGAAAAACAACCAAGATGAGGATAGTCCAAATAATAATAGAAATAATAATAACACCTTATCTCAAAAATTCAGAGATATATGGCAAAAAGTTATTTCATTTGAAATCCAAACTCTTTTTTTCCTATTAAGAATGTAAATCCTGGCAAATGGTTAAACTAATACTGAAATTCTGCAAAATACCATCTAAGATTTTGTTATACCTCACAACAAAGGTAAAGTTTTGCAGACATGCACACACAAGCAAAGTTAGTTTTATGAATACTGATGTTAATCTATGCTTTAATACAGACAAAGATATATGTATTTACACTTGTCTTAAAAAATGTCACTGATAGGTTTGAGCATCTTCTGGTTGACTGATCTTCACACTCTGCTGGAAGCACAACACGTTTGGCCATGATTGCTTCCTGTTATCCTGTAAATCAATAACAGTAATGCCAAATATTCCATACACTTTTGACATGCCTTACTGAACATGCCAAGAATCCAGTTAGAAAGCATTTATCTCCCCAAAGCACTGAATGAAAATTGACCGCAATCAATAGTAATAAAATGTAGGATTAATGCTGACTATTTCATTGTTTAGGAGATTAAATCTTCTAATTTCTCTTTTTGCTCGAAATAGGTCATCTTTGACTCGCATTGATATAACTGACTCAATTTTCCAATTCAGTAAAGATAAATTGAATTATCTTAGAATGGCAAGGTAACACTGAACTGCCCTCAGAGTAAAAAAGGTTGCTTTAATCTACTGGAGGTGAGGATTGTAAGCAAATGATGCAGAATAGTTTATTAACTTATGAACATGGTACATCCATTGCAATTAAATATGAGTTGACCTTAACTAATTCATCTTTTTTATAATTGAATCACTGTAGCCTTATAATCTGCAAAGCGAGCAGAAGATTCCTCATTCTTAGATTTTTCCTGTGTCTATGTGCGTATGTAGAGTGTTTTGGCTCATATTTTTGGGACTGCAACCTTGAAAATATGCATGAATACACCACTAGGCACCATCAAGGAACATTTATTTGTTTTTTTCAAAAAAAAATTGGGGGGGGGGGTCTCTTTACCATTTATAACAATGCCCGAATCTTGTGCTGGTATTTTTTTTTAGATAAAAGATCTGTTTTTTTAGATGATATTAAATAATGTTTTACATAATTAGTTCTTGTACATACACGAGCTATGGTGATTCATTTATGCAACGTATGGATATCTGTTTAACTAAAATTTATCAAAAGAAATTGTTAAATTTAATCTGTAGGAAGTATTTTTTCATTAAGTATGCTTATATTAATAATTCTGCATTAAAATAGATACTTTGAAAAAAAAATCGATCATACCGCATAAATATATCTTGAAAACCTTTTCAAGTTATTAAAAAAAAAGCAAAGGAAATATCCATTTTCTAGATCAAATTTACAGTTTATCTGCCCGAATCATTGTTAGAAAAACTTGATCTCTGATGAAGAAATCTTTCAGCAAGAGATAAAATCTGTAGATCGTTTTAAAAGTGATGTTCATCGATAAAATATAAGACTCAACTGGACATGGGCGTCTGTAAGGGGGCACAAGGGGGTGCATTAGAAAAGTATTACAACTCATTCAATCAACTCTCAAAAGAAAAAGAAATCACATGAAGAATCTCTCTTGGATGGCAAGTTTTTGGTAGAGCAAGCTGAACATTTAAGAACAAGAAAATCCCATTAATCTTAAAAAGAAGGGTATACAACCAATTCTGATTGTCACCTATGGAGCAATGAACCTTACTAAAAGATTGACCCTCAAACTGAGAACTGTGCAACATGCACATGGGAAGATCATGCTCATCATGGAGAGATAACAAAAGGGCACAGTATATTAAAAAAAAAGCAGGAGTCAGGGATATCATAGAATCCATTAAAAAACTTGAAACTGGTCATGTTGTCAGAATGGCAGACAACCAATGGACATCATGACTCAAAATATGGATCCCCAGAGATCATATGCAAAACCGTGGCTGGCAAATTATGAAATGGCTAGACAAAATTAATGAGTTCAGAAAGTATTGGATCCCTGATGCCTATGATAGTGATGTCTGGTAAATCTTGGGAAGGTCTATGTCTAAAAACAAATGCTAAAAGGCTGCTGCTGCAGCTGCTGCTGCTGCAGCTGCTGCTGCTGCAGCTGCTGCTGCTGATGATGATGATGATGATGATGATGACGACTTGTTTTTGGTAGTATTTGTTGTCATCATAGCTATATGTATTGTATACACTCTACACAAATATATATCTATATATTAATATCTACTACTTCCTGTTAAACCTTTCCCCTCTATACAAACAACAAAATTATAATTCAGAAATTACTCCCCAATTTCAAAACTTTGTTTTTGTGTAACATTTGATTCCTTTAGGCTGATAACAAAAAATAGAAAAAAAAGTCCATGCTCTTCCAGAAAATACCTTAATTGGGGTCCTACAACCCATGGGAAATTTTGACCTGATCACCCTAATAATAGCGCAATCGGAAATAAAGCCTATGCTTTCACTGAAAATATCCTTTTTAGGAAAAGTGGCAGCTGAAGCACATGCAACTAGGGGGAATTAATAGATACGTATCGTATTTATTTAGCAGGGTAAAATAAGAAAATCATTATTTGGCCCTTCCTATTTTTCTGAAGTATTTTTAGGTAGATTCATTGTCTGATTATTTTAGATGCAATTAATTCTTTATTGTTACAAATACACTTTGAATTTCTTTTTCTTCTCCTTTTTTCCTTCCTCAGATTGAAGTTGCTTCCCTTTTTAGATATGTGGTTTTCACAAATTCTCATCTACAGACCAAAGAAACCAACAATGAAAATTGATGTTATTATTGAATGGACTGTGAAGATGAACCAGAGAGATCAGGGCAAAATTTAAGGAAACAGTTCAGGTTTGTTACTCCTCCCAAAAGATGATCATAATTTTATATTTTTTAATATCCACTATGTCTTGGGACCCAGAAGAAGTTATACTTCTATTTTTGTTGACAACTATTAATATCTCAATTTTTTTTACATTTTTGTATTACCTCTTCTATCTTATAATATACTGTAGGTGTTCAAATGTGAGTTTGTTTTTATGCATTTCAGAAGTCAGTCCCAACTCCAGAGGAATTGAAATCAGAGATTGATGGGTTGATAAAGAGTGTGTGTCAATTTTGGAAAATTACTCTGTATTTGAAACTAAACAAGCACCTGTTCATATAAGAGCTCAGTAGAAACTTTCATGTGACCAACATCTTTTTGTAGCATACCGTGTTGGGGGTGATCTTCTGAAATCTATTAAAAAGAATGATCAATGAATGTTACTTCTTTCACCATTTGTACAGCGGTGATCACTAAAAAAGTGCAAATTTTCATAAAAGCATGACAGACACAAACTAAGGGTCTAATCAAGTATACGATCTAATTAGCATTTTCAATTGCCCCTTTTACTCCATAAAATCTTTTTCTATGAGGTGGGTGGGGTGAAATAAAAGTTTCTTGTAGATATGATAAAGAGTAAACATTGAAATTTTTTGCCCCATAGCACCATTGGTATGACCTGTACAGGTAACACATATATGAATAGCAAGCAAGCCAAGCTTGAAAACTGAAGAAACCCACGTGACTGCTGACTATGTTGATAATGACAGTTTTGGTTGACAGTTTCTAATAATTTGTTCTGTACAAAAGTCACTTGAACATCATTGGATGTGACATTTATCGAACAGAAGCTATAGAACTGACCAATCAAAATGATGACTTAGAAGCAACCAAGATAAGGTTATTAGTCTAAAGACATTACCAAATTATATAAAGCCAATTTGATGTCAGCGGTAAAACAGAAACTAATCTAGTTTTTAGCATTGTATTTTAATCACTAAACATGAACTGATAAATGTAGTTAATTGTGTAGATTTTACAAATACTAAACTAAACACTTGGGAAAGAAAAACTCTTTTCTGATAAGGATTTGTAATGATAAGAATTATCTAAAAAAAAACAGATCTTTTATCTGAAAATATCTTAGTAAATTTATTTTTTATCTAAAATTATCTAAAAACTACCTGCGCAAGATTTGGGGCATTGTTGATCCAGAATGACTGTAGGAGCATTTTCGAAAAAAACAAAAAAACGTTTTTCGATGGTGCCTAGTGGTGTATTTGTGGAAATCTTCAAGGTTTTAGACCCCAAATATAACCATGTGCACCCACACACAAACACACACACACACATGCATGCACGCATGTAGACATATACATAGATACACATGGACACTCGAAGAAAGAAGAATCTGTATCCCACTGGGCTGGTTGGTTGGGCAAATTGTGGGGCTACAATGAATTGATTGTATTAAAGGGAAAATAGGAATAAAAGAATCACTTGATCATCTAATTGAAAGAAAAAAGTTCTGTAATAAAAAGACAAAAAAAACAAAATCAAATTAAAAGCACAAATTATTAATAAAAAAAACATAAAACAACTTATTTAGTTAGAAGATAACGTTCTTAATAGAAGATTTGTTCCAACAGTAAAAAAATGGAGAAATAATGAATATCAAAAAAACAAATTTATTTTCGATATCAGAACACATCCAACTGCAACTGAAGAAATCTCTGCATCTCCATGTGTATGCACCACAAATACTCAACAACAAACCACTCCATAAAAATTGTCATTCATCAGATTAGTCAGTGCATAAGACATAATGAGTCCAAAGTTTTTGGTATTAGTGGTTCTTGAGAAATCTAATAAGTATAAATAATAATTGAAGATTATGAATTTTTCTTCATAAGTTCTATCAATAATCTCACTTGACTCCCACTCTTTAGAATTATCTAAATTTAGATACAAAATATCTAATTTGCCAACCCTGAAAAGAAGTGACCGAAATACCTCAAAAGATTGAAAATGATCTTCCATGACAATTATGCAGTCTGCTCACACACCATAAAATCCAGCCCTTTCCAAACATGCACTATTGGAATGGACTCTGTCCTAGTTCGGCTAATTTCAATTTCCAGCTTCCTGATGAAGCCTTATTCACCAAATATCACTGCAGTCAACATCAACAGAGAAATTCTATTAATTTGAACTTTAAGAGCCAACTTGCATAGTTGAGAAATTTGAAATTTACATTCATCATCCATAAGAATAATCCTCAGGACATATTTACTGATTTGCCTTAATAAAAGCACTGAGTGATGGAAGAGTCCCATCGGGGTTTTGCCTTCAAGTAATACATATTGTGTATGCGAATCTTCCTACTACTGGGCGCACTCTTTGATAACATTATATAGAAATTAATTTACATGCTTGGCTGTGTTGCGAATCTCCAATGAGCCACAAATGTTCTGTTGGGGATCTGTGTTGGCACTCATTTTGAGAGGACATCCTTTGTACAAACTTTGCTGATGGAAGGAATTAGTTCCTCATTTTTGCACAATTATCCTGGGAAGAAAGAACAGAATTTCTTTGTAAGGAACAGGATTATCTGAAATCTTTGATTTTGCTTCAATACAGCCAAACTAACTCCAATGAGAGATGTTTGCTTTACACATTGGTATTGAATCCCAGGCTATTGTGGTATTTAAAAAAATACAAATAGAAGCTACTACAAGGTCTTCAATAAGGATTAGATATAGATACTATATTTTACAAGCAAGCAATACTCTGTATCAGTGGTCTTCTAACTTGAGCTTCTCGGGGAAAACTTTTCAAAAAGTAAATTTTCTAAGGAACCCCTTCAAAAAACAACTTTTCATTCTCTATGTATATATTTACATTTATACATAACTACTGGGTTTTAGCCTGGTTTATGGAATAATCTGAATGTGTATAGTACCAAATAGAAAATACACACTCAAATGGCGAGGTAAGAACAAAATTTACTGAGGAAAAATAGACATTTGAATGACTATTGACTGAACAGTGTCCATATCACACAAATGACTAACATGATTTTAATCAAAAAGGCAAAATGTTGTTAATTTTTTTCTCATATAAAAAGTACTGTTTGAGTCAATGAGAAGAAAAGATATGTAAAAGCTCTGAAGAAATTGTTTATGCAATAAAGAAGTATTAAGTATATTTTGAAATGCCACTTGGTTTTTTGGAAACCTTGGAAAATTTACACAGAAATCTGCATTATATTAGTTGATAAGACTACTTGGTGGTTGTGATAGTTACATATTTCCAAGTGGCACCATTGGTTGGTGTTGGAGTTCGGTTAAAATTCAGGATCTCAAATGCTGACTCTCAATACATATAGACCTTGGTGTAATACAATCTTTCTATCTCTATTCATCCCTATTTGACCTCCTGCTGTATTAAGCTATGCTTTGTAAGTATATATATAAGTTCATATTGATAGTGTAATACCTACAGCCATCAAAGAGTTATACTGGTTTTGTACCATTGTAATAGTCATGCATATAAGGGAAGTAAAAAAGATTCTTGGAGTATAATTGCCATATTTAGTGGAATCACAATAAAACCTAAAAGAGGCATAGAAAAAGTTTCAAATTTGTTCTTTAAAATGAATCTTAAAAATCTTTTTTGAATCAGCAGAGAATGAACCATCAGGAAACATCTGAATATACTGTGCAGAAATAATTTGAACAAATTTGAAAAATGTCATTCAAAATGACACTTTGAATCTTTTCAGATTATACCTGCACTGAATATTTAAATATTTTCTAGTGGATCATCCTCTGATGAGTGTCTGTCAAAAGATCTATTCTAAAAAAACAAAATTAAAACTGATTTGCCATCATTGTCAATGATTGAACAAAGTCATGTAAAAAAAATCCCATCAGAAAATAAATATAGTCAAAATAAATTTTATCAATAATATCACTGGTGTTTTTCCACATCTGATATGTAGAAAAAGAAACATCTAGATTCACTAGATGTTATTAATAAACTATACTCATCAAAATAAATCCCCCAAAAGATCAAAAAAGTTTTTTTTTTTTCCAAAAATGAAAAACATATATTTTTAGAAGGTGCATAGTGGAGTACTGATGCCAATTTACAAGTGTGTAGACAAAGCAGTATGACCAGGAGTTCTGGAATACTCCAGCAAACACATAATATAACTAACACATGCATATATGAGAAGGGAAGTAACCCTTCACTATCTTTGATGACTTGGGTTGTTTAACCCTTTGCCATCTTTGTTGTTCAATGATGACAAAGATGATGATGATGTACACGTACATATATAATATACCATACCCATAATACCCAATATAAAATGACAAACTACATGTATGACATACGCTATATAGTAAGAGAAGGGGGATGGTATTTGATCAACACTGTTAGGGTGCCATGTTAATGTGACTGTTTTGTTTTTAAAATCCCTGAAACAGTTACATGGTAAACAACCGATAATCCCAGCAAGAGAAATATCATACAGGGTACTATAATGACAAACTATATGTAAAACAGGGGAAAAAATCACTGAAGAATATTGCATAAATTGCATTGGGAGATATTGGGAAATAAGTGACTTTGATGTTTAGTGTTTAAAGCTGTAAAGCTTTCTTGACGCTGTACATATTTGTGTATGAAATCAATAATTTTCTCCTAGTTTTGAATGATAAGATAATTAAAAATTTCAAAATTTTAAAAATAAAAGTAAAAAAATAAGTAAAATGCTAATTGTTTTCTTTGAGAAAAAAAATAATTCATAATTTCCCGAAATGGACAAAGTTTGGCAAATCTTTTGGAATCAATCATTCCATATTCCCCCTTTTTAAATTACAACTTCAAATCCACAGGTCTGATTAGTCATTCTTTGAAAACTGTCACATAACCAATATCTTTTGGCAGCATACTGTGTTGGGGGTGATCAATTAAAAAATTGGAAAATAAGGTGTTCAATGAATATTACTTCTCTTGCCTTTCACTGGGCAGCAGTACTGAAAAAGTCTAAATTTTTTAAAAACAAGTGTGAATGCTGGCAGGCTCAAAATAATGGATCAATCAAATATAGATTTACCTTGCAAATTGAGCCCCCCTACTAAAAAGCTTTTTGAGGGGTATCTAAGGTGAAACAAAAAAAAATGTTTTTTTCCAGACATAATCAGGAGAAAATGTTGAAAATTTTAGCCTTCTAGTTCCTGTGATACAGCCAGTATGCTTGATACATACATAAGTACATACATACATGCATACATAGCCAGCCAGCCAGACCAACTTAAAGACTGAAAGAAACCTATGTTGACAGTTCTGGAGACAGTTTTTGTCAACAGCTTTTTAATTACTACTTCAAATCCACACATCTATTTAGTTACTCAACAGAAACCGTCACGTGACCAATGTCTTTTAGCTGCATGCCGTGTTGGGGGTGATTGATTAAAACATAGGAAAAAGGGGTGATCAATGAATTAGTCTCTTTTCTCATCTTTTATTCGGTTAGTGTTCACTAAAAAAGTTTGGAATTTTCAAAAAACAAGTGAGCACAAACTAAACTTATATTGTACATCGGACCCCCCACTGTTGAAAAAACGTTTTAGCAAACATAATAAGGAGTAAATGTATACATTTTCATCCCTCTAGCAGTCTGTATGCATAATACATACATACATATTTACTTGCATTCATGTATACATACATACATACATACATACATAGCAAGCCAGCTCTTCTTGAAAACTGAAGAAACCTATTTTGACAGTTCTGTTGACAGTCTTGGTTTACAGTTTCTAACAAGTACGTAGTCCACTTTAGAGGAGTGTGAACTGAGAAATACTGGATTCTTGATGAGGAATTCAAAATTAGGCAAAACAGACTTCAAGGTTATCTCATTTTGAAACACATCAGAATAACACAACATACAATAATTTCCCCTTCCCAAAAGTGGTACTTTGATTGAAAATCAATATCTGTAAATTTTTATATGCTATTCGACAATTCTCATCTACATATGAATTATTCATATCTAGTATCAAAATATCAGGAAAGCATTTATGAAATGAATAATATATCCAGAACAATACTTTTAGGTATATTATCATGAGCAGCAACAAGCTATGTTTTTAGCCCAGTGATATTTTCTGGAACAAGTTTTATGTTCTCCAGACTCCTGTAATAACTTCAGATTTTCACATGACTTCTAAATGTTTATTGTGGACTTGTAGTTGTATAGAATCTCCTGTTTATCCCAATATTTATCAAGTCTGTTCTTGAGAGAATTCATGTTTTTGGAACACACTATTTCATTTGGTGGACTATCCTATATCTGCAGATATTGAAATTATATTTTCATATAACCAGCCTGTCTCTTTGTTGGTACGTTTTCTGGTTGTTCTATCTGTTTCCTGTTCTCTGTGTATTTTCTTCCCACTTTTTGATGAAGCTACCAACCCTCTTGTCATACTTTCCCTTCATGATCTCATATACTTCTATCATGTCTCCTCTTACACTTCTATAACTATGAGTTGGTTGCATCAGTTTACAGAGGTGCTCTCCATAAGTTAGATTTGCCATTCCGGGTACTTGATTTTTGGCTCTCCTCTGAACATCTTCTATTGACACAATGTGTTTTGTTTTGTATGCTGTCCAAACTGAATTTGCATACTCTAGGTGGGTATGAACTATGGATTTCTTAACCAGGTGCTGGAATATTCTTCTCATAATTACCATCATTAGAACTGTTGTTTTTTTTCTTTTTACATTTTCACGAACATGTTTTTTCTTATCTGAGTTCATTATCTATAATCACTTCAAAATCCTCGTCTTCCTTCACCATTTCAAGTTCCCACTTGAAATCAGCATATCAAGAAAATTAAAATGAGTTCCAATGCAATTTTGAGATATTTGTTTTGCCGTGATCTTGTAAATTTTACAAAAATTTCAAAAATCATCTTTATGCCCTCTATTATACGCATAAATTAAAATCATCCATAATTGAATCAAAATTAAATTTTATAAGTTCACTTTGATGTCTAGAATAGAAAGATATCATCTCCAAATCATAAAATATGAATAAAAATGAGGATACCAATAATACGAATAATATCAATTCACTTTTCTCTGGATATTACTAATGCAACTAGCTGTCATGAAGTATAAATTAAAAAAAACATAATTATGGCTGAAAATGTTAAGAACATATTTGATATCTTTACTATGAGTGAAATTTTGGAAATAACAAATTATGATAAATGTAAATTGGTCGAAACATAAAAAAATTCCCAAGGAGAGAAAATTTATTGACATTTTGAGGAACTGCAAAATCAATTGTGAGTTTCAACGGATGCTGATGGATTGGATTTGAATTGATGGAAATCAACTTTCAACTTCTTGCCACATCATTTCAAAGTATTTTTTATTAATATCCATACTTTGCATAAATGGATCATCGTAGCCAGCATGTGTACCAAATTTAATTATTCAAAAAATTACCCCCAAAATTATCTATAAAAACAACCCTTTCATCTAAAATTATCCAGAAGATACCATCATAAGATTTGGGCATGAGGCACCAACTAGAAATATCTTATTCGTTGTTTTTTGAAGAGTGCTATTTTCAGGTCTTGATGGTCATCTTCAACCAACAACACCCAAATCTTGTCGTTATTTAGTTCTAATACAAAACTAGAAATTATCATTATTACAGGATTTGCAATCTCTGTGATGTTGCTCTCCCTGATCATGAAGATGCTCACCAAGTCTGCTGAACCAGAATACAAACAACTCAGAATGATATCTGCTCTAACCCTTCAGAGCACTTATAGATGACCACACAGTCACATCGGAATCAGTTCAAGGTTGTCGATGGATTCTGAAGGGACTGCAAATCACAGTGAAGTGGGCAAACCTGCCAAATCAAGATCCATGGCACTGAGAATGGGCAAGGTGGAGGACAAGTTCCAGGTTTCAGTGCAACCACCACTCTGCGACCAGACATTGTCCTTGTGTCTGAGTCTACAAAACAAGCTGTGTTGCTTGGGCTAACAGTCTTATGAGATGATCACTTTGAGGAAGCATTTAGAAGGAAGCTCTGTAAGTATTCGGAGCTGATCAACAACTGTCAGCAGGAAGGATGGGGAGCCAGGTGTCTCCCAGTTGCAGGGGATTCACAACTGGTTCTCTTGTCAGAGCCTCCAGCATGCTAGTAATTGATAGAGAAAGGAAAAGGAGAGCTATTCACGATATCACCAAAGCAGCAGAGCCATCCTCAAGATGGTTATGGCTCAGAAGAGGAGCGGCATGAGGTGCATGTAGTTAGCTGTCTGGACACACATCAGTGTCTGATCAACCCTGGTGGGATCACCTGGAGAGTGGGGATATGAAGTCGGAAGACCCAAAACCCCCCAAGGATTCCAGGAACATTACTGAAGATTTTGAAGACTTTCTTCGATAATTTTTTTTGATAATCAATTCTGGTACACGCGCAGACTACAGTGATCTATTTATGTGTGGTATGAAAATTTATCCAAATAAGAATTTCTTGAGAAAACAGGGTTATTTTTTTCAATGAATTTTGTCCTTTATGCACACTATTGACATGCTGATATTTTGAACTTTACAGAACTGTTCTACCTGACAGCCAGACACAAATGCAGTGATCTACAACAAAAAAAGGCAGTTTCAGATGTTAATAGTGAAGCATGAAAGATGGCCGAAGCAACTCTTTCTTTGGGGAATCAAAAATTATGCACCACTACCCACAAAAGTGGTTTAAATACTGTTGCTGGGTTTAGGTTTTTCATGCGTTCTGACATTTGCTGGTCAAGTTGTGAGAATGACAAACAACCAATGGACATCACAACTCACAACATGGATCCCCAGAGATCACATGCAAAACAGAGGCCAACAAAATACAAGATGGACTAGACAAATTCAGAAAATACTGGCTCTGTGACACCGATTATAGAGAAATGTGGCAGATCCTGAGGAAGGTCTTTGTCCAATGACAGATGTTAAAAGATGATGATCCAGGCTTTTCACATCCTGAGCCATTCATGGTAGAAACCTGAAATGTTGCACATGCACACCCTTCAGTGAGTAGAAAAAACGTTTTTTAGTTTATCAAAAATCCACCTCCTATATAAGTGTTTAGTGGGAGGTTCAATTTTCAATGTGAGATAATGGTCCCTTAGTTTATGTCCAGTAACATTCATGCTTATTTTTTTTATGAAAATTTGGACTTTTTAGTGCCTAACAAAAGGTGAGAGAAGTAATTTAGTCATCGATCACCCTGAACACTGCACGCTGTCTCACATGAGATTTCCTATTGAGTGGCTAACCACACCTGTTTTTTTCTAATCATTAATTTATGATTCAAACCATACTGATTGTATTTCCATCAAGGTAAGGTAATTTTACCACTCATCTCTGCTTAGTTTACAAGGTAAAAAGAAAGATGAATGGTTGGCAGTGATTCATAACTTCCCTTCGAATGTTGATTCTATTTTTGTTTTTTGTTGTCAAAGACCAGTCCAAGTCTGGAGTTGACATTGTTTTTCTACTATAACAATAATGAGAACAATCTTACCCAAGTTTAGAGGATTAAACTCTTCACAGTTTGTCAGAACATCACAATAATCCAAACTGATATGTAAAATTAACAATATTTCTTATTTCTCCAAACATTATTATCAATTTTGACCAACTTTTTACCTTCATCCCAACTTTCAGTAGCTTTTTGATACAACTGTGAAATGGATGGTGATTCTACAGCAAAGATAAAACTCTTTATTTTTCTGATTGCACTGAAGAATACCTGGATTATACGTTGTTGTTTTTTCAAGAGCTAAAAGCAAAAGTAAGAAAAACAATAATAAAAAAAACAAGGAAAAAAACAAGTTCATACTCAAGGCAGTGCAAATGCTGCAGCTGCGCAAGGCCTGAAGATTTTAAGGTTTTCCCTCAAAATATGTTTTGAAAAAATGTTTCTCCATTCTAGCAACATTATTCAGAAATTTGCTGAAGTTTCCTTGAGGTAAGTTCTTATTTGAAGGCTTAATTCCAAGTGTTTCGATTGGTTTTGGGATTTATTATATATAACTCTGAGGTGTTTATTTGCCATGGGGGGTCAGATAAAGTAGGGTGGGATTGAAAATTTGTCACAATTCAATAGACAAAGGATGGTGGCTGGGTGGAATGGGCCAGGGTGGGGAGCGCAAATTATGGCCACCAACACAGTTTAGTAGGATCTGAGGAATTCAAAGTCATTTGAGTGAGATTTAAAGTAAGGATGGGGTAGGCACAAAGGAAGTAAAAACGTACAGTATTGACAGGAACAATAAAATCCTTATGTCTTTAAAGAAAAATTAAACAGAAAATTTTTTTAGTGGTACAAAATTTTAAAATCACTGAAATTATTGGATACAATTCATCATCATCAGTCTTTTAGCGTCCATTGTTGGACATAGACCTTCCCCAGGATTTGCCACACTTCCCTATCATGGGCATCACGGAGCCAGTACTTCCTGAACTTGTCTAGCTTGTCTCTCCATCTAACATTCTGCCGGCCTCGGTTGCGCATGTGGTCTCAGGGGATCCATGTCGTGAGTAGCGATGTCCATCGATTGTCTACCCTTCTTGGAACATGGCCAGCTCACCGCCATTTGAGATTTTTAATGGATCCTACGATGTCCCTGACTCTTGTCTTTTCTCGGATGTACTGTGCTGTCTTGTGATCTCTCAATGTGAGGCCAGCCATTATTCTTTCATGTGCACATTGCATGGTTCTCAATTTACAGGTCTGTCTCATGGTTAAATCCCATGTTTCAGCTCCATAAGTGACTATTGGGAGGATGCATTGATTATACACTCTTCTTTTTAGGATCAATGGGATCTTATTATATTTTAAGGTTGAGCTAGCTCTGCCAAAGGCTTGCTATCCTAGTGTGTAAATTTGGTTAGATAAACTGTACATATAAACAAAATAAGTTAAACTCAGTTCTCCTTCTTGCATTGTTAATAATTGTTCCCTTGATAGGGAAACTTTGATAAATCTGTAGTTGCCCTTCTTTCCACCTTTCCTTAACTGTTAGGGATAGAAAAGTGGAGATAGACTCTCGATAATCATTTAGCAAGGGGATCCTTATAAAGATGGGGATTGTGGAAATTTTTTCCATAATTAATAAACAGGGAAGGGGCAATGAGGCACATAGAGTACATAGAAATTGATTATTGATCCATGAAGGACTTTGAATTAAACATTTTATGAATATTTCATTCTTGGTTTCGATCTGCTGGAAAATAATAGCCGAATACAAAAATAGAAGATCCTCCAAGAAGTCTTTTGCACCCATCAATGTTAAATTCAGCTCATGGAATCAATTTATATGTTCTCGGTTAACAGGCAGGTCTACTCTGATATGGTATCTTCAGCAGACTCATGTCCATCATGTACGGTTTTATGAACATTTATTTAGGAGAAAAATCTGGTAGAGAATTGGGAAATACGGCTGAGTGGTTCTCATCTCCATGGCAAAAAGAAAGAGAATTGCAGGTCTGGTGAGTTACTCGATAGAAACTGTCACATAACCAGTGTCTTTTGGCAGCATGCTGTGTTGGGGGTGATCAATTAAACAAGGCTGCTGGACACAAACTAAGTGATCAATTTTGCATAAATATACATAGCAAAATGAACCCTTTCTAAAAACCTTATTAGTGAGGGGGGAATAAAAAAAAACAATAAAAACATAAAGATCATAAGGAATAAATGTTTAAAGCTTTATCCCTCTAGCTCCTGGTGTGGGCCTATGCATATGACACATACATAGCCAGCCAACCCAACCTAAAAACTGAAGAAACCTATGTTGACAGTTTTGGTTGATGGTTTCTAACAAAGAATGCTTACACTCCTGATGATAATCAGGTGATTTATTTTCATCCAGTTATGAATAAACACATTTATCTTTGCTTTATTTTATTGGAAGATGAATAAAATAAATCCTTTCATTTTGGCTACCTTTTCCAATCAGCGATATTATTTGATAGATGCCAAGCTATTATTTTTGTTTGAGAAATGAGATTTTGCAACATTAGTTTTGCGGGAAACATTACTTATCTTTGCTGAATTAATTTCTAGTTTCTAGTTCCATCAAGATTATTATTGAATCCTGACCTTGTATTCTACACGAGAAAAACAAAATAATAGGTTGTTGAAGTGAGGGCCTAAAAACTTTCCCAAATACATCCTCCACTGGTATTTTCTCTCTCATAAAAACTACTTTCCATTCCCCATTACTATCAAATAAAGTATTGTAAATCATTATTAAGTCTAGATTTTTCATGATTACTTTTTACCTTCATCTTATTTTAATTGGTTGTTTTTTATAGCATCTTTTTGTTCAGATCGATAACCTTCCGACGAATAGCATTGATCGGAAAATAAAGAATAAGCCTCTTGTGGGAAAAGAACCTTCATTCCCTAGCCCTGATGAAGCGGACTGCTTACCCGGGTCTGCTTTAGCAGTTAAGCCACCAAGATTTCAACTGGTAGCAAAAGGTCCATTAACAACCTTAAACTCATCCTTATTTCAGATTGTTTATATTTTGGTTGTTGCAGTATTTAATAGATTTTTTCTTTCTTTAATTTCTATTAGATGAAGTATTATGAATCATTGAATCATGCTGAATCTCACACGGAGAGACCAAAAGACAGTGCAATACATTAGGGAAAAAATAGGAGTCCATAGAATCCATTAGGAAACTCAAATGGCAATTGGCTGGTCATGTTGCAAGAATGGCAGACAACCAATGGATGTCAAGTCTCACAACATGGATCCCCAGAAATCAAATGTGAAACCAAAGCCAGCAGAATATATAATGACGAGATGGAGTGGACAAGTTCGATGGAGAGATGTGGCAAATCCTGGGAAAGGTCCATGTCCAACAATGGACAATAAAAGACTGATGATGATGATCATGATCATCATGATCATCATGATCATCATGATCATCATCATGATCATCATTATCAGCAGCAGCAGCAGTATCTTTTTAATTTTATGACTAATTTTTACCTCTAAAAACTTATTATAAACAAGCAATTGAAATTTTTAGACTTCGGGAGATGGTAATGTTCTTCACCTGAAGAAAGTAAGTTGGAATCATAAAGTCTGTATCTTCAAAAGCTTACAGTTGTAGTTGATTTGCCAAAAGTCTAGATGATTAATCAGTCTAAATCTATTAGTAAACAGCCTTGATTGAAAATAAAGAATGGGTTCTTTGTGAAGCTCAAACTTGCATCCATTTTGCCCCAGGACAACAACTACAACCAAATGAGATATGAGAGCTTTATGGTTCAGAGAAAATCAAATTTATCTTTGATCCACAATGTTTACTAATGACCATAGAGGAAATTAAGATGACCAAAATACTAGTCAAAATCTCATAATGGCTGACAATGAATTGTTCATCTGATGAAAATTCAAGATATTTGTCTAAATCTAATTAATTTTGGTGAATGGTTTGGATTATTTGTTAAAGATGCAGGGCTCAAAAGATATTCTTAGTAACATGGCTGATTTTGTATTCATTTTCAAGGTAGCTGTCTTGAGAGTGGGTTGTTCCTTCACTTCATTCATTCAGTTAAAAAAACTGATTATAAAAGACAATATGCAAACAACAAATAAAAAACTCACCATTACAATCAATAATTGAACAAAATTTGAAGTCAAGTGAAAAAAATTCCATTGAAGAATAAATATGGTCAGAAGAAATTCTATTTATGACATTACTGATGTTTTCCACTGGAAAACATCTTGAAAAAAAAAAAAAAGCATCTAGAAACATCCAGATTCTGGAGAATCTAGATTTTATTTATACTTGGAAACATCTATAATAAACTTGAAAACATCTAGAAATATCTAAATTCTCCTGAATCTAGATGTCATTCATAGGTGATTAAGGCTTCTTTTCTTTTAAAATAAAAACATCATCTTAATAAAGAGATGTATAGTAAAGTAATGATGTCAATTTTCAAGTCTTCAGACTAAACAGTTTGGTCTGAATTAGAGTCCAGTTCTACTTAACTCAATCTTGATGAGATCAAATGTATTAATGTTTATATATTTAATAAGAATGATTTTATATACATAGCCAAATAATTTTTTCTGATGAATATAAGAGTTTTTCATCCATGAAAAAGGTGGAAAATCATTTGGCTTGAGTTTAAAAAAAAGAAGTTATTAACTAGGTTCCAGGCAAGTCTTTCTTGTGTCCACACTTGTCAGCATATCTTTGTATTACTAAGGACACCATTTGAATATATACCAGAGATTTCAGGGGCTCTACTTTTTACTAGAGTATATGGTTCTTTGTATCTGAGGTTCTCCATGTGCTATGGATGCACAAAGTGAAAAAATATTTTAGTATCTATAAAAAGCAACGGAGAGTAAAAGTTATTTTTGGTTCAATGTAAGGAAGTGGGTCCCAATTGTAAATTGTAAAGTTTCACACCCTGGCCCATCCTTTGTTATGGCAAACAAATAGAAAGAAATAAAAGAATCAATGAAAGAGAAGCAAAATTTGTCTTGGACATTATTATCAGCGGATAACAGTGCCGAATCCAAATTATGTTTTTGATTGATTCTTTAATTTCTACAATCTGGTCCACTTTCCCAACTTTGTGCCGAAAAGACTTTAACTCTCCATTACTTTTTATAGACACAAAAATATTTTTACGATTTGGTGCATCTGTAGCACACATCACACCCAAAATACAAAGCACCATACTCCACTGGATCATTAGGACTGAGCCAATAATCTACATATATCAGGTTAGTTTTAGAATAATTGATAACAAAAGAAAACCAATTTCAGTATACTCTCAAAGTCAATTCATATATCAGCAAACAACATTGACATAGATTTCTTCAGTTTGATGATTGACCCTGGTGCTACTATCAAGGGGAAATAACCCATCACTGTCCCTACAGTGAACCTGATATGCACTCAAGTTAATAGCCGGACGTGCAATGAATCAGCCAGGGAAGCATAATTGATTAAACCAAATTAACTACACAATGTGTTAATGATCAGGTCAAGGGATTCATTGCTGTCGTTCATTATAGAAGCTGAGAAAAGGTGCAGTATAAATGAATACTCGGGATGATAGGCAAGAAATACTCAAGATTTCATAAAGACTATTCTAAATATAAACTGTTTGGTGGAAAAGATAGCCAATATCCAAATTTATTCAACTCTCTTATCAAAGTGATTTCCATTTTAAAGATAGCTACTCAAATCAGCAATCTAATAATGATTTTTGAGTCGTATTCCTTTCATCTTAGTTTCAGTTGCTTTCATTGCAATTAATGATTTTCTTAGTTGTAATGTCATCTTGAATTTTATCATAGGGTGAAACATTGTCAACTCTCATTGATTTTAGTAGTATTTATTTCATCTTAATTTTGGGGATACTAAGAGCTAAGCAACGTATACATGAGAGGATAATACTCATTGCCACATGGAGGGATTACGAGACTGCACAATATATTAAAGAATATACAGGAGCCAGAGATTTCATAGAATCCAGAAAACTAAAATAGCAATGGGTTGGTTATGATGCAAGAATGAATACCCGCTAGACATCAAGTGAAACTGTTGCTAACAGGAAATAAGATGGCATGACAATTCAGACAGGTTCAGAAGACATTGGCGCCATGATGCCCGTGATAAAAAACATCTGGTAAATGTTGAGGAAGGTCTATGTCCAACAATGGATGTTTAAGGTTGATGATGATGATTCAGTGTAGATTGGAAATAAAGAAGAGCTTACGGTAAATATAAAATCCAATACTCATTTTTTCAGGTTTTCCTTTTAATTGATTCACTGTTTGTTTTTTGGGGTGTGTGACTATGTCTGTTACATAAGCATGGGACTTCAAAGCATTCGAAGACAGCTTGCAGATTTACTGAAAGAAAGACATATATTTTTATTGGTACTGTTCCAAGTGGCGTCATGCAGAACAGATAGGGAGAGTAGTGCTTAGGACAATGGATGGTCACACGGGGGCCATCTTTGGTGTCTTGTGATCTATAATTGCTGGGATTCTGTTCTCCCAAGACGATGATCATTACCTTCTTATAGGGGATCCACGTCCACACATTTGATGGATCCACCTACGCTTTTTGATGTATCCCCCTACCAGGATGTGGCTTCTCCCAGTAAAAGCACCTTTTGCTTTTCTGGCTTTCCATTCAGGTCAACGGAAGTAGCAAGTCTTTTTGTCAACACACTCGTCAGGATGTTTTTCGTCAACACCTGTCATCAAGGTGTCCCTAGGATGCTTTTCTGCACTTTCACATCCTGTTTACCATTATCAGTGGGCACCGAATACAAGATCAATCCTTTGACCTTTGCTTCTGCTATTCAACACGTTTACATTTCTTTGTTAATAGACAAAAGTAAAGTCTTCTTAGTTTGGATTAGATACTGCCTATAGTTTTGAGAAGGGTCATTAGCATTCAAAGAATTTTCCCAACAATTGAACTCCTTTTCGTTGCTAGTGTTGTTAACATGACATTCTGCGGTCTTCTTCAGGTGTACTACCAATATGTTGATTGAATGTATATTAGATAAGTGCAGAGTTCAAGATGTAGCTTCTGCTACTCAACAGCAACCAGATATAAAAAATGAAGGCCTGATAAAGGAAGAAATCCAATGTTACAGTGTTGCTACCACCAGAGAATTTCTGTTTACGACCACTGCATTGGGAT
Organism: Thysanoteuthis rhombus; assembly: GCA_963457665.1. Classification (NCBI taxonomy): domain Eukaryota; kingdom Metazoa; phylum Mollusca; class Cephalopoda; order Oegopsida; family Thysanoteuthidae; genus Thysanoteuthis; species Thysanoteuthis major. Next base: position 58,265,279 of record OY735212.1, on the reverse strand, counting down.
AGAGCACCTGAAGAAGTTCGTAATAAGGATTGGCTGAAACGTTGTGTCCACAACGCAAACAACAAGAAGGACTTCAACTGTCCAAGAATTTCTTTGAATAGCTGAACAACAGCAGCCATTAAAGGAGATGAAGGCTTTTACCCTTTTTATATATATTTTTTGCTTGTATATTTGTTTGAGTGTTCAAGCACACCTGGCCATACCGTTTTGTCTACTGATTTGAAAATTGGCATCAGTATTCTACTAGACCTCTTCTAAAAATTCTTTTCTTTTGATTTGGGTGGGGAAAGCTTTTCTGAGCCTTTTGGGGCTTTATTTGAACTTTTTAGGGTCTCATTCACCAGAATCTAGATATTTCTAGATGTTTTTTACTCTACTTTAGACGCTTTCTAGTGAAAAGAAGAACTAGATTCTGTATACGTTTTGACTTTTTTTTACTTTTTACAAGTGAAAAACCCTAGTGATGTCATAAACAGAATTTATTCTGACCATATAAATTCTTTGCTGGAATTTTTTACATGTCTTCAAAATCTCATGCAACAGTTGTTCAATTATTGACTGTGATAGCAAGTTATTATTATCATATTATCATTAGCATTTTTGTACCAGTTGCCCAGTGGTCACCATTAGAGACTAAGTGACAGCAAGTTTCCTGGAGTTCCCAACCCTCCTCTTCTCACTATCACAGTCCATAGTAGTGCTGTGGTTTACAGTTTCAAACCAGTTGCTTGGTGGTTATCGTATGAGGCTGAGGCAGTAAGCCTTCTCAGGTCTCCAGCCCTCCTCTCATATTGTCCTCACCTGTCACAGCAGTGCTGTGATTTGTACCCCTCCACCATATCTGTTTCTTGGATGTTCAGCCATGGCTACGAGGTGGGGGTTGTTCATCTCATATTTCCTATGCTCTCCTCAGTAGTTTTGCGGTCCCCAATAGTGCTGTGGTCTTAATAGTCTCAATCCCTCTTCTTATCCCAAGTTCCTCCAATCTTATTTTCAGTCCTTGGTACGGTTCAGTGTACACCTACTATTACTGGTACTACCCTGACATTCATGTTTCACAACTTTTCCTGTTCAATTGCTAGGCCTTGGTATTTGCACTGTCTTACATATTCACTGTATGAACCACAGTCTATTATTCGGTAGGTTTTCCTTCCCTTGTCTATAATTACCAGGTCAGGTATTCTTGTTTGGATGGGGTGGTCAGTTTAAATATCAAAGTCCCAGATTAATTTATGGCTTTCTTTTCCCAGGGCTATCACTAGGTTGTGCTGATACCACTTGTTTACATGGTTGAATCCCATGTGTTTACTCAGCTCACAGTATATAACCATTGCTACTCTGTCATGTCTGTTTTTATACTCTTTCTGGGCTAGTTGACTACATTCATCGATAATGTGGTTTACGGTCGCATCTTTTTCTGTGCATAGGTGGCATTAGCTGTTTGTTAGGTTCTGCAATTTTTCACCTTGATATATTTTGACCTGATGCATTTGTTTTGGGCTATTATGATGAGTGATTCTGTTTCTCTCTTCAAGTTTCCTTTGCATAGCCATGTCTATGATCTCTCATCTAGGACATTTTTTATCTGTTTTTTGAATTTTCCATATAGTTTTTTCTGTTCCCAGTTTTTTTTCCTTATCTGTTGTGCTGCTCCTTTGTTAGCTACTTCTTTGTTGTTCATTGCACAACTTTGTGTGCTATTTATAATGTCTTCACTATTTACTTGCAGATGCTCTTCCTATCTTGTTTTGGCCTTTTGGACAGTCTCCTATACTGATGAGTCCTCAACCACCCTACCCTCTTTACATACAGTCTATCTGTGCCATCTCTGGGATGTAAGGCTTTGTTATAATTTTTCTTATTTGCCAGTCAATCGATTGGAGTTTCTCCTTTGTCAATCCAAGAAATAGCCCTGTGTATCTCACTACCAAATCTGCCCATGTGTTTGTTCCTTTTATAAGGTTCCTGCTATTTAGTTTGGTCTCTAATATTTTTCTCATCTCTTCTTATTTTCTCTTTCATTTCTCCCTGTTTTATTGTGTCACATTCAAGAACTCCCTGGTATTTATATTGGTCCTGTGTGGTCAATGCTCTGATTTTTTTGTCTTCCGATAATTCGATTCCTTTTGCTGCTGTGAACCTTCATTATTGAATAAGTATTTGTTTATACAATGTATGATATTACAGGTATGATTTCTTGAGCATATAAGTCAACATTCAAATATATAAACATTGATTATATTCATACAGTATCAGGAAAATCAGGTGGTAGGGAAAGAATAGGTAGAAAAGGCTTTGAGTTTTTTCGTACACTGACTCAACTGCTACTTGACCCACTCTTCAACTCATCTTCAAATGAACTCTTTCTGGTAGTAGAGCAATTAAACCACATCCTATGTAAAATTTGTTTTAGCAGTCACTATTGTGCATTGGAAATCAAAGAAGAAAGAGATGGTCAGTGGTCAGGAATTAATGCAAGGGTTACTTACAGCATAGAGCTATTACAGATAAAATTTTGATGGTATTGTTGTTGAAAGCATCATTTTTTATCCCTAGTAGTACAGGCAGTATTTTTGTTGTACTGTAGTGGTTGTAATTATATCATTGTTTTTTTGGGGTTTTTTGGCAAACATACTGTTTTATTACTTACTACCTAAGAAATCAAGTGAAGAATCACTCCTGAATGGTAAGCCTTTGGTAGAGCAAGCTCTACCTACAAAAACAAGGAGATGCCAAGAATCCTAAAATGAAGGGTATATGAACAATGCATCTTCCCAATAGTCACTTATGGAACTGAAACATGGAACTTAACCAAGAGACTGACCGGCAGACTGAGAAGCATGCAACGTGCAAGAATTATGCTCAAACTTGCATAGACAGATCACAAGACAGTACAATATATCAAGGAAAAAACAGGAGTCCGAGACATCGGAGAATTCATTTGAAAACTCAAACGGCAAAGAGCTGGTCATGTTGCAAGAATGACAGAATACCGATGGATATCCCGACACATAGCATAGATCAACATAGATCATATGCGCAGCGGAGGCCAGGAGAATACAAGATGGAAAGACAAACTAGACAAATTCAGAAAGTATTGGCTCCACAACGCCCATGATAGAGAGGTATGGCAAATCCTCGGGAAGGTCTGTGTCCAACAACAGACAATGAAAGACTGATGATGATAATGATGATCTGTTATTCATCATCATCATCATCATCAGTCTTTTAGCGTCCGTCGTTGGACATAGACCTTCCCCAGGATTTGCCACACTTCTCTATCATGGGCGTCACGGAGCCAGTACTTCCTGAACTTATCTAGCTCGTCTCTCCATCTAACATTTTGCCGGCCTCGGTTGCGCATGTGGTCTTGGGGAATCCATGTTGTGAGTCGTGATGTCCATCGATTGTCAGCCATTCTTGCAACATGGCCAGCCCACCGCCATTTGAGATTTTTTATGGATTCTATGATGTCTCTAACTCTTGTCTTTTCCCGGATGTGTTGTGCTGTTTTGTGGTCTCTCCATGTGAGGCCCAGCATTATTCTTTCATGTGCACGTTGCATGGTTCTCAGCTTACGGGTCTGTTTCTTGGTTAAGTTCCATGTTTCAGCTCCATAAGTGACTATTGGGAGGATGCATTGGTTATACACCCTTCTCTTTAGGATTAATGGGATCTTCTTATTTTTGAAGGTTGAGCTAGCTCTGCCAAAGGCTTGCCATCCTAGTGTGATTCTTCGCTTGATTTCTTCTTCTTTTGAGGGTCTCATGGAGATTCGTTGCCCTAGGTAGATGTAGTGGTCTACTTTCTCGAGTTCTGTGTCCTCGATTTCGATCTTAGTGTTCTTATCTCCAATGTGGTTGTTGCACATGATCTTCGTCTTGCTGAAGTTCATGTGTAGGCCGACTTTCTTGCTCTCCTCATTTAGTTCATCTATCATTAGTTGGAGGTCATGTAGGTTCTCTGCGAAAAGGGCTATGTCGTCTGCGAATCTGAGGTTGCTCAGATACTCGCCGTCTATTCTAATTCCTTTACTCTCCCAGTCTAGCCTTCTGAAGATCATCTCGAGGCAGGCTGTGAAGAGTTTAGGTGAGCTGGTATCACCTTGTCTTACTCCTTTCTGGAGCTGGAAGGGGTCCGAGTCTTTATGTAGCCTGATAAATGAGCTGCCGTGATTGTATATATGTTTCAACACTTCAACATATACTGGATCTACACCTTGGCAACTGATGGCCTCCATGACCTTAGGGATTTCTACTGAGTCGAACGCCTTTTTGAAGTCGATAAATGCTACGGCAAGTGGTAGTCTATACTCTGCTGCTTTTTCTTTCAGTTGATTTATCGAGTGCAGGTGGTCCATGGTCGAGTAGCTTCTTCTAAAGCCAGCCTGTTCACGTGGCTGGTTTTCATCGAGTGTTTTTGTGATTTGGTTGGTGATGATCTTTGTGAAAAGTTTATATACACAGTTGAGTAGGCTTATAGGCCTATAGTTGTTGAGGTCTTTCGGGTTTCCTTTTTTATATAAAAGCATTATGATAGCAGTATTCCAATCGTCTGGGACTTTACTGTGTTTTAGACACAGGTTGAAGAGGACGGCCAGTTTCCTATTGATGGTTTTACCTGCTTTTCGGAGTAGGTCGATGGTGATGTTGTCTGGTCCAGGGGCAGTTCCCGTCAAGGACATCCAAGTCCTAAATCAAGTCAATGTAGGCAGCGACCACAGAATGGTACGATGTAAAGTACAAATAAACACCAATAAAGAACGCAGGAAAATGTTCCATACAAAACCGCAGCCTCTAAACATACCAAAAGAGCACGTTCAATCTTTCAAGCTCGAATTGAAGAACAGATTCAGAATTCTTACTGAACAAGACAGCACCAACATCAACGAACTAAGCAGCAAAATGACAACATCAATAATTGAAGTAGCTTCTACATTCAAGCCAATGGGCAAACAACCCATTAGCAAAATCTCGGATGAGACTAAAAATCTCATGGAAAAACGCAGAAACCTCAAGCCACCGACAACAACGAGGGAGAAAATTGAAGAGGCTGAACTAAACAAATTAATAAAGAAGAAACGAAGAGAAGACAGAAGGAGATACACAACGGCAGTCATTGAATCAACTCTTGAAAAAGGTCGGGGCTTCAAAGCTATAAACAAACTCCTCAACTCGGGACGAAGGCAAATAACTAGCATACTCGAGGAAAATGGAAACCTAACAACAGACAGAGACAGGATTGTCGAACGCGCCAAAGAATTCTACCAAAAACTTTATTCGTCCAAACAAGGACCGCAAAACAATGAGCAAGATACGCAAGACACGGGCAAACAACTAGAGGACTTTCCAAAAGTAACCCCATGGGAGGTGAAGGAAGCCATTAAACAGACAAAGAAAGGAACTGCCCCTGGATCTGTTATTACTGACTAATAAATAAAGTGGTATGTTTGGGAAAAAGAAAACCAAATATATATGCTTACTATTGCCATGCTACTAAGGATGTCATTAAAATAGTCGCAATCATATATTAAGATTTTTGTATTTGCTTTTATCTCTGCAGTAGTTTCTTGCAAAATAACATTCCACGTTGATGAATTCCATAATTAGAAACTGGACACCAAAACTGTCAACCTTTTTTGGTTTGTCCTGCTGGCTGTATCTGTAAGTATCACTTGTACAGACCACACTGACGGAACTAAAGGGCTCAAAATTTCAACATTTACTCCTTATTATGTATTGAAAAAAAACTCTGCTATTTTAAAAAAATTCCTTATCTAAATTGTTTCTTTTTGAGCAGTGCAATTCGCAACATAGATTTATGCTAAATTGATCTCTTAATGCATGTCCACATGATTTTTTTCTAAATTTATATATTTTTAATGATTACTTCCTGACAAAAGGTGGGAAAAGTAACTTATTTATTGATCACCCCTTTTCATAATATTTTTTTAAATGATCCTCTCCAGAACGGTATACTGCCTAGAGACATTGCTTGCATGACAGTTTCTATAGAGAGACTAATCAGACCTGTTTGTTTTAATTCTAACTTTTCTGTAGGGAAATTTGTTTTCCAAATGAGAAATAGAGACTTTTGACTTACTGTTCTGAATAAAATTCCACCAAGCAATCCTGCAGTAATTTGCTGAGTGCAGAATAACCCAGAAAAAAAAAAAAATAAGATTGCAAATTACAAGAATCAATAAAATCCTTTCACAAATATATTTTCATCCAATGTCTTTACCAGCTGGTTGAATTGCTATAAGCTCAAGGAAATTAGGTTCTTAAAACTATAATCAAAAAACTATTATGTCATACTGTGGAAAGTTATTATGCTGACAAATGAATCTCTTCTCTTAAAGATTACAACTTTTCTATCGTAGAAAACAGTCAATATCATCATATTCGATATCAACATAGGTTTCTACAGCTTTCAAGTAGGGCTAGCTGGTGGGCTGGCTATCTATGTATTGGTTAAATATACAGGCCACACCAATCAAACTACAGGGCTAAAAATTTAAGCATTTACTCCTTATCATAACCTCGAAAAAAATTTTTTTATTCAATTATCTCCCTAAGTTTTTTTCGGATGGGGGGGGGTTTATTTACAATGTAAGTTTATGGTTCATTGCTCCCTTAGTTTTTGTCCATTTTTATTTTAAATTCAGACTTTTTTAGTGATAACTGCACAACGAAATGCGAGAGTTGTAAATTATTCATCGATCATCCATTTCAACATTTTTTAATTGTTCACTCCCAACACAGCGTACTACTAAAAGACTTTGGTTACATGATGGTTTTGATTGAGTCACTAGACGGACATGTTAACATTCATTTCACTCTTATGTAATCATTTTGAGTCTGCAATTTTTTCCCACAATATATTTCTTTTAAATTTTCATCCTTAGATTTTTGTAGGCTTCAGCAATCAATAAGTCCAAACCAGACAGGGAGGAATGATTTATCTTTCATATCTTGTTTTCATACTCATCTGGCCTTGTAGACAGAATTGTTCAATCATTCTAAAAACAGTAAATTTCAGTCTCTATGGATTGTGGGTAGTCAAATGGTATCAGGACAAAAGGCATCAGTCAAAAAGCAATAATATAGTATGGACTACTGCAAATTACAATCACAATCAGTCAAATGGCATCAGTCAATAATGTCAGCTGCATAGAATGAATATTAAATATCAATATTTCAATTCAGAATCTCACAAGAATTCTTTGTAGTTGAAATAAAAGAAGCAACAGAAAAACATGCTATCTTTTTCGGCTCATTTCATTTATTACCATAAAAAATTCAAATTATTACAAATTCTACTCCTCCCGTGACATTTGGTTCCCAACTAAACCCTTATTCATTCAAATTTGTTATAAAATACAAACTCAAAATAATTTATTCAAATTCTGATAAAATATGCATACTATGGAGGTGACATTCTCTTTTGATACCTTTTGACCAAATACGATTGTACAACACTACTTGCATTTTAACTGTTGTCTTATTATCCTGATGCCTTTTGACTTGGATTCCCATGGATAGCATGGCCATAAATTCACATCTTTAGCTCTTATATTATAATGATATTTTGGGAAACAATCTCTCAGAACCTAAATGGACAATTCACTTTGATAATGTAACACCAGAATTTGTCTCGAAACTTTCACTTGTATGGTTTGCAGTGGAGGTGTTGAAAGATTTCTTTTGCATCTCATCAAAACTGCTTTCTTCATCTTCAAATGGCTGGCTATGGCAGACAATCTTTCAAAATGAACTGAAGGCATAATTGGATTTTTATAAATCTCCTTCAATATGATAATGCTTTTTGCTTGTCCAATAAATTGTTAAATCTTTTGTTCAGTTTGTTGTGTGCATAATGGTTGGCTGCCAATCAATTCTCTTCATATCATGCTACAGTTTGAGGTCAATGCCTTCAACTTCATACAGTATCCTACTAATATTGCAGCACCCATTGCTCAAGTATTCGCTGTTCCAAACCATTGCAAAATTAATTATTTTGCCTGACCAAATGAGGAGGAATAGACACTAATTGAATGAGATTTTTTCGAAAGGTAATTCTTTTTTAATCTACAACTGCTATATTAAATGAAATACTAATAGCCATACCTTGCATGAATGAATCACTTTAGTCTGCAGATGTACCAGAATCAATTATCATCAATATCATCTGAAAACATCTAAAAAAAAAAGATCTTACATCTGAAATTATGTAAACTAATACCAGTGCTAGATTTGGGCACTGCTGGTCCCATAATCACCATATTGACCCCAAAAAGTACTTTTTTGAAAAAATAAAAAGGTTTTGATACCCATGCAAATTGTCATGGTTGTAGTCTTCAGAATGTGACCAGTAGCACCAAATGATACGTACACACCCACATACACGCCCACATAGACATGGACACTCGGAGAGAGAAAAATCTGAGGCCCACTTGGCTGGTTGGTCAACCATCTGTAGAACAATGGTGATTTTATATCTTTGTTATACTTCATATTTTTAGTGAGGGATCAATTTGCGATTCATGTTCATGCTAAATTGGCCCCTTAATTTATGTCTGGCTGCATTCCCGCTTATTATTTGAAAATTTTGACTTTTGTACTGATCAATGTCCAACGAAAGGCTAGAGAAGTAACTTTTTCATTGATTATCCATTTTTTGAGTTTGTAATTGATGACTCCTAACGTGGCTTGCTGCCAAAAGACATTTGTCATGTGACAGTTTCTATTGCCTGATTAACCAGAACTGTTATTTTAAAAATTAGAGTGGTCATGAGGATCTTATTATATTGTAATTAGGCCAATTTATTACGATGGTCTCTAAGTGTTCAAGTAAAAGGAAAAGTCATTCATCTGTCACTTCAAATCAAAAACAAGGGAGAAAAGTTGAATGCTGGGATACGTTGGAAATTAGGCCTCCTTCGCCAAACAGTTGGCTAAGTTGTGAAAGCAAAGGAGAGGTTCTAGAAGAAAATTATAAGGTCAGCCCCAGTGAACCTACAAATGATAAGAAGGCAGAATTGCATTATTGCTGGTATAGAGAAGATTTTAGGTCTTCTGGATAGAAATTCAAATATGGTGAAGGTTTTAGTGGTCTGGATAGAAGCTCAAATATGGAGAACGTTCAAGTGGTCAGGATATAAGCTCAAATATGGAGAACGTTCTAGTGGTCTGGATAGAAGCTCAAATATAGTGAAGGTTTTAGAGGTCTAGATAGAAAAATTGGAAAAAAAGGTGATCAATGAATAATTTACTTCTCTTGCCTTTTATCGGGCAGTGATCCCTAAAATGTAAAATTTTAAAAAAAAAGAAGTGTGAATGCTGCCAGACACAAACCAAGGGATCAATTGAGCATAAACTTACATTGCAAATTGAACTCCCTACAAAAACTTTTTTGAGGGAGTCTTACAAAAAACAAAAAAATGTTTTTTCTCGACATAAGGAAAAACGTTAAAAATGTCAGCCTTTTTGTTCCAGTATACTTGTTACATACACATCTACATGCATACATACATAGCCAGCCAGCCAGACCAACTTAAAAACTGAAAAAAATATTGACAGTTTTGGTTGAAAGTTTTTGTTAACAGCTTCTAGTCAAGACCTGCTAAATGCTCAGATGATTAGCATTTTTTTAGGAATAAAGTATTATCAAATCAAAGGTATGAACATGCTATCACACACTGAATAGACTAGAGTATAATGTGCAATTAACTTCTATACATATTGAGAAGCCAGAAGATTCATTTTATTATGGTGATCTGGAAGCAAACATACAATATCTCTGAGGTATGCTTGTAATTAAATTTAAATCTACAAGCTTAGAAAATAATCTCCAAGTTTTTTTAATCCACCCATTAAAATGCAGAAATTAGGGTCCATAATTTTCTATTGCATTACAAGTGAGTCCACATTGTGAAAAATTTTCCCTATTTACAGATCTTGATCTAAGTTTTCTTCTTTGCTGAATGAAGAATGTTGGAAGTCATTTTCTGACTGCAAGTGAAAACAGGTATAATGCTTGTATCATTTACTGTAAATATATAGTTTCAAGACCGACCCTCGTATTTCATGTGAAGATAAAGAGAAAATCCTGATGGTAGGGGTTAGTATTTTTTTTGGCCTCAGATGGAAGGGAAAGAGACGATGAGTTTTGTTTATAGACCATTGTCTATTTCATTTCCTTTTTCAGTTGATGTAACATGATTCAGTGTTTGGCATGTATTTGACTATATTCAGCATCTTTTTGGCATTTTTTGGCTATTTTTTAAAATTCTGTGGTTCTCAGCAGTCAAACTAGCGTGAAAAATAATTTTTCGAGTTGGCAACACTGACCAGATAAGCCTCTTAAGTTTCAATACATCTTTGCTACTGTCCTAAATTTAACATTGATGGGCCCAGGGCATAACATTCCTTAGAAGTCTATCTCTTTTCCTTATGTAGCTATTAAAATTTATTATTTTGAAAATCGGGGTCAATGCTCAAATGGTGTTATAAGTGATTCCATTATATATCGTCTACAGTGTACAACTATTTTTTTAAATAGTATCTTTTCATCAACCTTCTTTGAACCTTTCCTCGAACTGCTGTCCTTTATCGATCATGATTCTCTTTCTTCCAATAAAATTATACAATGCACAGACAATCTTATTGCATTCATATCTCAATATGCACATATTTATCATCCATTTCAACAGCTAAAACTTGTTTAAAATTCAGCAAATATTGTGTCTTCTACCAATTTTCCCTTTATTTGCATGACCTCCTAACTTCATTGTTATCTTCTAAAGATACATTTTCACCAAAGTTCAGAAACAAAAAACAAGAAGAACAAGGATTCTTCTTTTCAAAATTCATCATTTCCACTTTTTCATTCAATTTGTCAATCCATCATTAAAGAAAAGTGTTTTGAAACAGGAATTTATCTATTATCAACTGCAATGTGTCAACAGGAAAACTTCATGTCAAGACCAGATTTGAATAGGTGAACAGTTTTGCAAGGAATTAAATGATCTAAAGAGAGACAAACAGCATTCGTAACAGAGAAAGAGAGCTGTTATATTAATAAAAGGGGGGGATAATAAGAGAGAGAAAGCATTGGTAAAGATAGAAAGATATAATGAAGAGAATAGGCGAAGAGGATGGGATTTATTTTCCTCTTTTATGTCACACAATGTCATATTATTCCTCTTCAAAATATCAATTTTTTACATAAAAAAATAGAAAGCATGAAGGGAAAAAGAAAGAAAGATAGGAAATAAGACCATACAATTTTAACTCCTGATATATATATATATATATATATATATATATATATATATATATATATATATATATATATATATATATATATCATATATATATATATCAATAACTTATTTATTTTATAATGAATTATGTTGCATTCCGCACAAATCTTTTCATTTTATTCTTGAAATGATTATTTATTTTAGCAGGGATTAATTTGGAAACTCAGTTGGAAAGAAATTGTTCTATTACAGCATTGAATATTGTCAAATGTTGTCAAAATTTGCTTTTACAACATTTAAAGAGTCTGTTCTTTTTCTCCTTAAAGCATGGTCAAAATTAATGAAACTTATACATTACCTTTGAAATCTAGCAACTGTTTCAAATGAGGTTGGAGATAGTAATAGTAATTGTAATATGATATGTTAAACCATATTTCGAATTACCTTGTATGTTTGGGTTCATTAAATTTTATGGAAGAACTTCGATATTTTGGAGTACCAGTAGAGGATTACAGGTTAATTTAAAAATTCAAAAACTGCTTGAAATGCTTTTTTTCTGGTAGAGTAATATCAACTATATTTTATGATTGGAATACTTGGTCAGAATTTGTTAGGACACTGTAGATCCATTATAACATGGCTCAATATACCATTGGATTGCTTGTATTGCAGTTTGAAAATGAACTTGAATTTTTAAAACATTAAATTTTGCTCTCAAAATGATAGTTGAATTCAGCTAAATACAAGAATAGAAAGAAAGACCCTGTAATGAATCAGGTTACACAAACTGTAAAAAGTAGTCAATAAACAAAACTCATCAACCCTTTCACTTTCATCTTTCACTAAAAACTCTTACTCTAGATACTTACTGCATTCATGTGTAACTTTTTCCTAATTTAACGTAATCTTCTGGTGAGGCGTGCACAATTTAAAATATCCATTATATGTATTTTTGTCTTCCTATGAGACTAGCCTCATCCTAACCCAACGCCACAGATTTCTCTTCATTTTTGTACAAATTACAAGGGTTGGTCTTGAAGGCCGGAGTCTGTACTTGGATCAAGGTTTGTAAAAATAGGAAGTTCATCACAAAGTGGACTCACATATAACACGGTAGAAAGTTAGAGACTTCTACATTATGAAGGTTCTACAGTGATATATGAAGTACCCTACAGGTGAATCTTCCTTCCAGTTATGTTTATTTTGATTATTTTGAATATCAAAAGTTTAGTGTGTTTTGTTGATTCATTTTGGTTTTGTGCCCAAGATTGAGAGTCACATTTCCACTCTTAAGTGACCTGAATTTGTTTTAAGAAATGTCATGTGCCATTCAATGTTCTTTTTGATCCACATTTTTGACCAATCCCGCAAGAGCATTGAAATGAAAAATGACTCTTTGGCTCTGCAGTGGTCAATGTAAGGAGTTTGGATCCCATCAAATCTAAATATTCTGCTTTCATGGCAATTGATGAGGCATCATCTTTGTGTCAATGAGCAGCTGTCCCAAAGGGTTTGAAAGATTCTGACTACATTGTCACGTAAAGGGTTGATAGTAATCCTCTGTTTCATTTCTGACTGACTATGTACTCTTTTTAGGAGTTTGTTGAAGGCCTTCCAGTTTACATTATTGGTGAATAGAGTTTTTCTTAAGCTCCCAATCTAATTGCCCATCTCAGATATAAAGTAGAAGTGTGTGATTCTTTATGTCTACCAGCAGTTGCCAGAATTGGAGTATGGATGATGAGACAGAAGAGATATCAGGATAAATTTTATTCAACTCTGGATCTAGATCCAAGAAGAGTAGATTGCCAATGATATTACTCAGCCAAAAGGTTGATGAGTGTTACCAGATTATGTCTTGTGAATAGGCCTGATCCGTAATGTCATTTTCTAGCTTTGTAAGAAATCAAAAGAATCATGACAGGAAGTCGATTTCAATTTTCCCTAGCTAAAAGAATGGATGATATTCAACTAATCCTCTCCCATACATTTTCTTCTGCATTCATCCCAGGCTGTAGTTAAATGATTAATTTTTTTTTTCCTGAAATCTCTTTTGTCCCCTGCGACCTAAGAATGTGTCATCTTTTCAATCGAACAAACAGGAATACCAATCTCATATTGAAAATAATAAAATGGGGTTCACTACAAATATTTCTTCCTCTTCCATCAAATATTTCTCCCTTCTATTTTCTTGAAATCATTCATACATATTTTAACAAAGCAGGTTTTAGAGAGTATGTATGATGGTTGAAGCGGGGAGTGTTACTTTGGATGTTGACTGGTATTTTGGTGATTGCCATGAATAAGTTTTGCTAAGATAGTGATTGTCTATTCGAGAACTGTGTTGATCCAAACTGCCTTTTCCCTTCCAGATAGCCCTGTGCTAAATCCGCATGTCAATTTACATAGCAAATTGAGCCCCTGACTAAAACCTTTTAAGAGGGAGCATTTTGATAAAACAAACACACGTTTTTTTCTAAATATAATAAAGAGTAAATGTTTAAATTTTCAGCCCTCTAGCTCCATTGATGTAGCCTGTATGCATGGTAGTCAACCAGTCATAGTCCACCTTCCAGTCATGCAGATCAAAAACTGCAGAAACCTATATTAACATTTTCGGCGACAGTTTTGTTTTAGGATTTCTAATAGTTTATACATACATAGACACACATGCACACACAAACACACACACACACACACATATATATATATATATATATATAGAGAGAGAGAGAGTGAGAGGGAGGTATGTACGTATATATATACATGTATACAGTGTAAATATCATAAATATCCATTTATCTATCTCTCACATTCTCTCTCTGTCTATATATGTGTATAATTTTTTTGATAATGATATAAATTATGTTTATAATAAAAGCGCTCAATATTTCCAATGAAATAAAGCTAATAAAACAAATACTTATGGAATTATCACAACAAATTTGTTGAATGCTTTTCTGTGATTATCAAATGAGTCCTTACAAAAATCAATACAAGATCTTATATATGCCTTGTTTTCATATGTTAAATCTCACGTAAGCTCTAGATTTTAATTTTTTTTAAATTGTATATCATGTTCTGCATTCTGGGTTGAAAATTTTAAAAAATTGTCTTACAGTTATTAAAAGATTACCTGGAAAGAAATGGTGGTATCCAATACCGTTAATGATTGAGTTTATCATTCTAAAAATTGATACATGTAATTATGATATGAATGGAATATAGAAAATCGTATTTGTGTGAGTAAGAAATCACTCTAATTGATATGTGGTATTGTTTATTTCTTATTCATTAAAGTTGTTTGATGTATTGATATCTACATACTTTGATAAAAAATTTCTGTTTGTGTCTTCGTTTGGCAACTTATTCATATTTTTGTTCAGAAGTAGTTTTTCATCAAGGAAATGGATTATGTTAAGCTTTTCATCAAGGCATATGTTGCATTTTTTGCTGTGTCTTTTTAAACCAGTGTGTATGTTTTTAGTTTCCATTCAATTATAGGTAAATTTTTTTCTTCTTTCAATTACTATTATTAAGATTTTTCTATGTTTTTTTCTCACATACCCTTTATGATATTTAGAATGCATATTCCCATTAGCTTGTAGGTTTTTACACATCAAAGTATTTTATTCCAAAGTTTGTCTTTTTGAAATACTAACATTTATCTACGGTGATAGATTATTCTGAAGTCATTTTCACCACTATTTATGTTTTGTTTTAGTAAATCAATTGCTTTGTTTCAAGTTTCCTCTTTGATTGATGGGTTATAGTCTTTGATATAAAATTTAATATATTCCAATTCATTCTTACCCTTGGTAGTTTTGAAACAATATATGATATATATATATGTGCCTATGCATATGTTTAATATCATTTGAACCCTTGTAATCACCAATGTGAGTCCAACACTTTGTCACAAGTACTAATCTTTATTCCAAAGAAACATCTTATAAAAAATAATCCTATAACATTTGGCACTTAGTCATTTTACTGTGAATTTATATTTTCCTTTTTAGTGTTGGTTACTTTTTATTAGTCACTGTAAATTGTGAAGCATATGAAAATCACTGAAAAATTTATTGACAACCTCATACCAAAATATAGACATTTGTTGACTGCTTTTCTTTTGATCTCACCCTAATTCTGCTTTACAATCACAGAGGATCAATTTAATGGGACTACAACCAACAGAGTTGGACGTTTAAAGTTACAAGTAAATATGGTCACAATAATTGCTTATATGAGCTAATATTTATGTATAAACAAAGACAATGAATAATAAATGTTTGATTTAGTTTTGAGAATTGTTGTTATCCACCATTTCCTTCCAATTGACAGGGTATATTTTATCTCTCGGGTTATGCTGCAATGGACATTGTCCCCATCATTGCTGTACAACTTGCTGTCCAAAATTAAGGAACATGATTTTGATCAATGCATTCCTATGAAGTATTATCCAAGAAATATTTGTCAATATTATTATGCTTGCTCTCAATAATGATTCACTAATAATCAAAAAGATTACCTTATGATTATTGTCTTTGGAATAGCTTTTTAACAGCTATAAATCTATCTTTTGCTAAAAGCTTTTCTTCCCAAAGACACGTGTATTTCACCTATTGTATATGTGGAATATACTTGTTGAAATTCATTGTTAACCTCTCTGATAGTGGTTGAAGACTGGAAATGGTCTTGAATATAAATGGAACTCTTCACAAGGGAGGGTAGCCTCTGTTCCAGGTATAATCAATTACCAGAAGTAGTTGAAGTTATTTGGAGCCATTAGAGATTTATATTGATAGCAGAGCATTGTTAAGAAGTAATTACATGTTTCAGAAAAAAAAAGGGATGGAATTGTGAATGTCTTGTAAAAAACAAATAATTTTTTTTCAATACAAAACTGCGTATTTTCAACTATCTGTTTGAAAATACATGTGGCAAAACAAAGAAAATATTTTGTAGTAATCTGCTTTTTCTTTTCATGAAAACAATTGTGCATTACTAGACATCAAGCTGAGCAGAATCTGATAAATATGCAGGAGAAAATATTTTAATGTTCTTAAAACATTTATTTAATCTGAAAAAGAAGAAAGGAAAGAAGTGATAGATTGTCTTCTGGTGAGCTTCCTGGAGTGCATGTTCACATTTCCAATGTTTTATATTGTACTAATGAAGTGGATATTTCATTGTGAAAGAAGAATATAAAGATGTTCCTAACACAGAATAAAAATAGAGGCTTGAAATTAGAAAATGAACTTTATGAAAATATTCTGAAACTTCTACAAACTTATCTTTCTATTCGAATTATAGTGATGAGCATTCTGTCTTCCATTTTTTTAAAATGAATAATGGTAAATTGTTTATTATCTAACAATGAAAAGTTGCAAAGGTGAAAAGTGAAAAATAGAGAGAGGAAAAATACCATTGTTTACATAAGATAATTATGGAGGCTGGCAACAGAAAACTAAAAAATCATGAAAGGGTTCGTGCTGTATTTTTTACCTTATATAAAAGTGCAAAAGAGGCAATTCTGAAGATGTATCCTGCACATTATGGCACAGATGACAGTATAGCCAGGTTGTATGAAAGATTGGATGATTTATTTCATATGGATTTTGTTGAATATGGCCAGGCTTTATCAGCAGCTGACAGAAATAAAAATGGAGATGCTGAAGAAATGTCAAGTGAGTGTGTATCAGTAGCTGATGATGTCAAGAAAGATGTGAAGGAAGTGATAACTTCAGAACAAAAAGACGGAAGATGCAGGCATGGGTAAAAGAAGCTTAAAAGGGAAGAAAAAGAAATTAAACAATGAATTAGTAATAAAAGAATAAGAAAAAGCAGTTAAAGAGATATTGAGGTGAAAAATTTAGACCCTGAAGACTTTATCAGCGAATATTCCTACTTAACTAAGTTTCCAGTCAATATTTCTGATTCATTTTCTTTCTTCTCTTTTGAAGAATCTTTGTAATCCAGTTTGTAGTATTTATCAAAATATTCATTGAATGTAAATTTCATCTGAATCAATTTTTGCTCTTTTTCATCTATTTTTTAACTCTGTGTAAGATCATCCTGAGCAACCATGTTACAACTAGAATTCTCAATGTCAAGCTCTTTCTGGACTCCAAAGTTCAAGAAAATGGGTGTAGGGGTGGAAAAGAAGAAACCAGAGTTCTTACATGATGTCCAGTGGAAGATGTTAATTGAAACAGAAGTGTTACAATATTTTAGTTGTTCAAATATGATAGAATGAGATAATGGTGGAGTAAAACAAGAAACCAGAGGAATTAGTGAAAGATAGTTCAAACTGATGGATAGAACATCTGAATTTTTGGGTACTTACTTAGATAATTACTTCTGGTACCTTTTTAGTGTTGGTTACTTTTTATTAGTCACTGTAAATTGTGAAGCATATGAAAATCACTGAAAAATTTATTGACAACCTCATACCAAAATATAGACATTTGTTGACTGCTTTTCTTTTGATCTCACTCTAATTCTGCTTTACAATCACAGAGGATCAATTTAATGGGACTGCAACCAACAGAGTTGGACGTTTAAAGTTACAAGTAAATATGGTCACAATAATTGTTTATATGAGCTAATATTTATGTATAAACAAAGACAATGAATAATAAATGTTTGATTTAGTTTTGAGAATTGTTGTTATCCACCATTTCCTTCCAATTGACAGGGTATATTTTATCTCTCGGGTTATGCTGCAATGGACATTGTCCCCATCATTGCTGTACAACTTGCTGTCCAAAATTAAGGAACATGATTTTGATCAATGCATTCCTATGAAGTATTATCCAAGAAATATTTGTCAATATTATTATGCTTGCTCTCAATAATGATTCACTAATAATCAAAAAGATTAACTTATGATTATTGTCATTGGAATAGCTTATTAACAGCTATAAATCTATCTTTTACTAAAATCTTTTCTTCCCCCAAACTTATATACTTAACCTATTGTACACGTAGAATACGTTGAGACAAAAATGTTATAAATTTGCTTTAAATGGTCACATATTATTGCTGTGACATAGTTGTACTTCAAATCTAAAATGGTTCCTTTTGAGAACATCACTTCTAGTTGCAGAAGGATATCCTTCATCAAATCACTGTAGCCCATCAAATAGCCCAGCCGACCAGCCAGCCAAGTTGGCAACAGATTCCTTGTTTATCTTTGCACCTGTGTGTCCATTGTGTGGGTCACAGTCTTGAAAATCTGCATGTGAACACCAATAGGCACCATCTGAAAACGCTTTTTGTTTTTACAAAAAAATACTTTTTGGGAAGTTTATTGTCATTTTCGACGGACAATGCCCAAATCATGTGCTCTTGTTTTTTCTTGAGATGATTTCTTAGATATACAATCTATTTTTCCAGATAATTCTAGATAATTTCTGTGATGATAATGTCTGGTACATGAGTGGGCTACCGTGATTCATTTATGCAAGGTATGAACATTTACTCTTGATTCTGGATTGTGTTTATCTACCCTAACAATGCTTATTCATTTTCCAGAATTTTCTCACCCTGCGCTAATCTTAAATATTATGTAGCAGCCTTCACAAAGAAAATGCAAGCCCTAAATAAAGAATCATCCTGATTTTAGAGTTTAAAGAAAAAAAATTACAGTCAGAACATTATCCTTAAATAAAAGGATATTTCAAAGCTGTGTACTTTGAATTCATAGAACTAGATAAGTCGTTTTAGTGCTGAAAATGCCTCATCAGTGAATACAAAAGGACATGCAAGTGTTTAGAATCATAACAAAGTTTGTTTTTTTATAAATCTGATATAACATTAATTCAATACTGACTTGCCATGGATTTGACAGCGAATTTTTCAGTAGATAAATCAGTGCATTTAAAAGCATTCACGGGTCAAATAATATTTATTTTCTCCTTTTTATGGATAGGAAAATAAAACTAAAGGAAGAAATGCTCGTCTCGACTAGTAGTACCCACAATATGGACCAGAAGGTATTAGTCAGATGAAAGAGGGTTATTTCCAGAATGTACAAAGCTGAAGCCCTATAAGGAGAATTTCAATATGCCCTTTAGACAAATATAACAGTCAATAAACAAGAAGCATAAGTTCAATGATGTGTCCACCGTACGTGGTAGAAGTAGCAAAAGGAGTGAGGAGGAAGAAAAAAAGCAAATAGTCTTTCTTAGAGTCATTTAGTGAAATATTGTGATATGGATATATTCTGCAAGTATTATTTTCAATAAAAATCGTGAATGGATATTTCTAGCATTTTTGGACTATTTTTGACTTTTTTAGAATGCAAAAATGCAGACTTCAGTCATTTTATAATGACATCATTAGCAGCTGTTACAAAAAATTGATTGGAATAGATATTCTTTTAATGACGTTGTCACACTTTTTAATGACATTACACCTCTTCTATCCTTCCTATTTCTGTTCTTAACTGGGATTGCCAAACAGACAAACTAGCTGGCCTAAAAGCGTCTTATCAAGATGTGTGAACTCATCTAAATATTACAAATAAAAATAACATTGCATTTTTTAATTCCTAATCCTCCAAGTATCTCCGAGAGCTTCCAATGAATTCCCATGACATTTTGTCTAAGGACTGGCCATGGACCAAGGAAGATTCAATCTTTGGGAGGATCCAGTCATTAATTAATGTCCCTGCCATAGTAACTATGGGTGAACCAATTTTGATTTAGTTTTTAGTGTTAATGATGTTTGCAGAGTAAAGTGTTTTCATTATGCTTTGTAGTTTGATAGAGTCTTTCAAGGTTATTGTTTTTCACTTCTTTTTTTGTACCTCAATTTATCTCTATCAGGAGAATAGTAGGTTAGTCAGGTCAACCTACATAATCCTACTGTGATTCATCATTTAGTTTGAAAATTCATACTCAAACATTCAATCTCCAGGATCTTTTCTGAGATTTGATTTGTGTACATTCATGTTTAGAAATGTATCTGTGGATTCTTTTAGCTTTTTCAATGTTTGAGTGGATCTGTTGGAGAAGGAGCACTTCATAATTCCGGTGCCTGTTTTGATTTGTAGCTTATTGCTATGACCTCTGATTGCACTGTTTAGGGATGTCTGTCCTATGATTTTATCTGGATGGATGCTGCTCTCACAGTCTTGGTTGATGGAGTATAGACCTGAGGTCGTCCTGTATATTTCCAGTAGATCAGCACAACTTTTTTGAACATTTGAGAGGTTAGGAGATGAGTAAGCCAAACATATATTTTGTGGGATAAGGATTATGTATGAAATGAGAAAAAAGAAGAGGAAATTTAATCTGATGATGTATACTGGCAATATTTTTTGAGTACATGTCATCTGAGAATGATAAATTTGCTTAACATATGACAAAAATCTAATAACAAAGTTAATAACATCTCAACATCTTTTGTAGATTTTAATACATACAGCTCAGCAAATAGGAACTGTAAACCAAAACAATCAATATAGGTTTCTTGAGTTTTCATGTTGGTCTGGCCGGCTATACATATATATCATGCAAACAGGCCTTGCCAATAGAGCTAGAAGATCAAAATGTTCAAATTTCACTCCTTGTGTAGAAAAGACGTTTCTTCCCCTCAACCAATAAGATTTTCAATGGGAGGTTGAATTCACAATATGAGTTTATGCTAAATTGGTTCCTAGTTACTGCCCAGCTGTGTTAATTCTTGTTTTTTTTTAATTCAGGCTTTCTGATGTCCAATGATAGGTAAGAGAAGTAACTTCTTCATCAATCAATTCTTTTTTGTAATTTTAATTGATTACCCCCAACACATGAAGCAACCAAAAGACATTGGTCATATGACAGTTTCTATTGAGTGACTAACCAGATCTGTTTTGTTTTTTCTACATTCAATATGATCTAGTATGAAAGCATGCATGTTTGGCCTACGATTGATTTTCCCATTGACTGTCGTACACTTAAAGGATAAAGACGATATATAAAATGTTTCATGTACAGAACTGACTGTCTGTATCGTATATGCATACTGGAAGTAAAAATAGAATCAGACAGATTTGGCAGTTCTCATTAAAGAGCTCAATTACAACTCATTGGGAATTAGAGAAAAAAAAGGAAGGTGGAATTAAACTTTCTGAATTCATGAATATTGGTCATTGATCAGTAAAAGATAGCAGCATTCCGTTACTGTGGTAACATCTATAAGACTGTTCAAAACCATCAACCAAAACAGTCCCTCAAATCTGCCAACATAGGTCTCTTCAGTTTTTAAGTTGGTCTGACTGTATGTTTATAAATATCTGACATACAGGCTGTATCAGCAGAGCTAAATGGCATAAATTCTCAACATTTACTTTTTACTGAGTCTAGAAAGAATATTTTTCATGTTTTTGTCTTTTTATTCTCACTCAAAATAGATTTTCTATGTGGGGGTTCAATTTATAATCCAAGTGTATGCTAAATTGATCACTAGTTTGTGCCTGCATGTTTTTTTGAAATTCAAACTTTTCAGTGATCCAACAAAAAAGTAAAAGAATTTTTTAATTGATCCCTGTCAATAAGGCATGTTGGTCTTGTGATGGTTTCTTTTGAGTGAGTAACAAGATATTTTCCTTTCTTTAGTCAATGCATGATTAATCATTTGTTTTTATCTTCCCTTCTCCTTTTTTGCAAAAGACTTTTTTCTCCAAGCAAGAACATATTCTGCGATTATAATTCTTTAACTGGTTGACTATGGATACCCATCACGGTTATTTACTAAGTATAGTTTAGTCTGATTCAATACTGTAGCACCAGCCAGGATTGAACTCACTCCACTTGTGATTTGGTCTCTGAAAGGAACTCGCTAACCACACTGCCATGGTAGGCACTCTATATATTTACTAAGTTAAACAATAGAGGAATAACAATTGAGGATCAATTTTATGACACAGCAGTGATAGTTTGCAAGATGTGTTTATCCCTTTCAGCTTGAAAAGGGGATAAGACAAGGTGCCAACAGTTCACCCAAACATCTCACAGCTTGCCTAAAGATGATCTTTCAAAAGCTACAACGGGCAAATGAAGGAATCAAAATGAATGGCAAATACCAAAGTAAGTTGAGATTTGCTAACAGCATCATTATTTTGGATGTGAATCTTCATGATCTTCAACTAATGCAATACAAACTGAATGAAGAAAGCAAGAAAGTTGGTGTCAACATGATCTTCAGTAAAACAAAGGTCATATGTAACAAAGAGGTTGAAGACAAATATACAATGATAAAAATAAAAAAAACAGATCAGATGAAAATAGACCACTGCATTATCCTAGGACAATAGATCTCTATGAAATCCTCAAAAAAAGAAATCAAACAAAGTACCACTTTGGGTTGGCAAGCTTTTGGTGAAGGAATAAAATTTCGTTAGTCCTGAAAAGAAGGTTATACAACCAATGCATCTTCGCGATAGTCACCTATGGAGCAAAAACACAGAACATAACCAAAAGATTGAAATTTAAACTGAGAACCATAGAATGTGCACAAGAGAGAATCATGGTCAACAATGCATGGAAAGATCACAAGACAGCAAAGTATATTAAAGAAAAACGGGAGTTTGAGATATCATAGAACCAATTTGAAAGCTAAATGTTGTGAGAATATTAGATGACTGCTGGACATCATGACTCATAATGTGGATCCCCACAGAGATCAAATGCAAAACTGTGGCCAGCAAAAAGTGAGATGGCATAATTAAATAGACAAGCCCATGAAATATTGATTCAGTGACGCCCATGATAGAGAGATTTGACGAATAACACAATGTTTAAAGGCTGATGATTATGATGATGAGATGAGCTTGTTAATGATCATCCCAGAGCTAGGCATCTGATGGCAGCCCAACATGGGTGTCCGCAGACAGTTTCTCAGGGTGAGTGCGAAAGGATGTATTCAGCAAAGGCTTACTCATTATATTTCTGATGGCTCTATTATTAGGGGTGATCAAGTCAAAATTTTCCATGGGTTTTAGGACCCCGAAATCAGTGAAGATCCTAGAAGAATCCAATTTCTTTTTGATGATTGGCTGCTGAGAGGAGAGGAAAGGAGAGAACGCAAAACACTTGTGGTCTATAAATTGTCTGCATATGACAATGATTTAGTTCTTTGCTTAGTATAGTTATAAAAATAATAATGAGTAGAGTAAGTAAGTAGATTAAGTGAATTGTACGACTTTTCCAAATGCACCACCTTATGAACGGCCATTGCATACCTCGTATATCAACCAAAATACTGCCATCACCAAATGCCTCCTCTTCAATGATAATAAATCAGCAAAACCAGAAAAGCAAATGATTCGGGAAAATGCTAGTTCAGAAAGTGAACAATGGACGGAAGATCAGTTTTATAGACGAGCATTAAACCTAGAGAATTGATGATGTCTTATTCTTCGGAATTGTAGCTGGTCAATGTTTATCCACTCTGAACAGAGTTGAACAATGATGATAATGCTGCCAAACACAACAAATAAAAAGGCCGTAACAACAAATCCTTCTCAGATAAAAGCTGCCCAATAAGCAAATTCTTACACTCTCCATTTGAGAACCCGAAACATAAGATAATGAATTTTGAAAACAAGAAATAGTAGATGCCTAGAAGCATCAAAAGAAGAGTTATGTTTCCTTTTAGATGTCTGTCATTAATAAGACTGTACTGTGTTTTAACTAAAATGTTATTTCTGGGTAGCATTAAGGAATATGCTCTGAAGTACAAAGAGAATTATCATTTATAGATGCCCAGAAGCAACATGAAAAAATCTTAGATCCAGGTTGTATAAAACATGAGACTATCATATTTTTTCCAATTAAACGATATGAAAAAGATGAGGAAAAAATAAAAGCCAAGTATTTTCCCATGTAGTAATATCTTGATTAGTGCAGTTGATTTGTTCCAAATTTTTCTGTACCGTTCAAAAGTGTTCTGTTAAAGGTCTTATTAAAATCAGCTTATACTTTGTTATAATAATTTGTGCAGCAATACCTTGACCGTACTACATTAAAACCCGCGCTAATTCAAACTGCAGTTTTCAAGGTATTCTTGTATTTCATTTCCTTTTCTTGTATGAAGTATCGTCAATCAAGGAAATGCAAAGAAAAACACTCCCTTGCTTTTTCCTTCAATCACATCATCAATGGAGCCGGTCCTTAAGAAAGGAGAGAAGGCAAAACCTCTGGTAAAATCAATATCCAAGCTGGTAAGTAATCCCAGTGATATCATTTCCTATGAGCTCGGAAAATGGTCCCTTCACAATAAAAAGTGACGCTTCCGGTGCCCTTCCTCTTTTTTTTTCTTTTTTTTTTTTCCCCATCTTACAGGGGACCTCAAGAGGGTCATAATGCTCTTCGGAGCAAATGACGCCACGGTTCGTATGGGAAACTGCCACACATCCAAAATGTGGGTAACACCATTCAATTTCATTTTGCACAACATCACTAAACTTTGTTGCATTACATGCGAAAACATAAGAACTTTCAAATACGAACATATATAAAGACATTGACAAGACGCTTGTTATTTGCTTGGGAGAAAACGAATAAATCATTCATTTCCTTTGAAATATGGATTCGGGTTGTTTCCATCTTTATCAACATCTTAACAGTCACCCCGTGTTCCAAATACCATGTAATATCAAAGATGTGATCATCTCTTTTCTTCTTCACTCGATTCATAACCAAATATATCATCGAGAAAATCTAGCCTCGCCACTTTATTTATCGATACTGAGAGAACTCCGACAGAGTCACTTGTTTCCTGATTGAACTCCGCCAATTGTTGGCTACCCGGATAATTGGATGCCAGGAATGATGAGGAGGGTGTCTAAGGTTGAATAAATATTGTGGAAGACTGAACTCGACAATTCTCCTGGATCCAATGGCTTATGCAGCAGTCTTTGTCTGGAAGACTCTTTCAATTTATAAAAGATGAACTACGTTTAACTGGAAACACAATGAGTTTGTTTTCCTACGAATGGACCTATTCGCTTACATGATTTCCGTCTTTTCTTTTCTTCTTATCGATTCTTTACCAACTTCTGTTAATAAAAGTTTGGGATATTCTGGAAAAAAATACGATTGTTCACATTTTGCTTCATTTAATTGCTTTTGGTTGAGGTATTCTTAATACGCAGATGTTCAGGGAAAAAAATCCTAACGTTTTGAAATTGATATTATTTTACAATCTTAAAACACAATAAGTAAGGCGTTCGAAAAATAATTCTATCACTTTACTTAAGATTATCAGACATTTTTTTCTCAATTTGACAAGCGTATATAAAACTGCCTCATCTAAAGCAGTATTCCCAAATAAATCACTAGAGGTGTTATGATTACACCAAAAAAGAGCAAATGGTCTAGTGAAACCCAAGATAACTTAAGACTAACAAATGCTAATTCAAAACTATTAGCTAAAATCATTGAAAAAGATAATAAACTACTGGATCAATATGTTGTTTTTTTTATGGTAGACATGTCCATCTTTGACAATCTGCATTTGGTTATTTCGTTAAAAGAGACGAAAGAATCTCATCCATGTACTACTCATCCAAGAACTATTTTTTCTCTTTTAATTTAGACCAACTGAATTTAGCTTTTATACTGGACATATCATCTTTCTAAATCCTTGGAGATTGTTTTAGGTTAGCGCTTCAGCAGGAGGGAAATGAGTCAAAGATAAAGTGCCCATTTTTACACATAAAAGCACTAAGATATGCAACCCCAACAGAGCCGGCTTTAAGCCAGTTGGATCAATTGTTCCCAATTGGGCCCTGTATTCGGTCGATCTACCCTAGTCTTGTCGAATAAATACAGCAACGCGGCAACATATATTTAACATTGCATGGTAGGTTTTACAGTCAACAACGACGATTCTAATTTTCTTCCAAATTCTCAAAAAGTTCATACTATTTATAATTTGAACTTTTTTTTACTGTATTTCAATTAATTAGTAATGTAATTAATTAAATAACAGTATAAAAATTTATTTCTTTGAAATTTCCAAGTGCACGTTTTAATTGCTAATCATTCTACCATAGAGATGTAAAGTCAATCAATAAAGTTTATTAATATCTCTAAAATTCCGTAGATCTTGGCTACGACCCCACGAAATGTTTCCAGTCGGGTCCTGCAGATCGTAAGGCAGGCCCCGATACCCAACATTCATGCATATTTATACAAGCCAGTAAGGATCTACCTAATCACCTGCCAATCTCAGCCTAGTTATATTTGTCTAATGATCTGTCGATTTCAGCCTTTGTATTCATCTAATTATCTATCCATTTCAGCCAGTTTATTTCCATCAATCATTATCGATGAGTAGTTTGATCGTTACTCACGACAGACCAGTTTAAACACTGCTGCTGGGTTTAGATTATTCTTGTGTTCTGACATTCAGACATTTTGCCTAGCCCTTACTGTTCGAAGTAGAAACTTGAAATTTTGCACACACACACCCTCTCAATAAGTAAAGAAAATTGATCACCCCAATACAGCATTTATGGATGGTGGTGGTTCATGATTTCCATAAGATGCAAGTTTCACTCATATTCATACAAACAAAATATTGCAGAGGTTTTGTTGGCCTTTGCTCACGAATCTCGTAACAGAAAAGCTGAAATCTGATCCTAAATCCGTCGAATAAATGTCACCCATTTGGGTTACTTTTATTTTTTTTACCTTACTCTTCAGCCATTTTCATATTTTCCACTGCGCATATTTAATTGTAACAAGACAGCACAGTACATCCGAGAAAAGACAAGAGTCAGGGATATCATAGAATCCATTAAAAATCTCAATTGGCGGTGGGCTGGCCATGTTGCGAGAATGGCAGACAACCGATGGACATCGCGATTCACGACATGGATCCCCCGAGATCACATGCGTAACCGAGGCCGGCAGAATATTAGATGGAGAGACGAGCCAGACAAGTTCAGGAAGTACTGGCTCCGCGACGCCCATGATAGAGAAGTGTGGCAACTCCTGGGGAAGGTCTATGTCAAACAACGGACGTTAAAAGACTGGTGATGATGATGATGATGATAATAATGATGATGATGATGATGATGACCTAACCAAATATAACAGACAATATACCATCCATATTTCAGTCGTTCTCAGTCATGTATCATGCCTCCTTTTCTATTCCTTTAAATTCTGTTTTCGCAGATTTTCACAGCTATGGTTATTCTCTCTCCATCTTATTCCGAGAGTACAAGATTGTACTGTTTATTAAACACCTTTGCCTGACATTATCAAACTGAATTTTTCTTTCTTCTTCTTTTGTATAGTTTTCCCCTTCTTTTTTCTCCACTGAACATGGACTTTGATGTGTAGAGAGAATAACTTGTAGACAAGTGAGACAATACTTCAAAGGATCTGCAACTATTTTTTCGTCCTACACTTTTATTCTCTTTGCTTTTATTTGGTGTACTTTAAATTTGTTATTTTTTATTCTCTCTTCGTTCTTTTTTTTTCAATTTTCATTTTTCTTTCTTGAGTCAGTGGGGACACAAAAAACATATAAAACAAGTCCGGTTAGTTGCTCAATAGAAACTGTCAAATGGCCAATCTCCTTTGGTAGCATGCCATGTTTGGGGTGATCAATTGGAAAATTGGATAAAGAGATTCTCAATGAATAAGTTACTTCGATCGCTTTCCGTTGAGTCAGTGAGGACACAAAGAACCTCGGCACTATATAGAACAAGTCTGGTTAGTTGCTTAATAGAAAACGTCACAAGACCAATATCTTTCCGTAGCATACCATGTTTGGGGTGATCAATTAAAAACTTGGATAAAAAGATGCTCAATGAATAAGTTATTTTTATCGCCATCTGTTTGGAAGCAATCACTAAAAAGTCTGAATTTTCAAAAAACAAGTGTGAATGCTGTAGGACATAAATTAAGGGATCAATTTCACTTGAACTTACGTTGATAATTGAACCCCTACCTTATTGGGAGGGGAACTTTCAAAAAACGTTTTTTTCTAGATATAATGCAAATGTCTACTTTTGTATCCCACTAGCTCTAATGGTTGGCCCTGTACGTATGACACAAACAGCCAGACTAACTAATAATCTGAAGAAACCTATGTTGACAGTTTCTGTTGATTGTTTCTCATTTACATCTAAAAGATATGAACTGTTCCTTTAATATATTGTGAAAACGAAGACAGAAAAGTTGATGTGAATTTTTACAGCGTTTTTTTTTTCATCCTTTTCTTCTTTTTCATCTTTTCTTCATTTCTTTCTCTTTCATTTTTTTCTTTTTCTAGTAGAGACTATCAACTAAAACTGTCAACATAGGCTTCCTACATTTTTAAGCTGGTATAACTGGCTAACATTTTATTTTAGGTCAAGAAACACCTTTTTTTTGTTATTCTAACCCCCATCCAAGATTTTCTGTTGAGGTCCAGTTTACAATGTACGTTTATGCTAAATTGATCCTTTAGTTTGTGTCCACTCGTTTCTTGAAATTCTTTTAGACTTTTTTTTTAGTTATCACCGTTCAACAAAAAGTGAGAGAAGTAACTTATTCGTTGAATACCCCTTTTTTCAAATTTTTAATTGATCACCCTTAACAGAGCATGCTGCCATTTTCAACTTTTGTTTAAAAATTTGGTTTCTTTTTTAACCCTTTTTTCTATTCTCCTTTCTTTTTCTTTTATTCTTTCCATATTTCTCATCTTTTTTCAGGTTTTTATTTCTTTTCCATTTCCTGCTTTCTTTGAGCGTTTTATTCTTCCTCTCTTTTTACTTTTTCATTCCTTTTTCTCTTTCTCTCGCAACATTTTTATCTTCTCTATATTTTTCTTTCACATTCACATTTTCATTCAAATCTTCACTTCCTTGTTTCTCCTTATTGTTCTTCTTTTGTTGATTTTTCCAGCACAGAATGAACTGAGGACGGGTCATAAAGACGTGTAAAGAAGCAACAATTCCAATTCCCATAAAAACAAATCATACGGAAATTTTGCACGTTTTACCAAAGAACGATTATTTTTTTCATTCTACAACACTGTCCCTTCGTCAGTGGTCCGCCTCACATCGGATGCTTTCTCAGGCTCCATACTGAGTAATGTTAATTCTGATTAAGTTCTACAGTGTTGGTTTTGAAGCAACTGAACACAGGTCACATGTGAAGTTAAGAGGAATAAAGAATTCGGATGCCTGTAGTGAATTCCGTGATAAAAGGTTTTTCATAACAAAAAACTAATCAGGAAAGATTGTCTGGAAATATTTAAAAAGTTTGGTGAGAAGTTTTTGGCCGCCTGATATGATATGCACATAGAATGAGACACTTGCTAACATGGGCTATCGGACCGAGTTCAAGAAATGTTCTTTATCTTGAACTTTCTTGGGAATTTCAAGTGCGTGAGGACAACAAAAGTATCGCTTACAATGTGTCCCAGACATAAGGAGAAATGTGACCAACTGCCACACCTAGAAAGAAAACTTGTATATATTTATATGCTTCGTTCATGAGCGGAGGGTAGGGAGCAGAGGACCAAGAAACCCTGGAATAAGAAATTTCCCCCACTTAGGGGGGCATTATCATCGTTACGATGTGACATCGCCAATGAATCAAATGTTTCACTCGGGCCTGCGTAGGGAAATGGTCAATTTTCATATCCAATAAAAAGTGTCCACCCATGCTTTTCAATACTTGGATAGTAAGTTTTTTTTCCAAAATCGATTCTCAGCTCCCAACTTTTACTTTCTTCGTGGCTAACCTGTGGGTTCACGGCCCTGGGATGACAGTAGTTGGGTAACAATCCAATTTCTATTTCCTAGGCCTTGTGTTTCAGCTGTGTGCAATGACTGTGGGCTCCTTTGACTAGTAGCTGACCCCCAGGGTTAGCCCCTTTTAGTAACAAGGGAAATTTTCGGAACCTACTTGTGTGAATAAAAAAAATTCAATTTGCTTAACTCTCAAAAATTTACACTTTTGAACGTAATCCAGCTAATTTTCCACGATACATTTTTTCACTGACTAGAATTTTGTGACCATCACATGTTTATAAAATCTGCATATCATCAGCAATCTTTTAACGTCCGTCGTTGGATATAGACCTTCCTCAGGATCAACCATATTTCTCTATCATGGGCGTCGCAGAGCAAGTATTTTCTGAATTTATCTAGTTCATCTCTCCATCTTTTTTTTTTTGTTGGCCTTGGTTTCGCATGTGGTCTCTGGGGATCCATGTTGTGAGTCGTGATGTCCATCAGTTGTCTTTCATTCTTGCAACATGACCAGCCCATTGCTATTTTTAATGGATTCTACGATGTCTCTGACCCCCGTTTTCTTCCTGATATATTGTGCTGTCTTGTGATCTCTCCATGTGAGGCTGAGCATGATTCTCTCATGTGCACGCTGCATGCTTCTCAGTTTGCAGGTCTGTCTCTTGGTTAGGTTCCATGTTTCAGCCCCATAAGTGACTATCGGGAGAATGCATCGGTTGTATACTATTCTTTTTAGGATTATTGGGATCGTCTTGTTTTTGAAGGTTGAGCTTGCTTTGCCAAAAGCTTGTCATCCTAGGGTGATTTTCTGCTTGATTTCTTCTCTAATGGATTTCATAGAGATTCGTTGTCTTTGGTAGATGTAGTGGTCTACTTCCCCCAGTTTTGCATCTTCGATTTTGAAACGGGCATCAAATACATAGAATAAAAATCTGAAAATTAAAACAATACCAATGGACTTTTAATCGTTGCAAATAGTAGATTCGATGTTTATCTTTTATGACCATCCTTCAGGCGTGTTATTGCCATAAAATAATAACAGAAATAGATTCTGAAATTGAATTGCTGACAATTTCGAAGAAATTCATCATCTCTTCTATCCGGCAGTGTGTTCTTTGTAGTGTGTAGTATTCTTCGACAGCACGGAGTTTGGAGAATTTGAAAAGCAAAAGAAAAAAAGCAGAATTTTTTTTTGACGAAGAATAAAAAAAAAAATTGCTTTCCCGTTGGGTAGCAATCATTGATAATGAGGGTTATTTAAATATTGCAAATGATATTCGATGAAAGTTCACTGGGGGATGTTTTTATCACCTTTTCGAAAATACGTAATTTTCAGAACACGAAAATACGTAATTACTTTCCGAACACCGTAATTTAATTCTTAACATCCTTCACGTTTAGTTTTGGTGGTGCATTTTCCGAATTTAGTTCTTGGAAATTTTGAAATGTTTTTGACGGAAAGTGAGAACTGGATATTAGTTTTGATATCATGAATTTTAAATAAACTAGACTGGAGAAAAAATGTCTTCTTTTAATGAGAATGAATTCTAATAATGACGACAATGATGACAATTTAAAAACAATGTAATTGCAAGTATAAGTGTACTTATCTACCTTCATCTGTGTATATACGCATGCAGTTGAGTATATATATATATATATATATATATATATATATATATATATATATATATATATATATATATATTTGTATGTGTGTGTGTGTGTGTGTGTGCGTGTGCGTGTGTGTGTTCCAAAATGCAATAAGCACCATTCAAAAAATGACTGCGTTTAATCAATTTAAAAATCAAATTCTAGATCTCAATGTTCTTATCTTTATATGTATGAAGATTGAAAGGTTTGATTTACATAAACTCATTCTTTTCCAAATGGGCATTATTGCATGTTGGAATCACACTCTCCATATATATATATATATATATATATATATATATATATATATATATATATATATATGTTGGAACAAAATAAATCTCTGTTTTTGCATTGTATTCATGTAATTGTTTTCTTTCGCATTGTTCTCTCCTGTTTATGCATGCATCTAATATCATTTTGAAGCTCCGCTTCTCCTCTTCGTGGTATTGTGTGAATATTTTGATTACCTTTATTTCATTTTCTCTCATAGGGTATTGAAGCAAAGACGAAAGTGTCATTGGTTCCTATTTGCCTCAGGTGTTTTGGATTTCCACGATGAGCTTAGCCATAGTTGTGAGTCATCACTCGACGACAATGAAGAAAACATTGAAACTCATCAAGAAAATAAATATTCAGGCGCTGGGAGTCGTCCATACAACAGCTGTGAGATGTCTGGTACAAATCGTCAAAGTGAAATAGGTTTCCCATGATTTGACTAATGACCAAAAGCTTGCATGGTTTGACACTTGCTGTAGTTTTTTTGTGTCTTCCAACACTGACCCTTCTCTTTATTGTGTTGATGAAAAGTGGTCTCTGTATGATAGTCGGTAAGGTAGCTTCTTTTGATCCTCCCTTTACATTCCCGAAACCGAATCTTCACCAAAAAAAAGTGCTATAATGGTTTACTCTACTACAGCTTTTGGTGACCTAAACAAACCGTCATGGCAGGGGTTTATTGTCATGATTTGGAACTGACACATTAATAGTATAGGAAGGGCCTCTCCTCATAGGGCTCTTCTCTCCTCTACTTTTGCTGTGCAATTGGTTTCGGCACAGGAGGTTGCTTGGACTCTGCCCTGACATGCTTTCATTTTGACAGCCTCCTTTTCCCACTGGCAGGGCTGGATGTCACAGGAGATTGATATAATTTTCATGGAATCCCTGTATCTCTTCTTTGAGGCCCTGTTCCTCCGCCGGTATCGGCTTAGTTTTCTAAAATAGACACCCTCAAAAAAGCCAATGGTCTCCGGATGGAAATGCTCAAGAAAATGTGAGTGTTGCTGGTATATGACCCAGGATTCGACTCAAGATACTACGGCTTTGTAAACTTTCATCATTTTCCTTTTAGGTTTTTATTACCCTAGACACACCTGTACAGTCTACGAAAGATATGCCAAATCCTCAACAAGGAAAGTCCCGGACAACTTCCAGCTTAATTGGGCCAATGGAAATGGAAGCAGCAAGTGTTTTGCTTTGGTATGGGTTGCTGTATGATGGCCACCTTTCTTATGCTAACTTCCATGTCCAACAGTTTGGTGGTCTCTGCAAAGCAGGACATTTTTTCAAGGACCACTTCAGTACGATCAACCAGGGCTGCGTAATTTGTAAACAGAATCTCTCTGACCAGCTGTATCATAGCTTTGGTGTGTGTACAGATTAAATAAATCACTATCACTCTGTTTACGGATATCGAAGAAGGCTGTGCGTTAGCCCCCATCTGGTTTTTCAAAATTCTTCAGTACAACGCTGAATCAGGCTACAGAATTCATAGATGACTGAGGCAATATACATATGTATGTATGTATGTATGTATGTATGTATGTATGTATGTATGTGTGTGTTCATATACATACATGTATACACACACACACACACACACACACACACACATATATATATATATATATATATATATATATATATATATACGTACTATGCATAAGTAAATCACACTAGCGTGTGTAACTAATTATCTGAAAGTAGAGATGTAAAGCTATTTAAAAAAAATAAAAATTAAAAAGATATCAGCACAAGATTTCAGCTTTGTTGGTCCAAACTGACCACTGAGACCCTCAAAAGCACTTTTTGAAGAAAAAAAAACCTCCTTGGTAATACCTATTCATGTACACATGGAATTTTCAGATTGAAATCGTCGTCCCAAAAATGTGACCAGGATCACCTGAAGACACACAGTCAAACAAAGAGAGAAGAATCTGTAGCTCACTTGGCTGGTTGGTTGGGTGGGCCATTTGTGGGTCTGCGGTAATTAGATACTTTCATATATACATATGAAATTAATTTACATAGTTATAATGAGGAGTATATTGAAAATTAGATACCGTAAATTTTACAGAACGATTCTATGTTGAAAACACCCAGAGAACGCATACCTCTGTCAACGTCATTGTCAAGGGAGATAATTGTACATGGATCCAGCCAAAACTTTGATCTTGCATATCTTATTGATCTCCCTACAACATTTTTTTTTAATTGGGAACTTTTGGAGATATCATATGGACAGACAAGAACTAATACATGAATGTATGAAAACAAAAACAGGAAAATATCTCTCAATCAAAAATGACCAAAATTTAATCACATCTTCTTTACCCCAGCGCCAACCCTTCCACAACATGTCATTGAAATCCACTCTATACGGACAGATGGATGGACGGAAAGGGCGTGACCAAATTCACAGTGCTCTTCATCTTTGTTGGCTGAGGTAATGAGTTGATAATAGGTTAGCAATAGGTTAGTGTAAAGATAATTGCTGTTCTTTTTCATCCAATTAAATTCTCAGCTTAGAAGCTATTAATCGAGACAATAACCTTTAGAATCTCCGCAATTTGGCCCACAAGAAACAAGTCCATTTTTACCAGGAACCATGTATTCTTTGAAAGCGTTTTCAACTGATACGTGATTGTTGGAAGTTTTCCTTTATGTAGAGCGGTCAAAATGCTTGAAAAGGTGGTAGTCAGTCGGAATGAGGGGTCTGGTGAGTAAACTGGATGAGGCAGAGTTCTGTAGCCCTATTTGTTCAATTTTTGCAGGGTCATTCACGCAGCATGCTAGCTGTTCTACTTTTTTTCCTTTCGAATACTTGGTCGATATTGTGATATTAGTTCACTGTGCCTTACGACCCATTTTGCACTTCTACAACAAAACTGCTCGAATTCGCTTTTTTTCCGCCTTTGATTTGACAGCCTAAAATAAACCAGAATTAATAGTGAAAAGATGATGTTTAGCCTTCGTAAATAGAGAGAAATCCACGCTTTGAAATGGTATATTCCACAAACATTTGAATAATAGATTATTCCAAAATAAGCCTCAGAGTATAAAATGATTAAATACGCAATTATTTTTGCACCAACTTATAGATAAAAGAGCTTAAACATTTTTTCTCCTGTATAAACACTGAAAAGATAACGTTCAGCCTAGTAAATGGAGTGAAATTCACGCTTCAAAAAAGTGTTCCATGAACATAGTTAAATAATAGTTTATTCCAAAATAAGCATCAGAGTTTGAAGAAAAAAACGTAATTTTCTTTTGCACCAAATCATAGATAAACGAGCTTTTCTTTTCAAACATTTTTTCTCCTGATTACTTTTTAATGACAGACATTATGAGTGCTTCGCATTGAATGGAACTTTAAATCTTCCTTCCTCCTTATTCTTGTTCTGACCGTCATTCGTAAATCTCTGTTGCAATAGAACTCTTTTGTTTGCAAAGAATTAATCTAGTCTTCATTATTTTTTCTTTGTCTTTTCTTCTTTTCAAATGCAATTTACACTTTCTATCTTATTTGGCCAATCAAATTTTGAGTATAAGAATGATTGCGTGTTCACGTTCATAATACACCCTAGCTTTCCCCGTCATTCTCTCTTCTTTAACTTTCTCTCTTTCACAAAACAATTATAACTTTGTGCTTTTCTTGATCTCCTCATTTTCATTGTATCTTATGCAGCATCACGTCCTTTCGTGCAGCCAGTTCAAACCATTTTTTTAAATATTTGCCTCGAAAATTAACTTCAGGAAATTGAAAGCCCAAACAAGATTACGAATGTTTGGTTTGCATTAATTTATCATTTACATGGTTATTACAATTTTTGTTTTCAATTATCTCTTCGTACCCGTCAGAATTATCTGATCAGTACTGTTTAAGGCCAATCATGCCATATCTCCTCCAGATTCCAAAGACTACCACAAGACTCTTACCACCTTCCATTATTTACGTCCATTTTTTAACTGGCGGGCTACTAAATATCACTTGAAAAGTGTCAATCATCTTACAGAAAGTGAACTTAATTTCTATTTTAGACAAACATATGGATCGCAAACATCGTAATGTTGATTGGTGCAGCAGAAACAATCGTAATTTTTTAAACATATTCCATTCGGCACCAGAATTAATCGAGTAGCTAATTGAACAGCGAACCACGTAAATGAATGAAGAAAATGAACACCGTGTGAGACTCAATTTGCTACTGGGTTAATTTCGGCACCAGACGAAATATGTTCTCAAAAAAAATGTCTCTACAGTGATCACATTCCGTCAGACATAAATTGACCAATCTAATGATACATTCATACTGTCAGCAGTGTGTGTGTGTGTGTGTGTGTGTGTGTGTGTGTGTGTGTGAATATTTATGTCACAAACTGCACAGTAGAGAGATGGGTGGCTTAAATGTGCTTCTTAGAGTTCCATTTAGTCGGCTGTATGACTTGCTACTCAGTTAATTCCAGGTGCCGGACAAAATATGTTTTAAGAAAATAAATAAATAGATAAATGGTCTCCACAATTATCGTATCTTATCCGATATAAATTACCCTATTTCATATTATATACATAACATTTTGAATGAATGCCTTGATTGGTCACACAACTCACAAAAAAATGCAGCGGTCCAAATCTAGCCTGAGTGTTCGTGGTTTCGATTTATTTGATTTCTAGCCTCTTTCTGATGTTAGTCTATTCTAAACTTCCTACAAAAAATGTTGATTTTCCAAAGCTCAGATAATTATCGCCACAAATTTGATGTTTATTTTTCATGGTGTCTGTATCTCTCAAAATAGGCGTTGCAATTTTTTATTGATCACTGCCCATGTTCAATTCCTACAGCAGCTCCATTTTCTCTGATTATTTATTCTATTTACGTTGTTCAGGCTAAATGATATATTCACTGTGTGATGAAGAGAGATGATTTCAAACAATAGTTTCGACATAACACAATCTATAATCATTCTGTCAGATCATATAATCCATTTATTGATAACATAATTATCACGTTGAAAGGAAAAATAAGGCAGATACAGACCGTGAATAAGTAAAATGACAATTTTGAGTTGAAACAGTTATTTGGCCTTTTGCATTACCGGCGGCTCTTTAGCTCAATGGTAAGAATCGCTGGTTCGATTCGTGCAGTAGCTCCATTTTTTAA
Organism: Thysanoteuthis rhombus; assembly: GCA_963457665.1. Taxonomy (NCBI): domain Eukaryota; kingdom Metazoa; phylum Mollusca; class Cephalopoda; order Oegopsida; family Thysanoteuthidae; genus Thysanoteuthis; species Thysanoteuthis major. The sequence goes on along the minus strand of OY735212.1, from coordinate 58,228,171 downwards.
AAATTGTCTATTCTGTTTATGTTGTCTAGGCCAAATGATACATCCTCTGTGTAAAAAACGGGAGATCTTTTCAAATAAGAGTTTGAATGTAATTTGATGCAATTTATTATCATGTGTATATGTGTAGGTGTTCACACTAAAAATTCCCTGTGTGTGAGTGTGAGTCCGTGATGGCACATATGTGTATATGCTGAACTATGTATCTAGTAATTGACCAAGGCAGAGGTGCCTGCAATGCTTTTCAGATAAGACGACCACATTAAAAACTCATTGAGCTCAGTTTCTTGGGAAGTTTTGCAAGAGCTGTTTCAAGATTTTGATTGGTTGGCAGTTCCTTGGCGGTCCCTGGACACCCGTATGGGAATTCTTCTTAATCAGTAGAGTACCAGCAGTCAGAGGGTCTTTCTTTCTCTTCTTTTGTGGAAGAGAGGGAAAGCTGGGTTATATCAGTCCAGAGAAAAGGAGAGGGTGTCTAGATAAGAGAGAGTGAGAGGGTGAAAGAGTAAGAGTCAACAACGAAAGCTACTATTTCACATTTTCACAAATCAAAACTGAATAAATAGAATTGTCCATTGTTTTGCAAGGAAAGGGGTTTTGATGTATTTACTTTTCTGTGAAAAGAGGGAGTTTTCTACGTATACAAACGTTAAACTTTCTTCCAACAGACATCAGCCGGCAATAAAATAATATAAACACACTTTTAACATATTCCCCCCTCTCTCTCTCTCTCTCTCTCTCTCTCTCTCTTTCTTTCTCTAAAGATCTCCTTTTCCTTCACATGTATGTTTCGACCCAGGTGTATATTTCTGTGGACTAAAATCAAACGTTTTTTGACAATGCATCCAACAAGGTTTCAAATAAACAAAAACTATGTCATCGAAAATGAACCCAAGGGACTTCTTCCTTCCATTCTTGCAACATCTGTTTGTCTGAATGGTAATGCAACACAAGCATTCTGCTTAACTGTCACCTTCATATTCCCAAAGTTTTCTGGCAAATTCTAAGATTTTTTCTAAGCTTTTTACCGTCTTTTAGTTTCACGCTATGATTTTCTGTAATTTTGAGGTCGACTATTTTATTTATCTTGTTTTCTTCATTTCTAATAACCAGATCTGTCCCCACCCCGCCTTCATCCATTTGATTTCCAAAGTCCCAATCCTTTCCTGTTCTCTGGGACCGTTTCTATTTCGTGCATATAACGATTGTCTGCAGGGTCAGATCCAAATCATTTGTCCGATTCCCAATAGGTTATTATCTCCAATCTGCGATGCAGTGGTTTTCTTTCCAGCAATTTTGATACTATTTGGCACTATCAAATTCTGCTTTTGGATTTCTCAACTGTAGTGCTTCCTATACGTTTACTAATGAATAAAATACGAAACCCTTGTTTTACCTAGATATCAAAAACGTTACTTCCTACAACGACCCCTATAAAAGCCATGGACGCACATGGTCAAACGCTCATTGGTGTTGGTACTCCGAGCTGGTTACGCTTTGGGCCCCGGCACTTGTTACTGGCTACTCTTTCTCTCTCTTTCTTCCTCTCCAAGATTGGTATCATTTCGCTGACCACCTGGTTGATCCTATCCTATTTTTCCACCGTGACTCATCTCTGTACTGACTTTGCTTATTTCATTTCTCCGATGTCGAGGCATCTCACATACATACAGCTACACAGCTAAGTAAACGTGTGTTCCAAACGCGTATACACCTCTCACTCTCGTGAAGGAAATGGCAAGGTTTTCCACTATCCGATAGTCACGACGATCTCTCTTAAATCTCTTTATTTCGGGAAATACATATGGATAAAACTTCATGTTCTCTGTCTTTCATGTCTGTTGAATGTCTATCAACGTCAGAGGATAACCCCTCTCACACACACAACTTGGCTGTTTGGCTCACACACTGAACCTGGTTCCCACATTCATTCCTTGGTACGCTCCAAGCCACATGGATTCAAAGCAGTTCAGACACCCCCGCTCCCACTCCGACGCTTGTGCTATCAATGACAACAAAGCTCCCACCTTTCTCTATATCTTCTCATCCCTTTACGTGATCAATTTTTCCAATGTGATCATTACATGTATTTCATTTTCATTCGTCATTTGTCATTACTGTTCTTGTATCAAATGTAGGTCTTATTCGTCCGTCCTAATACTTGTATGTGTTCTTTTTACTTTGTTCCATCTCCGCGTCAATGTTCATACTTGGTGCGCATTCTCTTCTCCCTCTCTCCTTCCACATCACCACTGACCTCGACTCTACCACCGAACTACATGGAAGCAAAATCGTTCGTCTCCAATATCTTTGCAATACCCATTCTTCAATCAGAACTACTAGAACAATCCAGGATCATTCTATCTACAAACCGTTCACATTCCAACCAGATATATTCTACTATAACTGGTGACCACCAAAGATATCACAAAACAACAATAAATCCCATTTCTTTTGAGGTTTCATAATATATTGAGAAATCTTAATTAAATGTCAAACATGAGCAAATAATGGTGTGTTTACTTGCATATGCATTAGTGTGTTTATTTATATGCATATATATATACAGTTTTCCCCAAAAATACGCAAAACGAAAATTTAGAATTACTTATAATCGCATTTAGATTGTTAATTAAGAAATGACGGACTCAATGGAATTTAAAACAATAGAAGATTATTTGCAAAAAACTTTATTCTTTCCATTACATTGGCCAGGATCTGTGTCTCATTTCATATCATAAAACAATGAATGGTCATCCTTCACTGAAAACATACCGGAAGTCCATAAACACTCTTTGATATAAGGGGGATGACGTAATACTAAAATGAGAATGCAGGATATTTTGAAATGGAATTTTAATTGTTGAAACTCAGATGCCCTAAGACTTTTCCACAATAGTTGAGTTCTTACGCTCCAGTTGTGTGACCCCGCTAGTGATTTGAAAAAGCTTGGTTCCTGCTGGGAAGGAACCTGCGCTGGCTACTGAGCAGGGACTCACCCGTGCTAGCTGATTCGACTTTCATACATCACATCGAATCACAACATGGAAAAATCAAACGACACATTCTCTGACCATTTGCAATATTGAGTTAAAAATCGGGAAAGTTACTTACTTTCAAGTGTGTTTTGACAAGCAGGAAGAAATTAACGAATTTCGGTTTCGAATTCAGTTTTTATCGGATTCTTTGCGTGGTCACACAACTGAAGTATAAGAACTCGATTTTTTTTGTAAAAGTTCAAGCTTGTGTGTGCGCGCATGTGCAATGCATCAGCTAATGAGGGGACACTGATGCTGCACATATGCTAAGCGCATTAGAAACCTTTGGATTCGTCCTTAGGTTCTATCTCTATTACTCAGCCCAGTTGCGAGGAAGCTGTTTGCCCTGGGGCGGTGCTGTCCCATAGCACAAAGAGGAACAGGTCGAGTGAGTCCTGATGCTTTCGCGACCTCGGTTGCTTCAGCAACTACAGTTGCGTTGGCCAGAGCTATTTTTCATGAGGTGCTCAATCCCACGTCAAACCTGACCTTGTGTCGTATTTCGCACACCGTGGGAATGCGAATAAATAGGTGCCTTCTACAGTAAAATTCCGTTCAAAATCTCAATGGAATAAAAAGTTATGCAAGATTTCCATTGCTTGTATTTTTTTAGAACATCCAGTATGTGAATTTTCAATATCTATAGAGACAGATACATCAATGGAATATATGAGAAAATAGGTGTTAGATTTTGCTAGCAATGTAATTTTGTGCTTGAGGTGATTGACTCTTCCTTTTTATGTTAATATTATGGGTGGATTCACAAGCTGAATAATTTCATAAGAACACTATGACCTTCCTGCAATGCAATGCGAAAAAAAAGATCTGAGGAATTTACATTGATTTGACATGTATGTAAAATGTTACAAAGGAAATTGCCCGAGATGGAAGAAGAAGAAAAACAAAACGGAATCTGCTAACAATGAGCTAGCCAATATGCATTGAGAAAAATTACAAGAACCATTTGTTCGGCTTCTTGAAGAATTTCCGTTTCAAGAAATATCCAAAACCAATTTTGCCAAGGTTTTCTCTGTCTCCTCTTATGAGAAGAGGCAAATGTGTTCTAATACCGAGACTTTAAGAAGGATTATTTTCCCTTAGAACGGGGAGGATTATAACCCACCCTGAATTTTGGAAATAAAAGGTATTATCTTTCAGAAGGTTCAAAAGAAGACTAGGATTATGATATTTCAAGATTAAAAGAATTATTCTTCTTCTGCAATGTATGAATATTTAGATTAATATCTTGTCAGGAATTAGTAAATTCTAAGCAGGGAACAAAAGATGTATTATTTTCTGGAAATATGTGCTTTTAAGGTTAACGTTTCCCCAAATTTTTCTATAGATGTATGAATATGAGTGCACATATGTGTAGGTGTTTATCTTCATAAGCAAATACGTGTGTATACGGCAGTGAAAAACTGGTACTCATTTCGAAATATAGGATTGTTAGTTATTGGAGTTTTAGATAGAATGGTCATATAGTGTCTAAGTAGAAGAGAAAGATTGTAGTTAGCGTTTAAGTGAATTTGTAGAAACTCTGTGCGGGACATAGTCATAGCCATGAGTTAATGAAGAGGAGATAACAGAAATTCTTTGGATCCATAGGGCTTGATATTTTGAAGACCAAAGTATAGTTATGAAGACAGAGTTATTAGTGAAATGCCTTACGGCTAAACTGTAGTGATGTACTACACAGGATAATCGCCAAGAGCAAACTTAGGAGCCATTCTCAGATGCTGGAAACAATTAAAACTAAAACACAATCTAAATCACTGAAAACGCATGAGGGTTCAGCCCATGTGCACATCCTAAAGTAAGGAGAAATAGAAAACAGAAGATATTTGTGACTGTTATGTAGCAAACTCATTGCCTTGCCACATGAATTGGCGATGTAAGAACTTGTTTTGGCTAAAGAGAAGGCATACAATTTAGTGGCTGGGCATATGAGAGAGATCTCAATATCTGTGAAATGAAAGCTGCAAGGTTTAAAACCGTGATTGGTCAAGATGAATCAGTAAACTTTGAGCCGGCAGGGGGAGGGGGCAAGTGAATTGACCCATCCTAGAAAGAAAGAAAGGGAAAGAGAGCAAAAGAGAGTTACTGGCCTGAAAGTCAGGTTTAAATCTGAATAAGCGATGGTAAATGTAACTCTATAGACAAGGGCTAAAGGATCAGACACATTGCATATGTTGCTAGATTTAAGGTTTTGTATCTAAAGCTAATTCCTATTTATTTTCATGTCCAGTTTCAAAGAAAAATAGATGTTACAGAGTATAAAGTCAAATTTTTATTTCAGGAATGAGATTATTGCATATATTAAATTAGAGAAAAGACTTGTACATTATGGGATTCACTCTCTTTTCCACCTGTCAGTTTGATGTGGCAAAGTTAAGATGAATATCGATAGGACAGAAAAGAAAGTTGAGTTCATACTATTTTACTAAGAATTAAGAATAAAAACAGATATAAATAGGTATAATTAGAATTCAGAATTGATTATAAGAGACTTTGGAATACACAAAGTCTCATGGACAAATCTAGCATGGGTACTTAGAGTATTTAGTGGTTGTAGGGCAACAACGATGTTGACACTGTTCAAAACAATGATTCAAAATAGGATGGAATATTGTCCCAATCCTCTGGTCACCATAGAAATCAGTGACATCCAAACCCTTGGTGTGCAGAGGCTCTGTACCTACTAAATTGTCCAACTGGGAAGGACTTTGTAAACTGAACTTCATGTTTCTCCAGAGGGGGTAAGATTGCTATATAATTATTGTATTGTTCAAGATATTTGAAAAACTAGTACTCATTGATTTAAAAATTTCATTTCTCCTCAGTGAATGATGAAGTATTTGCACCACTATCCCAAATCTTGTTTAGGGTGTGTCAAAAACAGCCCAATCGTTCTCAATAAAGCTGGTGATTTTCAAGATTCTATGGGAAAGTTCCTTGAGATACATCCATAAAAGACCAATGTTGTTAACATTGGGGATGATGTTGTGGAGAGAACCTTCACCATATTGAGTTTTCAAAGTTATCACTTTATTGATACCATTTCGAAAATTACAATCCACTGTACCAATCTGTACCCCTTGGACATTTGGGGGTTTATTTGACGTATTCATTCTTAAATGTAAACAAAAAAACAAAACATAATTAATAATTTTGACTAGTTTTTACCATCATCCTAATTTTCAGTCACCTTTTATCACAACTTTGATTCAAAATTAATTATAATGTTGCAATATTTTATCCAAGAATGAAATTTTAAAAATTAACAATATCGTTGTATCAAGAGACTGCCTGGTCTCAATTGTAAACATTATCAGCATGGAATATCGGTTGTAAGGAGTGTAAAATCGGCTTCTGTTCATCAAAAGTGGCCAGGCATATGTTGGACACCCCACCTCTTGGTTAGAGGATACGAGTTTGATTCCCAGGGGGGAGTAATAGAGGTGACTAGTAGTTGTCCTTGAATTGGACCTAGGGCTTGATTAGCCAGAGTTGTTGCAAGGGGATTTGAATTGGCTAAGATTACTAGGTGTGGCTGGGGGTTTTTGGTGTGAGTTTTGTAATCAATGGATTTTCCAGTGTTGTTGAAATCAGGGCTTGGGGGCACAAACACATCTCAGAGAATGAGCAACCGGTTGCATTTTAGAGAAGGTAATTGTCAAATTCCTGACCCATTCCTGTTCAAAGTAGCAAACGAGCCAGCATCTACAACTTCTACTAAAAGTTGCAACAATAAAACTGGCAACTAAATTAATTTAATTGGGTTTTTCCATTTCTTTGCATATTATGGAATTCAAATTAGCTTGTCTTTTGCCAGAGAGTGGAGATAGAGATACGAGAAGACAGGGCTACAACCAAGCAACAAGAGAAGTCACAGGCAGAACAAGCAATCATAACAAAAGGTGTAATATTAGACGATCACTGCCACCTGTGTGCATCTCATGGCATAATTGTGCAGATGGGGTGTTACAGTTAGAAAAAAACTTTGATTGGTATTGCAATGTTTCTTGTGAGCTTGCCACAATGTTACCAAATTGTTTTTCAGGTCCACATCTAAAATTCAGTCAGAAACATCAAATACACTCAGAAACATTTAGAATCCACAGATATGTATCTAAGGTCTAAGAAATACTGGCATTCCAAGGGAAATTATGAATCACTGCCACTTATATATTTTTTTTAATCTGGTAAATCAAGGTGAGATGATTATAGAATTAAATTGCAAGGATGAAAATACCATCAGCATCATTTGAACTAAAAATTAATGAAGAATAAAAATCAGGCCTATTAGTCACTCAATTGGAACAGTGACATAACCAATATATTAAAGTATTAAGAATGCTGTGTTTGGGGTGATCAATTGAAAAATTTAGAAAAAGAGGAGATTAATGAATAAGCTACTTCTCTTATCTTCTGTTGAGCAGGTGATCATTAAAAAGTCTGAATTTTCAAAAAATAAAAGCACTACCCAAGTTTGGGACTTGGAAATTATCCTAGGTACTCCTAAAATATGCAAGATCAGACAGCGCAAAACAATCTGGGTGATTTGTAACATTTTATGGGTTTTAGTGCACTTTACTATGACTGTAATGATGAACTATACAATTAATTTGTTACTTTTAGAGGTCAAAATCAAGGGGGATTTTTTTCATTTTTGGGGGAAAAAATCGAGTGGGTATTTTTTTTCACTTTTAAGGGTCAAAATTGAAGTGGAACATTTTTACATTTTTAAGGGTCAAAATTGAGTTGGGGAGTCACTCTCAGAGGTCAGGGTTGAAGGGGATCTTTTTTTCTCCCATTTAGGTGATGAAAAAAATGGGAAACTTTTCTCCCTTTCAGGGGTTAAAATCAGGGTTTGGTAACTTTTTCTCTTTAATGGGTCAAACAGGGAACTTATTTTTCACTTTTTGTGGTCAAAATCAAAGGTACCTTTTTCTTTACTCCTGGAGATCAAAATAGAGAAGGAATATTTTTCACTTTTAGGTATCAAATGCAAAGGGGAACCTTTTTTTTAACTTTTCTGGGTCAAAATTGTAAGTGATTGATGTAGGGGAACATTTTTTTCATGGTCAAAATCAAAAGGGAACCTTTTCTTTCACATTTAAGGGCCAAAATTGAGGGGGAGGTTTTATTTCCATTTTATCTTTTTTATGGGTCCAAAGCTAGGAGAAAGAGTGTTGTTACTTTTGCAATTATTTTCCCCAGGCAATACCTGGTATTACTGCTGGTAATGATTATAAATAATAAAGCTTTCCTTTCACTTCCACTCTTCGTTTCGCTTATTCTAAAAATCATGAGATTTTTTCAGAAACTGAACAAACAAAACATTTATTCCACTCAATCTAAAATTTTCCAATTTTTTAATGGAAAACACTTTGATTAAATGAATTGAAATATTCCTTATTTCATTTGATAAGAAAGAAGAGAGAAAGTGTAGTTATTCTAAATTCTATACTTGAGTTAAATATTAAATTACCTTTTTGTTATCGAATAAGATATTTTTTTTAAAGTAGCCCATAAATCCCAATGAGTACTGTAATTGTCAGTCAAGACAAAGTTCATTTTCAGATATAGAGAAATTATAAAGAACCAGCTAGATCCATGAAAAACTTCATGGGTGTTGACAACTAAGATTGCCCATTATCTCATGTGCCCCTATTCTTATCCATCCCAATGAATGTTTGATCTCATTCTCGTATCTTTCCAATGTTTGTTGCTGGTCCATGCTTTTATCTAAATGTTACGTAAACATGAATTCATTTCATTTACAAAAATGTTCTCACACGGTCAGTAAACTATCTAACCTTCTTACCTATTTGTTCCCTTCTTACTCTCTGATTAAACAATTTAACTTCCTTTTTAACCCTCTCTCTTCCTTTCCTTTCAGCAAACTTAATTTCCTAAATTCCCTTTCTTCCCTATTTCTTCCGAAATGAAAGAAAGAATATCTTAAATAACATAGATCGGACTGAAACTGATGAGGTCTTACTACATAGAAATAGACTAATGGTAACAACATTGGACTGAATGTTATGAGGTCTTACTGAATATGAATTGTTCAACAGTTTTAACATTGGACTGCGTAGGAATAACTCATATTATTTATTTGATTTGAAATATTCTATATCTCATTTAGAAAGAAAAGAAATTAAAATAGTTTACTGAAGTGTTAAGGAGAGATTGGGAGAAAGAGGAGTTTGTTATTATGATAAGAGGATAGGAAGAGAGAGGAGGAAAGTTTGCAAGTTCAATGAAAGGTTAAGGAGAGAGGTTGGGAAATAAATCTATGTAGTTTATCCAGAGGATAGGAAGGGAGATCACAAAAAAAATGTTAGGTAGTTTACTAAAAGGGTAAGAAGATTTTACAGATGAATCTTATCTGTTCGTACAATAATTAGATAAAATCAGGGACTGGCAATACAAATTGGAAGGTATAAAGAAAAGAATGAGAAATACAGGCATAGGGTGGGAGAAGTGAAGAGGCATGAGATAATGGGTAATTTTAGTTATTAACAATAATTTCCCAAGCACATTTGTGGGCTCATACTATAGGGTGACTATTGGGTGGTGACAATTGAGCATAGCGACAATAGAGTATGAGATATTTGAGTGAGAGACAATTGAGTGTGGGGACAATAGAGCGTGAGACAATAGAGCAGAGGACATTTTCACTTATAGTGGTTTTTTTATTCAATCAATTAATCATACATGAATGTACATACTTTTTTGTGGCTCAATTTTAAGAAATTCATGTTGCTGAGAAGGAGGTAAGCTTTACTACTCCTTTGTGATTGGTCAAAGCAGACACACCTCCCTAACATAAGCATTAAGAATTGACGGTACCTCTTGTGCTTGTATGTTATAGCCACACGCCTTAAACTAAAGTATAAGTATGAACCCTATCCTTATATTTTTGGGGATAGATATGGTTTTTTGTTTACATAGCATTCTAGACTTCTTACTGTCAGTAAGTGTTTTTAATCTGGTCACAAAAAAAGCCAAAAATAATGTGGATATTTTAAAAAATGAAAACCCATTTGATTTTTATCTATCAATCATTCAAATATTATTTTTTTAAACACAGATTCATATGACTAAATATCAAATTTTACTATTGAAGTTATGAAAACTGAAGCTTTCATTCAAAAATGAAATCTTCCAAAACAAAGAAAAGTGATGAAAATTGAATAAACTCTTTTTTTTTAATTATCATTAGGGTGGGTATTTCAGCTACTAGAAAATTAACAATTGTTACCTTTTCTATGTTAGATTTGGTTGCACTGTTCTTAGTCCGGGTCCTCAGAAGTGAAATCTAACATGGAGATGTTTTGAATTTAATGTAATTTCTTTTAGTTGCTGAAATACCTGCCCTAATGGGTGGCGGTAAATAGTTATAAAAAAGGAGAATGGGTGACCCTGCAGGTAAATAGTAAATTCACATTTTCTGTTTGAACAACATTGATTATTTTCCTATCTTTTATTACTGAAAAGCTTGATTCATTTTTTTTTAGTTTACTTTTACAATTGGAAATTAATAGCATTACTGATAGTAAAGTTTCACACCTTCACTGTTAGATGTTAGAAACAGCGCACAAATAAAAAAGAAAAAAAAAGAATAGACAATCGCTGTATTCCTAAAACACAAATTTAAAACTGCCCATTAGGGTGGGATTTTAGCTTGTAATCACTGCTCAATTCAATGCAATTTCTTGTTTATATGCACTGGTAATCATTTTGATGAGGATCCTGTTTGAATTACAGCCAGTGGACCCAATAGCAATACCATACTTCAAAGAGTGCCCAAGTTCAGCATGACTGGGTCATCAAGAACCAGCCCTGAACTTGGGTGCTCTCTGAAGTGGGGTAAAAATTAATTAGAAGACAAGGAGCGTTATGTCACCTGCATCAGTCCCGGAAATCCCCAGGGACACTATTGTCACCGCTTAATAGTCCCACGCTCAATAGTCGGCCAACCAGCACAAAACTAAGGGACCAATCTAACATGAGCTTAGATTGAAAATTTCCCTACTCATTGAGGAGAGTGTGTGTGCAAAATTTTATGTTTCAACATTGAAGAGTTTGGGTTGCGCAAATTCCAGATAGATAGATAGATATTAATACCAAAACTTATGAATAACTTAAACTCAACAACAGCGTCCAAACCAGTCCTTTGTGGGTAATCTGTTTCTTAATGATTTTCTTCCCAATGTCACCTGTCAACCAAAACTATAAACATTGGTTTCTCTCAGTTTTTACGTTGCTCTGGCTGGCTAGCTGGCTGTGTATTGTGTATACAGGCCCTACTAATATAGCAAAAGTACTGGAAATTAAATCATTCACTCTTTATTATGTCTAAGAAAAAAAAATTTCTAATTCCCCTTAAGTAGGTTTTTAATGGGTGGTTCAATTTGCAACATAAATTCATGCTAAATTGATCCCTATTTTTGTTTCTACCAGTTTTTTGAAAATTCAGACTTTTCAAGTGATCACTGAGATAAGTAATTTATTCATTGTTCACTCCTTTTCCTCATTTTTAATAGATCACCCACAACATAACACACTGACAAGAGACTTTAGTTGCATGACAGCTTCTGCTGGGTGACTAATCAGACCTGTTCTATATTTTAAACATTCATCACATACTTGTTTTTTGTTTTTCCAGATCAATGAATATGTGTGAAATGTCATTGATTAAAATTGAAATATGTTGTCTGAAATTCTGAGGTGACTGTGGTCATTATATAATGAATCATTTGGACTAGAAAACTAATTCAGTTAAAAGTGATTCAAATAGAATTTGTCTGCAGCCTTCATAATTTTGATGTTGACCTGTAACAGTCGTCAGAATACTTTGGAGCAAAGCTGTCATTGTGGACAAATATCAAATATTTTGAACTTTTTGTTCGTTTATTTGGAGTTATATTCTCATCTTTGATGCATTTTAGTTCAGTGTTGCTGTCTTGAAAAAAAAAATTTTCTTGCGAAATCGACCTCAAAAAAAGAAAAAAAATGCCAAATCTGCAAAAATATACTGTTAGCTATTTTGCGGCCATTTTTAATAGCTAAAATTGGTTGTATTTGCATAAAGTGGCCAGGAATTAGCTAAAAATTGCTGAAAACAGCGCTCTAAGATAGGGCTATGTGTTGAATTTTAGAGCTGACAAAACTAGAAACACATTTAGCGGAAAAAGCGCTACATTGGCAACACTTTTTTATTTGCTCTTCTGGTTGGTCAGTTTTCCAACTTTCTTTAGATAAATTTGCTAAGCATTGAATGAATTTGAATATTTGTTTATTGAGAATAATCAAAATTATTCATCTGAAGAAGACCAGAATTGACTTCCTAAAATGTTATGATAAAATTATCAAAAATGCTGAACGTTCTCTAAATAAGTATGAAGTAAACAGTTTTTTATAAAAGTTCAAAAGCTTACTTTTAACTGCTAATAATAGTTATTAAACCGTCAAACAAAACATTCATCAAAACTGCCAACATAGTTTTTCACTTAACTTACTTTTAACTGATGATGATATTTTTATTATTTCTCTTTATAATATGACATGGCTGAACATTGATCACTGGGCTGAGCAAAACTCCACGGAATTTCTTGCTTTTCTTATAAATATCAAACCCAAACCATCATTAAAACTGTTGATGCAGTTTTCTTCAAGTTCTGGCTCACTGGCTGGCTACATTTGTATCATATGTACAGGCCACACCATTGTAGCTAGAGGGCTGAAAATTCAAACATTTATTCCTAAATGGCGGACAACCGATGGACATCGCGACTCACGACGTGGGTCCCCCGAGATCACATGCGCAACCGAAGCCGGCAAAATATTAGATGGAAGTACAAGCTAAACAAATTCAGAAAGTACCACCCATGACAGAGAAGTGTGGCTAATCCTGGGGAAGGTCTATGTCCAACGACGGACGTAGAAAGACTGCTGCTGCTGCTGCTGCTGATGATGATGATGATGATGATGATGATGATGTTGATGATTTGCATTGTGATAATTCACCTCCTAAATAGACTTTCAGGGGGTGGGGGGTCAATCTGCAATGTAGATTTATGCTTAATCAGTCCCTAGTTTGTGCCTGGCAGGGTTCACATTCATTTTTTTTCAAAATTCAGTTTTTTTTTGGTGATCACAGTCAAAAAAAATCAATAGAAATAATTTATTCATTGGTGACCTTTTTTTCCATTTCATTAATTGATCACCCAAAACACAGCATGCTACTAGAAGACATAGATCACATGATGGTATGTTTCAAGTGACTAACCAGTTTTGTTTTTTCTTGATTTTTCTCTTGTAAACTTGTTGTGAGTTGATCACCCTTATTATGGCACACAGCCAAAAGACTTAGGTCACGTGGTCACATTGGTTTCTATTGAAAAACTAACCAGATCTGGTCTGTATGTAATTTACGAGGGGGAATGTTTCCTTGCTCTATTATCCCCAAACCGTTTTGATTGGACGCAGAAGTTTTACTGCAGGATTGAAAGTTTTAGTTGGGTATTAAAATGGATCAAGTGTTTAGCAGATTGGCAATCGGATACTTATGGAGGCTGCAAGGATTATCTTGTGCTGGAAATCACAAATCAGAAGATGCTTTGTGGAATGCCATCCAGAGCTGAATATGCGTTTTGCCATGACCCAACACTCTTTTTAATCTCATGACTAATTCATTCTCTCTTAAGCTAGTCCTTCTGTCTTCTTAGAAATCTAGATAATGAAACATAATCCCCAGTTTCTTTTGATACAGAATGGCAGACACATTGATTCAGCCCGTGGCCTTTGGAATGCGTATGGCTGCCACCAGCCTGTAAGATTCAACTCGAACTCAGTCAACTCTCTCTTGGATATGAAGATTTCTCAACTTTCCAGATGGCAAGTCAAGTTGAAAAAAGATGTGATCTTTTATCACATTTTTTCAAGATACTTTTTTTGATATTCAACTGAATAGTTATCAGGGGCAGACTGAGCAGAAATGAACACCCTGATGAATTTCTGGTCATACAAACTTCAAAGATGACAATCTAAATGGTAACTCTTTTTCTTTGCAAAGTTTGTTCACCTGACCTTGGAAGGTTTTATGCGAAGGATCATCATCATCATCATCATCATCATCATCATCATCATCATCGTCATCGTCATCGTCATCGTCATCGTCATCGTCAGTAGTCTTTGAACGTTGCTAGATATAGATCTTCCCCAAGATTCACCAGACCTCTTTATCACGGGTGTTATGGAGCCACTACTCTCTGAATTTGTGTAGCTCATCACAGCACCTTACTTTCTGTTGGCCACAATTTCACATATGATCTCTTGGGATCCATGTTGTGAGTCTTGATGTCCAGCGGATTTCTGACATTCTTCTAACATGTCCAGCCCATTGCCATTTAAGTTTCCAAATGGCTTCCATGATATCTACAACTCCTTTTTTCTCCTTATATACTGTGCTGTAACTCTATATGAGTTTGAGCATGATTCTTTCATGTACACGTTGCATGGTTCTCAGTTTGAGGGTCAAAAACAATTAGATCAAAGCAATCATAGTTCATTATGCATTACATGATTCTTTCCTTTTAGGCATTAGTCTATCTTCTTTGCATAAGTAATTCAGTCAAGAAAAATTAATTCGGGATGAGAAAACTTTCCCCTGGTGATCGAGTTTTTAAAAAATCTCATTCACCCCACTGACTAAAAATTTTTTTTTAGGGGGCGATTTGAAAAAAAAACAAAAAAAATTTTGTAGACATAATTAGGAGTAAATGTTGAAATTTTTGGCCCTCTAGCTCCAGTGGTATGGCCTGTATGCATGATACATTAATATATAGTCAGCCAGTCAGCCAGCCAACCAGACCAACCTAAAAACTAAAGAAACCTCTGCTGCCAGTTTTTGTTGATGGCTTCAGATACTTTTGGATGGTTAGTTTCACTTAGTAGTCTCTATTGTACAAGGAAAATATTTTCAAGATAAGCTTCTCAACTGAAGGTAACAGGAAATTCTTCGTTGCTGTTGCAATTATGGAAAGAAAATACAACTTTAAATTTCCATTATAAAGCATTTAGGATATTTTAGGGGAAAAAAAACACCCAGGTGTACTTTCGTAATATATTTATTGCATTTATCAGAAGTTTTATGTTTTGAACATTTTTATTTTAGAATTCTGACTTAGAGACTAATGGACAAACTCTCATTGTCATTTTATGAAACAAATTCAAAATGGGCAAAAAAGACAATATCATGTCAATGATAGTTCGATTTAACTTCAGCATTTTAAAATTGAAGGAAAAAAAACTGAAATCATTGAGAAAAAGACATTGATATTTCTTTTCAGATAATTTACATTTTGATATGTCTAAAATGTCTGTACATTACATAAATGAATCACTATAACCAGCATATGTATGACAACTAATTACCTAAAAAATTATCCAAAAGTAACAAAAACAATAAATCTTTCAGTCAGAGTTATTTAGAGAATTACCAGCACAAGAGTTTGACATTGTTGGTCCAAAATAACCTCAGAGACCCAAAAAAGCACTTTTCTGTAAAAACAAAAAAAGTGTTCAGATGGTGCTTAGAGTTATGCCGATATGATTTTTCAAGGTTTTAGCTCCCAAAATGTGACCAGGAGCACCTGGAGATATGCATACACATACAGAGACAAGCAGACAAGTGAAGAGAGACGAATCTGTAGCCCACTTGGCTGGTCGGTCAGCTGGGCCGTTTGTTGGGCTGCACTGATTTGATAATAGATTATAAATGTTACCATTTTATATTCAGGTCAACCCTCATCATCATGAAAAGATAAGTAGACTATGCTCTTCAGTAAATAATCATTTTCATGGATTGGAGGATATTTTTGAATTCTGTATTTGCCATAAATTGTTCCAATTCATGTATTCAAACATAAAAACAGCTTTATGTAGCATTGAATGCGATAGATATACTTTTTTATTCTTATCATGCATGCAAATTGAAATATTTCTATGCATAACTGTAAAACTCTCTGAAGAGTTACAAATTTTATAAGGAAAAATAATTAAATATGATGGTTTCTGTTAAGTGACGAGCAAGACCTGTTCCCTTCTCAGTTTATTTACATTGGTCACTATGTAGGGACATCAAAATTTCAGATCAAATTTCAGCTAATAACTCTGTGTTTGGCTATAAACTTATTGCTTCACTCTCCAATGTACAAAGGTCCAAGAATATCTGTGCCATAAAATGTACGTGAATAAAGTGAAGGGCCATGCAATATTTTTGCTTTTCAAATGATTTATTGAAGATTTGTGTCATTCTCACAAAGTTATCAATGTTATCTACATAATGTATAAATGGAAACGAGGCTTGAATATTGAATCAGCTAAAACAAATTTGCAGAGTGTGTATTTTGGCAGTCCATTCTCAAATCAAGTGCCGGATAAATGATTTGCGAGAATGACTCAGTGAACATTATTGCATGCAAAATGCAATGTTTTCTCCAGAGTTCGTTTCATCTTTTCTACTTTCAGATGATAAAAGTTTTAATGGTACAAACTTTCTAGTAAAGTTGTGTTGATTATCATCGTTTGCTTGTCTTCATTTTTCAATCACTCCTACCCACAACAAACCAGTTTAAACACTGTTGCTGGTTTTAGTTTATTCATATGTTCTGACATTCAAATGTATCTATTGAATAACTGTAGCCATCAAAGATGGCAAAAGGTTCTATTCTTTTTTATATTTGCATCTTCTTGTTTATATGTTTGTTTATGTATTTGTGTGTTCCAGTGCTCCCGGCCACACTGTTTTGTCTACAGACTTGAAAATTGGCATCAGTACTCCACTAGACCCCTTCTAAAAATGTATTTGATTTTTGGTAAAAAAGCTTTTTTACCTTTTCTGGACCTCATTTTGATAGGTATCATCAGCAGCAGCCTTTTAGCACTGGTTGGACAAAGACCTTTCCTAAGATTCACAAGACCTCTAGATATACTAAACTTGTCTAGTTCGTCACACTATCTCATATTTTGCCTGCTACATTTTTGCATATGATCTATGAGGATCCATGTTGTGAGTTATGATGTCCAGCTATTGTCTTGCAACATGGTCAGCCAATTGTCATTTGAGTTTTCTAATGGTTTTTATGATATCTCTACTCCTTATTTTTTCTCTTATATGCTATACTATTTGGTAATATCTCTGGGAAATCTATGAAGTTACTTGTAATTTTCATATCCTGTATTGATAACATCAAGATACTCCAGAATGTAGATGTTTGTTTTTTTCAATTTGATTTTAAATGTTTTCCAGTGAGAAAAGTCAGTGTTGTCATAAATAGAATTTTTTCTGACCATATTTATTCTTCAGTGGAATTTGTTTTTTTACACGCCTTCAAATTTAGCTGGTACAACTTTTCCGTTTTAACCATAATGGCAAGTCTATCTGTCTGTCTATCTATCTATCTATCTATCTGCACTTTGCACAACCCTGACCATTCATTGTAAAAACTTGAAATTTCACATGCACCTCTTCCTCATTGACTAGGGAAAATGTTTTGAAAATTTCCTCCTTGGATAGGTTTTTATTAGAGGGTTCAATTTACAATAAAAGTTTATGCCAAATTGGTCCCTTAGTTTGTGCCCAATGGCATCAATGCATCTTTTTTGAGAATTTATACCTCTTAGTGATTACAGCTTAAAGAAGACAAGAAAAGTAACTTATTCATTGATCAACCTTTTTCCAATTTTTTAATTGATCAAGTGACTAACCAGACCTGTTTATTCTTTTTTTTTATTTAAACCATAAATTTATGATTCAAACCATACTGGTATTGGTCACATGATGGTATCTACTGAGTGACTAACCAGACCAGTTATTTATTTATTTTTACTTGTTGTGGAGCATAGGACTGCAACCACAACCAACTGGATAAGTGAGTTTTTACAGTGTAGAACAGCTACCCCAGTGCCCGACCCTCTCCCTTTACCCATGCTTGGGACGGACAGGATAATCTTCGCCATTTACCCATATCTGGAAAGGGGGGAGTGGATCCATGCCTTTTCCAAGGGTATTTGTGCAAAGTGATAAGAACTTTTAGATGAAATTTGAATTTGGTTTGCCTATTCCATTTTTCATAGCGCCTTTCACTATTGATAAATAAGTTGACAGAAATGTGTCCTAGCGAATCCGTTGTGTCATTTTTTGTTATTATTTAAATGACTGAGGTATAGGCTGGGTGTCAAGTCCCTTCTGTTGGGAAAAAATGGTCTCTGTATAGTAAAGCAAAGGTGTGCCACTGAAAGGATACAGAGGCTCTAACAAAAACAAAACTCTGGTTGAGGAATTGACTGCTGCTACATGACTATGGAGAAATAAAGTCTTTAAGGCAATCTCCTCATTTGATGCATAACACAGTAAAAAAAGATGCAATACTGGAATACCAAATCTCCTTCTGGTTGCAAGACATTCTCCAGAAGCCTCTATTGAAAAACTTGCCTGCCCAATGTGAATCTCACTAACCACCATTGGAGCTATTTATTGACCTATTTGAGGCCTTATTTTAATGAGTTTATTATCAACATCCAGATTCTAGAATTTTTATTCTTTTCTGTTATCTTCCAGTGGAAAATGTCAAACGTGTTAGTATAGGATTTATTCTGACCATATTGATTCTTCAATGGAATTTCTCTACATAACTTTAAACTCTGATGCTATGATTGTTCAACTATCAACTGCGATGGTGAGTTTACTTACTTTTCACTCAGAGAAAATTTCAAGATAGTCACTCAATAGAAACCATCATGAGATCAACCATTATACCATGTTGAGAGTGATCAATGAAAAAATTAGGGGAGGGGATGATGAATGGATAAGTTACTTTTTTACTTTTGTTGGGCAGTGATCACTAAAAAAATTCAGAATTTTGGAAAAAAACATTTGTGAACACTGCCAGACACAAACAAAGGGACCAGAATAATATAAACTTACATTGCAAGTTGAACCCACAAATAGAAAAACATTTAGGAGGAATTTTCAAAAAACAAAAGAAATATTTTCCTTACTCATCAAAGGGAGCGTGTATGCAAAATTTCAAGTTTCAATTGTCATGGTTGGATGAAGTCTGGATAGATACACAAAGATAGATAAGTGTATACATATATATAAATGTCAGAACAAATCAATAATATATTCCCAGTAACAGTGATTAAACTCGTCTGATGATGATAATGGTGATTAACTAAACCCAGCAATAGTGATTAAACCGGTCTATTGTGTTTAGTGGTGACTGTTGTTATTTCCAGTTTCAGATATTACGTGACTGTAAGATGCAAATAGATTACATAATTTTATGTTATGGCATAATTCTTTTGAAAGTTTGATTTTTCTTTAATAGAAAAGTTTCTTTCAGATATGGATAAATTCATCCTAAGTTACAAATGTAACGGGTCTGGTTAGTCACTCAATAAAAACTGTCACGGGACCAATATCTTTTGAACCGTGCGTTGAAGGATGATCAATGAAGAAATTAGATGGAAGAGGGTCAATGAAGAAGTTTTCTCTCTCATGCATTTCGTACAGCATTGATGACCAGAAAAAAAATTTGAATTTTCAAAAAACAAGAGTTTACAAATTAAATGGTCAATTTAGCATGAAGTTACATTGCAAATAGAACCCCCACCAACTAAAACCCCTTTTGGAACAATATTTTCCAAAAACAAAAGAACAAAAGAAACCTTTTATAAATAATAAAGTGTAAATATCAAAATTTCCCCCTCATAGCTCCATTGGTGAGACCTGTACACATGATACATACACAGACAGTCAACGAGACTAACTTGAACTGAAGAAACGTGTGTTGACAGTTTTGGTGACAGTCTTGGTTGACGGTTT
Organism: Thysanoteuthis rhombus; assembly: GCA_963457665.1. Classification (NCBI taxonomy): domain Eukaryota; kingdom Metazoa; phylum Mollusca; class Cephalopoda; order Oegopsida; family Thysanoteuthidae; genus Thysanoteuthis; species Thysanoteuthis major. The sequence goes on along the minus strand of OY735212.1, from coordinate 58,208,230 downwards.
CTAGGCATAGAGAAACTCACAATCCAATGTAAATAAGACTCCAATTAGCTTTCGAATGTTGCTTTAGTAAATGTGTAATTAACTTGTTCACTAATTGAATTATTCAAGTCAAAAGGACTGTTTAAATGAATTAGGAAGCAATTTAAGCACAAATGCAGGCAATTGCGGATCTATAATTGATTAATTAATATTAATAGAGTGAGACATTGTATAGATAAGTTGCTCGATGATAACAAAATATAGATAACAGGTTTTAATTAAATGTCGGAATTCTCAAGTATTTAAATACATCCTTATAAAATAATAGAAGGTGTCAGAGACAAGAAGTGATCAACACTAAGTTGTCTGAAGCTTCTAGAAATGGTAACAGATTAAACAAGTTTCTAGAATCTGCCAAGGAAGGAAAACTTTGAATGTGAGCAATCAAATCACCGCAGACCCACAAATGGCCTGACCGACCAACCGGCCAAGTGTCCCACAGATTCTTCTCTCTTGGCTCATTTATTAATATGTGTGGGGCTATACCCTTGGAAATTTTCATGATTATGCCTCTAGAACCTATCTAAAAAAGTTTATTTTATTTTTTCAAAATAGTGTTTTTTGGGGGGTCTCAATAATCATTTTGGACCAACAAGGCCAAAATTTACTATCTCTGATACAGGCTATCTGGTAATTCACTCCTATGAGGTACGGATGTCAGCCTTCATTTAGAAATACCTCTAAATATAAATATTTACTAAGCTTAGTTTAAGTGGAGCAAAAGTTTAGATAGAGTTACATCAGAATAGAGAGATTGTTGTGCCAATCTGTCAAATATGAAAAGCCTACAAGTCTTGAGAATTAAGATTTCATATGATGGATTTTTCTTACGTACAAACACTAACCATTGTTGTTGGAAGGAAATACTAGGAGAGTCCAGGACTAGTTGGTACATTTTTCACTTAGATGGCTATAACTTCTTATGAAATTAATTCATTAAAATACGAGTATGACCAAAAGTTACTATGGAAAAGAGACTTCCTTTAAATTGGTCAATTGAAAATTAAGCATTAGGTAAGTTTATTATTCTATTATTTAAACATTTGGAAAAAAGTGAACCAACCCACTCCACCAGTAGTGACAGTTGGTACAATTGGATTGGGTAAGTTAATTCTCTTGCTAGTAGGTACAGGTGTGATAAATATATTGTTATAATTGATGAAGATAAAATATCAAACCAGACAGAAGTATTAAAAGTAATAGAAAATGTATTTGAGTAAAATAATGACTACTTGGTAGAACAAATGGAATCATATGTGAGTGGACATCATTGTAATAAGGTAGATGAAGAGAAAAAGATCATTAAGAAAAGAATGAGGCCACCAAACAGAACCTTATTGACACCCCTCACCTCATAAAATGGACATAGCTATCAAAACAAAATCAGTAGAAAACATTAACCACCTAAGAACAAATTGTCAATTTGATTACTTATGTGAGACAATTAATAGTCATTTTCAGAGTCATCAGACGTAATGTTTTGACAAACAAATAATTCCCAGTTGTTTCCTGAAATGCACTCAACATGTGCTTACATTTGACAATCAGTGCACTTTACCCAATTTGCACCCGGCCTTGAAATAGAATTAGGTTTTATGTACATCAAACAAAAGATTATATCATCTGTGTAACAAGTATGATTAGTTTTCTTTTCTCTTCTGTTTCTGGTTCCTCTCTACTTTTTTTTCTCCTCTTAACACTTTTTGGCTTGTTGGAAGTTTGTTGTGTTATTTTGCAGGCTTTTTTGTTTTACCTCTGGCTCAATTGCATTCTTTTTTCAGAAGGATCAGTGAGAACAACTGATCTCCTCTTCTTCCTGGTCTTCACTGAATGGGTTCTAGGTGATGCTTTGGGTAAATGGCAAACCTCTTCAGGAGAAAACCCTTTATATGATGTATGCTTCTTGATGGGTGGTACAAACTCTTTTTTGACCTCAATAAGAGCACTATAATGTCTTCTCAATCCAAGACATTGAAGTGCCAATGATACTCTCCCTGTTGGATAATTCCAAGTTGATCATGTTGCTCACATAATGGTATGATGATACTATTGTGAATCTGTTGCATTCAATGCTATAACATTGCACAAAGTATTTAAAATCATGTCAGTAGTATCTGTATTGTAACTGTTGCTATGTACATTTTAAGATCAGTGAAAATGTTACTTCCTTCCACAGATAAAGCAGAAGAGAGTGGCTATCTCCAGGAGCATTCTTGTACTTGTATACTTGCTCTGCAAAGTATTTTACTAACCTCTCATAATCTTGTTGTCCTACGTACACTTCAGGACATCCATCATCGTTTCTGTCTTGCAGTGGCAAAACTATCATTGGACAAGGATCATCAGAAAGGCCAGGATGGTTATCAGGTGGGTAAGCTTGCCCACGAGATAGAGCTATGGTTCTCACACTTATACTACTGGCTTCTGGTATAACATCATGTTGACCTACTCATAGGTTGGCTGAGTGGAATTTTGGCCTGTTTGCCACGGTGGATAGGGAAAAAATGTTATTAATCTGAATGAGAAGAAGTTTGCTTTCATTGGATGTACTATGTACACTAATCATGAAAATATTATTGAAGCTATTATTATTTGAAAACACTAAACTTTTTGCTTGTGTAAGAAAGCAACTTTTTGTTTAAAATCTGCAAACTTTGATCAGTACTCATAAATCAATAAAAATCTGTCAATCAAAGTCAATAAATCTATACGGCATTTATATCGATGAGAAGATCAAAGCAGCTTCTCTTATAATAAGAAAGATTTGCTGCATTCTAGTCAATGACGTAAGGATAAAATCCACTGATCCACTGCTGGATCTGATCCACAATTTACATCATGAATATTGTGTTCCTATACTATTCTATTATTTTTCAGTGGGGAAAATTGGTACCATAGGTGGGGAAGTTTGATACAATGTACCAACTACACCACTTATTGCGTACCAACCAGCCCTTCACACATAGTTTTGTTTACACTCTATTCCAAGAAAAAAGTTCTGACGGAAGCTGCTTCAAATGTATTCAAATATACTGTTTATAACCATTTCTCAAAAACATCAACCCCAAAATAAAGCATGAATTTGGTACAGATTTGTCTGCGAGAAAAAGTTACCGAACAGGGTGGGAAAATATTTTTCCAACTAAAACCTTTGTATCTACAGCATATGTGACTCAAACTTGAAAAATGGTGGAAATTTTTCCGTTCAAAAAGAGGCTGACGGTGGCACCATCAAATGATGGAAACAAAAATTAATGCGGGTGATTCAATTTGCTCTGTGTACCAACCAGCCCCAGCCTCCACTATCTCATCAACTGAACAGATTCTATGCCTCTAAATATAAGTTTGATATTCAATTGAAGGTCTTATATGTCCAAAGAAAAAAAGGTAGAATTTCCAGTTGCACAGAAATGATTATCTCAAATAAAAAAGTTTCAGACATGGGAAACCTATCTGAATATCATCATCATCATCATCAGTCTTTTAACGTCCGTCATTGGACATAGACTGTCCCCAGGATCCACCGTATTTCTCCATCAAAGCGTCACAGAGCCAGTATTTTCTGAATTTGTCTAGTTCATCTCTCCATCTTGTTTTTTGTTGGCTTTGGTTTTGCATGTGGTCTTTGGAGATCCACGTTTTGAGTCATGATGTTCATCGGTTGTCTATCATTCTTGCAACATGACTAGCCCATTGCCATTTGAATTTTCTTATGGATTCTATGATGTCTTTGACTCCCGTTTTCTGCCATATGTACTGTGCTGTCTTGTGATCTCTCCATGTGAGATTTAGCATGATTCTCTCATGCGCACATTGCATGGTTCTCAGCTTGAGGGTTAGTTTCTTGATAAGGTTCCATGTTTCAGCTCTATAAGTGACAATCGGGGGGATGCATTGGTTGTATAGTCTTCTTTTTAGGATTATTAGGACTGTCTTGTTTTTGAAGGTTGAGCTTGCTCTGCCGAGAGTTTGCCATCCAAGAATGATTCTCTACTTGAAGGATGATTAGAGGAAAATAGTAACTGTTTTTGTTGATTATATTCAGATGCTCCAACATATGAATGTAATCAACAAAAATAGTTACTATCTAAAATTATCTAAAAAAATACCAACAAAAGAATAGGTTGGTCAAAAATAACCATAGAGACCAAAAAAAGCACTTGAAAAAAAAAAACAAAAAAAAATGTTTTTAGATGGTGCCTTATGGGGTAATGCAAACTTTCAAGGTTGTAACCCCCAAAATGTGACCAGGAACATTTGGAGACACATACACACTCAGAAGAACAATGAAAAAGAATCTCTTGCCTACTTAGCTGGTGGATCAGGCAGGCCATTTGTTGGAGCACAGTGATTTGATATGAAGAAAACTCAAAACATGTCTATCATTCAATGTTTTGTAAGATTGATGCCAATCAGATATGGAAGCCTCTAAATAAGTTGCCAAGTTGATCAGAAAATAAAATCATTGTTTTGGCAAAAGAGTTTATTCTTAGATAAGCTTCAGACCCAAAAGCAACTGAATACTAAAAATTCCCAAAAGTGAAAAAAAAAAGTGAATAGATAAATTGCTATACTTCTGACATAAAATAGAGAAAATACTTTTCTCTCATTCTCAGTCACATACTCTCTCTTCTTTAACACTCCGACACTTTCTTTTCTCACTTCTAGTCTCTTTTTCTTTTTTTCACCCTGTTTCCTCTTCTTCCTTCTTTTCCAGAAGATTTTTCTCATTCTCTTTTCTTCTCCAGTATGTTTCTCTTTCTCTTTTATATTTTCAAATTCCCTCTTTCTCTATAAGAAACCATCAATCAAAAATGTCAGCAAAGGTTTCTTCAGTTTTCAAGTCAGTCCAGCTAGCTAGCTGGCTATGTATGTATCTAAAGAGGCTGAAAATCTAAACATTTATTCCGTATTATATCTAAAAAAAATTTTTTTTCAAAAGCTCCCCTCCCTAATAATACCTTTTTAGTAGGCATTCAGTTTGCAATGTAAGTTTATGCTATATTGATCCCTTAGTTTTTGTCTGCCTGTTATTAAAAATTCAGGCTTTCTAATGATCAATGACCAACAAATAGCAAGTGAAGTAACATATTTATCGTTAGCTTTTCCAATGTCAATTGATCAGCCCCAACATGACATGCTGCCAACAGACAATGGTTGCATGACAGTTTCAATTGAGTGACCAACCAGACATGTTAGATTCTTTCCTCCTTTACAAATGAAAAATTTGTTTTATTTAAGTTGAGGGCTCAGTCACTAAAGCTCAACCCCCAAGTCATTCTTGTCTGCCTGCGGACTTCTAAAAGTGGATTAGAGATTAAGAGTAAATCTCTTAATCTCTGCATTGATTCCTCCGTCTTCTTTTAGTGACTTTGTCCAATATATTTCCATTCCTATTCTCTTCAGATAAGCTTCCCTTCTTTGCTGTTGATATACTGAGTCTGGCACAAAAACGAGACAAAAGGTTCCTGATTTTTGCCATCATAAATTCAGAGCTGTTCCAAGCAACAATTTTATAAAGATTTGCACATCGTAACTATTTTTGCCTTTAGCCTTTACTAATTTTTATTCACCTCTTCCGATAGAGTTTGAAAAAGTATATGATATTCACTCTTGTCTGTCTGTCTGTCCATCTCTCTACATGATATCTCCAAAAGTTCTCAATGAATTCAAATGAAATTTTGTGAAAGCATAAGCCATGGGTTACAAAGAAAGTGATTAACCTTTGGGCGGGTGGATCAAGGGATTTGTTTTTGATTGAGAGATATTTTTTCATTATTCAGCAAGAAAAGAGGCTAAAAGTGAAGTATCATAGAAACAGTTAAATTTCAATTTCAAGGGGAGTAACTCAATACTTGCACATTTTCAATTCTCCAACTAGTTTCTTGATATTCGATTGTCATACAAATTTTAGTTTGTGTATGGTATTGGCCGATATTCCATTGAATTTATGTTATGAATGAATCCATTAAAAATCAAATTTACAAAGGAATATTCATTCTTGCAATCTGCCACTAAATAATTTCAAAGGTGTCTGATGAGAAGATTACAACATAGGAATATGTACACTTACATATATATATATATATATATATATATATACATACATATATATATATATATATATATATATATATATATATATATATATATATCTGAGTTTATACATATATATCTTTTTATACACGCATACAATATGTAGTGTGGCTATTAGATAATAAGGCTAGGCTCATGTAAGTTGAAGCAGAGGGCGTATGCATAAACCACATGGTTTACTTTGACCAATGAGCAAGTATAAAAGAACCCTGAAAGTTTCGCTCTGCTTACGTCTTTAGGTGACTGTCATGCATAGCTTGAAATAAACATGTCTACCTGATGGGTCATAAATATGGTCAGTTTGAAAATCAAGTCAACTTTCAATTTAAAACTTTTAATGAAATTGAACAAAATAGCTACTGAATCTTTTCATATGCTTGCTGGAGTTTATGGAGAATAATGTTTGTCCTGTACATGTGTGTTTCAGTGGCACAAGAGATTTTACAAAGGTTGAGGGGATGTTGGAGATGATGAAAATTGATGACACCTACGCATATCAAAGACTTGCAAGAATACTCAAAAAATTGAACAAATAGTTCTAAACAATTGAGGACAAAGCATCAAACAGATTTCAAAAATTGTCTCCCATTGATAGAAACAGTTCTTAAGCAACTCAAACACCATATGCATATGAGCCAAAGAGTCAAGGAGGGCTACTGCCCTCTTAGACTCAGTTGAAACAGTAGGAAAATTCGGGTAATTGAAATTTTTGTAGAAAGCAACAGTTTTTTCAAATGGCATATAGAGTAATTTACAATAACTATCTATTGTCATTTGATAAAAAATTTTTTTATAGGAAATTGTTACTTCCTCAAAAGAAAAAGAAATCAAGCAAAGAATCACTCTAGGATGGCAAGCCTCAGGCAGACCTGGCTCAACTTTCAAAAACCAGATGATCCCAATAATCATAAAAAGAAAGGTATACAACCAATGCATTCTCCTAATAGTCACTTATGGAGCTGAAACATGAAACCTAACCAAGAGATAGACCAACAAACTGAGAAGTATGTAACATGCACATGAGAGAATCATGCTCAACCTTACATGGAGAGATCACAAGACAGCACAGTATATAAGGAAGAAAACAGGAGTCTGTGTCATCATAGAAACTATTAAAAAACTCAAATAGCAATGGGCAGGCTATATCTCAAGAATGAAAGACAACCGATGGACATCACGACTCACAACATGAATCCCCAGAGATCACATATGAAACCGAGGCTGACAGAACACAAGATGGAGAGATGAACTAGACAAATTCAGGGAATACTGGCTCCGCGACATCTATGATAGAGAATTGTGGCAAATCCTGGGGAAGGTCTATGTCCAACGACAGATGTTAAAAGAGTGATGATGATAATAATGACGATGATGATGATGATGACGATGACGATGACAATGACGATGATGATGATGATGATGATGATGATGATGATGATTACTTGTTTTTCTTGATCTGTTTAAAAATTTCCAGCCTATCCAACCTTTACTTCCCCTTATCCAAAGAGTTCCCATACATCCATGTTGAACCCTACATTGCTTGTAGGTCAATTGTTGAAACTTATCTAAACAAAAACAAGCTCAAAATGATCATAGAAACCCCAAAAAGCACTTTTTTGAAAGAACAAAAGATGTTTGATCAAGGTGGACTCACGCAAATTTTCAAGGTTGTAACCCCCAAAATGTGACCAGGAGCATCCACACACACAAACACACACACACATACATACAAACAATAGATAGGCACAGACTCTCTAAGAGAGAAGAATATGTAGCCCATTTGGATGATCAGTTGGGCAATTCTGTGGGCTACAATGATTCAACATGAAGGCCCTGTTGAAATTTGATCACTAGAGTGAGTCTACGTCAAGATGAGTCTGACCGATAACTCTATTTACATTATTACTTATGAATGTTGGAGGAATTATAAAGCAGAAACTGACAGGCATTTCGAAATCAGGCCCGAGGTACATAAAAAAGTCATAATCAAAGGCGGGATTTAAAAAATCTGGTATGGCTGATCACATCTCGGGAGAGAAAGGTGAAAACAGAGAAAAATCAGAGGAGTAGTACACGTCAGCATGTCAACAGAGTATGTCAGACAAATGCTGAGTTCAACCTAATATGGCTTCTGCTATTCTACAGGGACAAGGTATGGAAATCCAGATCTAACAAAGAAAGGGAAGAAAAATACTAAATCTTAATGTTATAAGTGTTGCTACCATTGGAGGTAAAATTCTGTTTATTGCATTTACAATTAGATGGTACACCTGAAGAAGGCTGTAGAATGGATTGGTTGAAAATGTTGTGCTAACCATACAAACAACAAGAAGGAGTTCAATCATCCCCAAAACTCTTTGAATCATTTAACTGGTGGTGTATTTCACATTACGCTTTTGAAAATAACCAGAAGAATAATATGTAGAATCTGTGAACCCCAGCATGAACATTAAAATAGGACAGGTCTGGTTAGTAATTTGATAGAAACCGTTATATGACCAATGTCCAGGGGTGATCAATGAATAAGTTACTTTTCTCACATTTTTTGGTCAGTGATCACAACAAATGTCTGAGTTTTCAGAAGACAAGTGTAAATGCTGCAAGACACAAACTAGTGATCAATTTAGTATAAACTTATATTGCAAACTGAACTCCCCCCAACATGAAAAGGGGGAATTTTCAAAAAAATTTAAAAAATCCATTTTTTGTCGAAATAACAAGTAGTCAATGTTTCAATTTCCAGCCCTCTAGCTCCATCAGTGTGTCCTGTACATAGGATACATACATACCTAACCAACAAACTTGAAAATGGAAAAAACTTCTGTTGACAATTTTGCAGTTAATATTGGTTAATGGTTTCCGAAAAATGGAAAAAAGAGCAGATGGCTTGGAAACCAGACACATTAAAACATTATTTTACAAGAACAGAATTCTAATTCACTGAAAGCGAGACCGCAGATGGGGTGGGTACTAGTGGAAAGAAAAACTTCAGATACGGTGGTTTGTGTATCCGAAGGATAAAACCAAAGATGAGGGGGGACCACTTGAATAGAAACCACAGATAAGGGAAACACCGAAAAGGAGTGTGGATAAGGGGGACCACTAGAAGGAAGGAACCGTGGATAAGGAGGACCACTGGAATATCAACCATGGATAATGGGACCACTGAAAAAGGAGACCGTAGATAAGGGAGATCAGTGAAATTTAAACTGCAGATAAAGGGGACCATCAGCATAGAACCTGCAGATAAGGTGACAACCAAAAAAGAGACAGCGGTTAAGGGGGGGGCACTGAAAGAAGAAACCGTTGATATGGTTGGGGGGGGGCACTAGAATGTTGGCTGAGGATAGATGGATGCTAAAAGAGAAACTGTGGATAAGGGGGACCACTAAAAGGGAAATTATAAATCATATCTAAAAAAAAACAATTTTAATCTATAATCCCATTCTTATTGATGCTGATGAAATAATTTTTTGTGCGATTCCCTAGAGTTCTTTTATTATGTGCCTATTATGTCATATAAGCTTACTGTTATAGAGATGTGTGAGTAGGTCTGAAAAATGAAATGGTAAGAGCATCGATTCAAATTTAAAGAATCCTTAAAGCTATGATGATTTTTTTACCTCTGAAAGGACAATAACATCAAACTAAATTTCCATACCTACTGACGAGTGTCTAATTTCATGCATAAATTCCAGCAGGTCTTGGCAACTTTCCAAGCAAAGAAACTTGCAGGAGAAAATTTATGGCTCATCAGAACAAGATTATCTAAGAAAGCTGTAACTTAGTCTCCTCATCGCCAATTCCCATTTCTGTTGCGACTGCCTTTTGTTCACCATCGATGCAAAGATTTCATAATTTTTGTTTATAGTTTCCACTTGTTAGTCCCGGCTGGAAATAATGTCTCCTTGAAGAAAGATATGCTTCAGGGTAGTAGAAATGCAGTCCTGCAAGTTGCAGAATTAGATTTAGGACCCTGCTTTGGTAATCAGTCCTTGCAGCTGTGAGGCAGCACCCCTCACGCACCTTCAGAATCTAATCTTCAACATAGCATAGAAGATGGAGAAGAAAATTCCTCCACTATCTGAAACACTGAATGAATAGGGAAAGTGAAATGGTTAATTAACTTAAAGGAACTGCAAGATGGCAATAGAGGGAACTTAAATAAATTTTGGCTATAATCACTGATCTTCATCAGAACCGAATGCCAGTAATGCGTGTTTGAAGCATACAGAACATCTTCATTAGCTTGATATCCTGCTGGAAGCCATTTAAGGAACTTGTTTTTGTTTTTCACCAATAATCTTTGAGAATTATTGACTTCAAACCATTCTTCTGATAATCGTATGTTAGAAACTGTCGACCAAAACGGTCGAAATAGGTTTCTCTTATCTTTCAAGACGGTCTGCCTGCTGACTATGTGTGCTTGTATCACACTTACAGGCCATAACAACGGATCTCGAAGGCTGAAATTTTAAACTTTACTCCTTACTGTACCTGGAAAAAACCTTTCCTTGTTTAATGAAAATCCCCCTCACCTCCAAAATAGGGTTTTTAGTAGAGGGTTTAATTTGCAATGTAAGTTCATGATAACTTGATAACTAGTTGGTGTCCATTGGTAGTCATGCTTTTTTTAAAATTTCAGTTGATCACCCTCAACATGACATATTGTCAAGAGATGTTGGTTATGTGATGATTTCTATTGAGTGACTAATCAGACTTGTTCCTTTTTTTTATATTTTTCTCTCCTTCTACTTTTAATATCCAATATTTCTGCCATTTTCTCCTTTTCTTTCTTTTTTATTTACATTCTTTCTTTTTCTCTTTTCTACTTCCTCTCATTTGACTCTCTTCTTTTCCTGCTTCTTCTTTCTCATTCTTTTCCCAATCTATTTTTCTTCTCTTCTTTTTTATTTTCTTTCATACTTTCTTTTTCATTTATCTCTTTCTTTCTTTTTTCACTTTCTTTCTTTTTTTCTTTCTTATCCTCCTTCCCACCTTATTTGTTAATTTCTTTCTCTTCCAAATTTTTTCTCTTTCCCTCCTTTTTCATTCTCCATTTTTTCTGTATTTTTCATTCTGATTCTCGTTCTTTTCTCATTCCTATTTATTCATTTCTTTTCAACAATCTCCATCTTCCAATTCTTGTTAGAAACTGTCCACCAAAAGTGTGAAGAAAAGTACCAATGCTACTCCAATAGAGCTGGAGGGCTGAAATTTTCCATGATGTCTAGAAAAAACATGTTTTTTGCCCCTTCCTGTTTATAGTGGGGGTTTCAATTTGCGATGTAAATTTATGCCAAATTGATCCCTTAATTCAAGTCTGGCAGCATTCACACTTGTTCTATAAAAATTCAAACGTTTTTAGTGATCACAGCCCAACAAAGGCTGAGGGAAGTAATTTATACATTGATCTCTCTTTTTGCTAATTTTTAATTGATCCTGTGCTGCCAAAAGATATTGGTCATGTGATGGTTTCTATTTAATGACTGACAAGACCTGTCTTTCTTATTCAATTTTCTTCCTCCACTTTTCCCCCTTTCCTTCTCTCTTCTTCTCCTTCTTCTTCTTCTTCTTCTTCTTCTTCTTCTTCTTCTTCTTCTTCTTCTTCTTCTTCTTCTTCTTCTTCTTTCAATTTCTTAACTGGAAATGATTCAGTTATATGGTGAGGACATCAGGGAATGACTCAGGTGTTACACTATCAATTGTGTTGCCCTATTATTTTCAGTTCAAACCAAATGATGTAAATCTTAGATAAAGAAGAATTCACCAAATGATTACATTTACATGTCAGCACATGTACATTTCTAGATGGTCTGGAAATTATGGATAGCAAGGAAACAGGTTTTGTTAGTCACTCAATAGAAACCTTCATGCGACGGGGAATCAACCAAAAAATTAGAATGAAGGGTGATCAATGAATAAATTACTCCGCACGCTTTTTGCTAGATCATTAAAAAATTTGATATTAAAAAAAAAACAAGTGGGTACAAACTAGTGACCAATTCCGCATGATATTATATTGTATAATGAAAACTCCTCTAGAAACTTCTCTTGCGGGTTGATTTTGAGGGAATAAGAAAAAAATTTCCTTAGAATAATGAGGAATAAATATTCAAATTTCCATCCATCTAGCTCCATTGGTGTGGCCTGTATGCATTGTTCCATACAGACATAATCAGCCAGACCAGCTTAAAAACTGAAGAAATCTGTTTTAGCAGTCCTGGTTGATTATTGTCTCCCTAGAATTTTTCATATAATCTGTAAAATATCTTTAGAAATAAGTGGAAATCTACTAATTTTAATAGGATGTCCAAAGTAATTAAACAAAAATCCATTTTTTTTAACTTAAATGTAATAATTTCAAAGAAGAAATTGAAAATATGACCTCAACAATATTATTGACACCCTTCCTTAATATTTAGTTGAGCACGTTATTGGGCTGCTTTGATGCCTCTAATACAGGAGGCCTTGACTGTTTCAAAGGGATTGTGAAATCAAAAGATAACCGAGGAATTTTAAAGCAAAATATACTAAGCAGTGTAAGAAAACTAGGTTTGGTCCAAAGATCATGGATGTTACAGTGCAAGAAAAACCTAAAAAACACACGCCCAAAAGCACACAAGTATAATTGAAAAGGAGAAAAGGAACTGTTTTAAACTGGTCAGCAATAAATCATGTTTTCACTTTGTACCACACACTGCAGAAATGCAAAGAACATTCAAAAGCTCAAATGAATCAAAAAGAGTGTAGACGGAACTACCAGCTGTCAAGTGCAAGAGGCTTATAGATGGTTACAAGAAATGTTTTCAAATGATGACTTGTAAGTTGATGAATAAAGATTTTTGGTTAAGTTACTTTGAACATCCTATTGAAATATTCAGATGATAAAAAATTTGGTAGATTTCCATTTACTTTTGAAGATATGGTACAGGTTTTACAAAAGTTCAAAGGTGTCAATAATCCTGAAACTCACTGTATGTATATACATATATATGATTTAAAAGATATATTTTTCATAATTTTGTAAGATATTTATATGTAAGATGATTAAATCTGCTTTATTGATGATGAATATTGATAAGTATTAAAGAATTAACCAAAGCCAACTAATCTGTTGTGAAGGAGAACAAAAAATCTTGTTTAGATTATTAAACAGTGATACAAACAAGTGTTTTAGTTGTAAAAACCTTTGAAGATAATGGTAAAATTTCATAAAAATGTTTTTATTTCCAAACAACAGTGTGAAACATATGGAAGATAGACACAAATTGATTCTCAAAAGAGATGGAAAAGAGTATTTATACTTGCCCTGAACAGGTTTGTTTTTTTACCTTTTCAGATATAATGTGAGCAGACATAAATAATATTTGCTATTTTTGAACATAAACTGATGATCAATGTCAAAAAGCACTGAACCAGCAAAAAAATAAGTTTTGTTCAGACAGCATAACTGAATGATAATAAGAACAAAGTTGCTATAAAAAAAAATTGTTGTTGAGAACAAAGGAAGAGAATTATGAATAAATTCAGTCGAGCATTCTAGACTTCCAAGTATCTTACCCTTGGCTTCAACAGGGGTTTTGTACTATACCATTCAGTTGATAAAAAATAAATTGAAAGCCTTATTATGTAAGCATGTTAGTATAAGTAACAATGAAAATTCAATTTCTTTTCCTTATTTCTTTGATTTGAAATCTTTGTCATGAGCCTATGCTATGCTTATCACTGCTACCCACAACACTGGTTTATAGGATTTAGATTATTCATATGTTCTCACATTTCAGGCTCATTTCCTGCAGCAGCCCCATTTTTTTTATTACTAATTCTATTTATGATGTCTTGGCCAAATGATATATTCACCATGTAATAATGGAAGATCATTTCAAAGAGTTTCAATATGATATAATGCAATTTATAGTCATTCCGTCAGATCATTTATCCATTTTTTAATGACATAATTGTTCATGTTGAAAGAAAGAAATAGAGCAGATATACATTATGAGTGAACAAAAATGGGAATTTGGAGTTAAAACAGTTATTTGAGTCTTTAGATTATTGGTGACTGTTTAGTTCAAAGGTAAGAACTATGCTACATTGAAACGGCTACCCTATTGGTCTCAGGTTTGATTCCTGCAATAGCCAAATTTTCTTTAATTGTTTATTCTACTTATGCTGTCTAGACTAAATGATACATTCACTGTGTACTAACAATCATTTCAAATACAGTCTCAATATGATATAATGCAATCTATTTCTCAATAACATAATTGTCCGCGCTGAAAGAAACAAATATAGCAGATATAGACCATGAATGAATAAAAATGGGAATTCAGGGTAGAAACAGTTATTTGGGCCTTTGCATTACTGGCAGTTATGTATGTATCCAAATATCACCCAGCTCCAACCTTTCAATTCTTTTTACTCCTCTCCCTCTTCTTACCCACTCATTAGACTTTCTTTTCTTCACTCTCTTCCAACCCCCTTTTTAAACTATACTAGAGTTCTGCAACTTATTTACCAAATTGACAGTTTCTTAAACAAGCTTCCAAAAGCTTCTAAGCACTTCCAAATCAAATAAATAGTGACAAGGTGACGCCATCCCACCAAAACTCTTAACAGCCTGCTTAAAACAAATCTTCAGGAATTCAGAATGGACAAATAAAGGAATCAGAATTGATGGCAAATACCTAAATAACCTAAGATTTGTTGATGACTTTCTCTCTTTCTTTTGGCACCTAGACATGAACATTAAATTCCCTTCGATTTTAATCCCAAGAAGTGAAAAAAAAAAGGTTTTCTTTAAATTTCAACCCCATAGAGTGAAACAAAGTTGTTTATTCTCAATTTTGACCCCTAAAGGTAAAAAAAAGTTCCCTGTTGATTTCAACCCCTTACAAAAAAAAGTTCCTCTACCCCAATTTTAACCACTGGAAATGATTAAAAAATTTCTTCTCAATTTCAAGCCTGAAAAGTGGAGAAAAAATTCCCTCATGTTGACTCCTGAGAGTACGAAAAGTTCCCCCCAGATTTTGAAACCTAGAAGTGAAAAAAAAATTCACCCTCAATTTGACCTTTAAATGTGAAAGAAAGATCCCTTTCAATTTTGTCCCTTTAAAGGGAATAGAAAAGTCAAAATTGATTTTGATTCCTACAATTGAAAAATTAAAGTTCCTCTTGATTTTAGCTCCTAAAAGAGAAAATTCACTTGATTTTGGCCCATGAAAATGGAAAAGAAGTTTCACCCAATTTTGACTCTTGAAATTTTTTAGAAGTTCCTTCGTGATTTTAATGCCTGAAACTGTAAAAACAAAAATTTTCTCAATTTTGAAGAAATTCTCCCCTAAGAATGAAAAGTAAAAGCTCCCTCTCGATTTTAACCCCCTGAAGAACCTAAATTTTGCGTTTTGGAAAAAGGATCAATCTATAAATTAAAAAGAAATACTTGAAAACCATAGTTTTATATGACAGATGAAAAGTAAGATCTAGTTCAGCAGTATAGTTACATCATGAAAAGAACACTCTATCCGAAAAAAAAACATTTTGTGTTCTGGAAAATGATTAATATATAAAAAAGACTTACAAAAAATGTTGTCAGAGTATCAATTGATGTGAAAAAAAATCTTTCCAAGTATAATTGTGGTCAGAATGAATGTTCTATCATGACATAATTATGATTTCATAACATTTACACATGCCAGATATAGTTTGTGTCTAGTTCAGCATTACAGTCATATAGTTGATATCCCCATCCTTCTAAAGCCCTTAAAATGTTACAAATCACCCAGATTTTTTGCTCTGTCTAATTTCATGCTTTTTAAGGATACCTTGCATTATTTCCAAGTCACAAACATGCATAATGTCTGACAGCATCCCCACTTGTTTTTGAAAATTTTGACTTTTTTCTCCTCCCCTACAAGAGGCGAGAGAAGTAACTCATTCATTTATTACCTCTTTTTCCTGATTTTTAATTGATCATCCCCAACAATGCACACTGCCTAAAGACTTTGGTCGTGTGCAGTTTCAGTTGAGTGTCTAACCAAACGTGATTATTTATTCATCAGATAAAAAGAAGCATATAGATGGTGGTGATTCATAATTTCCCTTAGAATGCTTGTTGTATTTTTGTTTAATGAATTGAAACATAATTTACTTTGGTCATCTTTAATTGTATATAAGAATTTGTCCCAAAATGGCCACTATATTAAGGTTAAAGATGATACAATGTTTGTCACAACAGCCCAAGTAAGAATGCATTAATGAAACCAACAAAAATAATTTGAAAAAAAGCAGATTGTTGAGATAGATAAAAGAAGATAAAGCCAGTGTAGTTATTAGATATACATAGCACCAGACTGTCCATTAGGCAAACCTAGGTGGTTGAATAGGGCACAGATTTCCAAAAGATGCATTAAGGCTGGTCATGAACCTTCTGCTTTTTTCAAACTGCTGAAACCATTTGAGATCATTAGGATGTTTGCATATCATAAAGAGATTCAGTGAAAATCTGACTGTCAATGACATACAATGGTCTCCAATACTATCATGACTATTGCAAACAGAATCTGGAGAATTCCTTTGAGGAAGTAGAAAATCATGGATAGAAAGATGAATATTTGACCCGGGTCAATGCCCCGGATGATCAAAAGTGATTTTGAGCTATACAACTATCATCATAGAACTGGAGATATGCTAAGTTCAGCTCTGATGAAAATCAGAGAGCAGAGATCAAAATTGTTGTTCCAGCAGTATGCAGGTAATGGTCAGAGAAGAATCTTTCTCACCCAGGAAGAAATTAACAAAGTTAAAGAGAGTTTCTATCATCAAAATGATAGATTCTATGCTCGTAGTTCCAAGGAAATTTCTGATGTTACTCACAAAGTTCTACAGGGCCACCATCCCTCTTCAGTCATGGTGCGGTTGGTAGAGATTTACGAAAGTATTACTGAGTTCTATCTTTGTGAGAAAAGAGTCAAAACAATTGCTCATAAGTACCTCAATGATATTCTGGAGGATCAAGTTGAACATTTTAATGACACCATGTTCCAAGGAGGAGAGTTGGGTATCTTTGCTTAAGATCACAAGGCATGAGTGACACAACATTGACTCATGGACAATGTTCCCAATTTCATTGTTAGAAGATCAGCCTTTTGGAAGTCTAGATTTCAATCCTCTGGATTAAAAATTGTGGTCAAGGCTGGGAAGGATTGTTTTTAGCAAAAGACACTTCAATCTGGGATATTTTAAAGGTTCTCTGGTGAAAGCTGCCACCAATTTTCCAATGAAAATAATGCGTACTGCAATCAATAGAGATCATTTTAAGCTTTGTGTGAATCACAAAAAGCTTTCTGAATAATCTCTTGATGTCTGTGATACTGAAAGCATGGTTAATAAATACACCAAATCTTACTTTGCTCAATTATTTACATTTGCTGTAATCAACGGATACGTTTGTAACAGTATCTATGGCAGTACTATACATATATATATATGAAATAAAGGATCAGCTACACAAATATGTTTCTGGCCTGTTTGGACTCCTTCAGGCAAATGATTTGATTCATATTGGTGCCCTATCCAGAAACTTTTTTTTGGATGGGGGGGTCTATTTTTCTGGTTGAAGAACCTTTCTCTTATCTTATTTGTATATCTTTTCTTTTTTTCTCCTCCTCGTTTAGTTGTTGGTCAGTGCTTGTTTTGTTCTACATTGAGGGCATAAATTACTGTCGGGTTGTAAGCTCGAATATATAAAAGAATCAAACAAACAATTAAGGTCATGTGAAGATGAACCCCGACACTGGAGAACAGATAAAAGTCAGAATAGAATACTTACTAACAGCTAACATACCATAAAGGGCTGATAGTCTAAAAACACATTGAAAAAAAAAGTGTTTACAGCCTCCCCTTTAAGTTATAACTACCTGACCATAATTCATTTCCACTATGTGAAACAAAACAAGCATTGACAACAACTAAACACAGAGATGAGAAAAGGAAAGATATATCAATAGAATAAAAAGAAGGTTCTCCACCAAGAAAAGTACCTCCCCCCAAAAATGTTCTAAATAGGGATCTAAAATAAATCAAATCTCAAACAGGGGCAGAAAAATAAAAGTGTTTGTGTAGTGTATCCTCTATTTCATCATATTTTAAACTTTACTCTTACTTGACTTTATGTTTAATGTTGAATGAATCAAGCACAATATAACATAAGCCTATCATACATCAAACATCATCATCATTATCATCATCATCATCATCATTATCATTAGTCTTCTAACGTCCGTCATTGGACATAGACCTTCCCCAGGATTCGCCACACTTCTCTATCATGGGCGTCACGGAACCAGTACTTTATGAATTTGTCTAGTTCATCTCTCCATCTAATATTCTGCTGGCCTCAGTTCAACATGTGATCTCAGGGGATCTATGTCATGAGCTGCGATGTCCATCAGTTGTCTGCCATTCTAACAAAATGGCCAGCCCATTGCCATTTGAGCTTTTTAATGAATTCTATGATGTCCCTGACTCTTGTCTTTCCTGAGATGTACCGTGCTATCTTGTGGTCTCTCCATGTGAGGCCCAGCATAATTCTTTCATGTGCATGTTGCATAGTTCTCAATTTGCAGATCTGTATCTTGGTTAGGTCCCATGTTTCAGCTCCATAAGTGACTATTGGGAGGATGTATTGGCTACACACCCTTCTTTTCAAGATTAATGGGATCTTCTTATTTTGCTCTGCCAAAAGCGTGCCATCCTAGTGTGATTCTTCACTTGATTTCTTCTTCTTTTGAGGGTATTGTGTTCCTGATTTGTATTTTGCATGTATATGTATATAAATGGTCACAATAACAAATTTGGTATGTGTCCTTCAATCTTTGGGTGGTATTGTGATTGAAAAGTTACTTGGAACTTCTGATGTTGTTTATATATCATTTTGTGTCACTTTTTACTTTTTTAGAATTGAGTTATTTCACTTACATTTTTTATGCCTTCTCTTCTTCATTTTTTTAAATATATTTTCTTTTTGTTATTTTTCATTTTTCTATTTGTTTAAGTCTTGTCATTTTGATATTGTGTTAATCTGTTTGTGATTTTTATCTGCACAAATATATTGAAGTATCATCAGCAGTAGCAGCAGCCTTTTTGCATCTGTTGATAGACATGGACCTTCCTCAAGAATCACCAGACCTCTCTATCATTGGTATCACAGAGCCAGTAGTTTTTGAATTTATCAAGTTCATCATGCCATCTTCTGGTCTGTTGGCCATAATTTTGCATATGATCTCTGGGGATCTACGTTGTGAGTCGTAATGTCCAGCAGTTGTCTGACATTCATGCAACATGTCCAGTCCATTGCCATTAGAGTTTCCTAATTATTTTTATGATATCTCTAATATGCTGTGATGTCATATGATCTCTCCATGTAAAGAACACGGTTCTCTAATGTGCACATTGCATGGTTCTCATTTTGAGGGTCAATCTTCTGGTTTGATTCCATTTTTCTACTCCATAGGTGTCTATAGGGGGAGATGCAGTGGTTGTATACTCTTCTCTTGAGAACTATTGGGATTCGTGTGTTCTTGAAAGTCAAGCTTGCTCTACCAAAAGATTGCTAACCTAGTGAGATTCTTCCCTCTATTTCTCCTTTGTTTGGGGAGTCCATAGAGACTTACTGTCCAAGGTAGATATAGTTGTCTATCTTCTTCATCTCTGCATTTTCTATTTCAATCATTGTGTCTTTGTCCCCAACATGTGAGTTGTATTTAACATTTGTTTTGCTAAAGTTTATGTGGAGGCCAACTTACTTGTTTGCTTCATTCAGTTTGTCTAACATTATTTTGAGACCGTGAAAGTTTTTAGCAAAGACGACAATGTTTTTCAACAAATCTATGATTACTCACGTATTCATCATCTGTTCTGATTCTTTTGTGCTCCAATTGTAGGTTTTGGAAGAGAATCCAAAGACAGGCAGTGAAAAGTTTGGGTGAGCTGGTATCATATTGCCTCACTCCATTTCATAGTTAAAAGGGCACAGAGTCTTTATGCAACCAGATG